>JAYESA010000008.1:194678071-195278071 GCA_036927795.1 Iris macrosiphon | reverse complement strand
GGTATCCCTTGGCGCGCCTTACCCTTGCTTCAATAATTGGAGCACTACACTAGCCACTGCCTTCCTACAAATTCTACACCCTTATCCTAGACATGCCTCTCATCCAATTCTCATCTTTGTGCAATTTTCCAATTGTTGGACGCTTTTATGCAAAAGAGCATTTATGTGTCCACACCATTGGACATGACACATGAAGAAACCTATTTTTCGCTCATATGGATTTTTTCATGATTTTTTTTTCAGGATGTGCAACGTGCAACATCGCCCACCCCTTTAAACCTAGCCTTGCATTTTAAACGATGCAAATCTTATACCATTCTTGGCATTCTATCGTGGCTTAATTTTAATTTCGAGGACAAAATTTTTATAAGTTGGGTAGAATGTAAAATTCCCTTCCTAGAAAATCGTATATACCTTTTTATTTATTAATTATTAATTAAATTATAGTAATTAGGGGCTAAATAGGAGAAATAGATTTTTAATAATTTTTATGTTAGGTGTTCGGGCACTTAGATGAGTTATGGGACCATCAGAAATTTTTCGGATTTTATTCCATGTAGGAGACCCCTTGAGCTGTTGCTAGCCTAACGATGTGCAATGCCCTAATCTATAAATTTTCTTATGAGTATATATATATATATATATATATAGGTATATACAAATATATATATATGTATATATATATTTTATAAAGGAAAAGAAAAGAAAGTAAAAGAATTTACTAAGAAAGTATAATAATAAAATATATATTAATAATGCTACTACTACTTAGCAAAGCAAATTATACTTTAGCAACTATTTAGCTTTGCAATTCTTAGCAGCAACTTAGAATACTACTATTCCCATTCAACTTGCTTTTCCCTTGCTGTCAAACGCCTCTAGCAAAGAAAATTTGCATGCGGTGACCACAACATCTTAGCAAGTATACCCGACCGACCCTTCAGCGGCTTACTCCAACCCGATCCATCCATATTCCTCTCTCTCTCCTAATTATATATACATATATATATATATATATATATAGTTAGCTCTCATAAAACCCTAACCTAATTTCCAGACCTCCTCTTCCCATCTAGAGCCGTCACCGCAGCCAGAGAAGCCCTACCAAGCCATCCAACCATCCCGACGACGCCGACCTCGCGAACTGCAGTTTCCCACTCGAGGCACCTTCGCTCCGGCATGATTTTCCGTCGACTCGCTCGGCCAAACGATGTTCCGTCTTCATAGGTATGATCACCCCTTAACCCTCTCCAATATTTGTTTTATAGCCAACCTCGGAAAACATGTGCCCCTAGGTGAAACAGCGCCCAAGTCGGTGCGAGCAGACAGAATTCTGAAATCGCAGAATTCCAGAATGACCACCCATATTGCCGAGTTCGTATCTCCCACCACAGAGATCCGAATTCGGTGATTCTTTTTGATACCTGTAGAATACCTGACCTAGTTTAATTTCTGTTAAATAACCCCATGCTATTAGTTGCTGTGGTCATAGTTTAATTCGTCGTAAAACTGCGCGCACCCACTTTTTCCAGTTTTCCAAAAGTTGGAAAACGGAGCTCACCCCGCCAAACGGGACCGCCCTGCCGTGTGCCAAGTGTACCGAATGGTGCACGCAGCATAACCGGACACGTGAAAATTTGTGGGGACTGATTCAGACGCGTGTGCGCGCCGGAATCAGACCGTATCCGCGGACACACACTGTGTCGCAACTTTTGTGGAACTCGTGCATATTTTGTGCACACTTGTCAGATTGCGATGAAACTTGCGCCACTGGACTCGTGGTAATGCGCTGGTCCTGTGACCCAATTTTCATGCATTTCTGAGACGGTTGACCAGATCGCCAATTGGCGGGCCCCACAGTTGACTTTTTGGACAAAGTTGTGTTCGGCTCATCGGAATCCACATTTGGACATACCGTTGGGTTCGTATTGACATTTAGACTTGTTTGACCCATAGTTTGTCCCATTTAGAGACTGTTACCCTCGGCACGCTTTTCGGTGCAAAGTGGGCCACACGTGGACCCCACTTTTGCCCAAAATTACCGTTTTGCCCCTGTGTCCAAATTGGACGAAAGGGATATGCTTTTTAGCTATTTTGCTTATTTCGGAAACATTGGTGATGTCTATTCCAGCATCCGGAGATATTTGTTCTGAGGCCATAGCTTCTGGTCCTGTGTATTGGACATCTGGACGTGATATTTTTGCAGCTTCTTGCCAGACAAGTATACCTTGCCATTGTACTGTTATTTATATTCCATATGTTGCATGCATCTTTATTTTCTGTCCTTAGTTCATATATTTTAATTGTTATATAAAATGCTCGCGACGGTGACGTCGCGATATGTTTTTAATTATGTATTGCATTGACCTTGTTCATGAGACTATCCCATTATCATGTAGCACCATTAGATTTCATTTGACTGTGACACATATTTTTACACGAGTTGTGAGTCTCATATAGATCACGGACGCACGTATTGACTGATCATCGGTACGTGTGGGACGTGCGTTAGGAATAACTGCTGTTAGAAACTTTGCATGCTAGTAGACTTAGCAGTTATTAGAGGTCTAGGGACATAGCCTATTATAGTACGGTGGTCCTATCCTTGTCCTTGTTTGGTTGCAGGATTGGGCTAGGGTACTAAGAATAGGCTATGGACCAAATCGTGTCATGGATGTGACATGCTTAGAGCATGGGTTGGGGAGAACAACGTGTACCGCATTTGGGCTCCTTTGCACTTTCCTTGTGTAACCCGTACGCTCCGTCGAAGATGCACGGTCATGATGACCCCTATATATTATCATGGCGGGCCTCCGGTGTTCGAAAGACGCCGTGCCTTTGTAGGCCCCTGGATCTCCAAGAGAACTATGCCAATCCCATTTATGGCCAGATAGCCCACTTGTTAGAAAGTTGTTCTTAACTGCATTCACTTTAGACGGGTAGGCGACCCCTTTGGGTATTTATTTCATTACTTTATTGGCATGTGTTTAAGTATACTTGTTATGTCCCTCTGAGGACCTGGTCCGCTGCCAGGTGTACCTGTTCTTGAGTATTTGCAGGAGCGCAGATTTGGCAGGATATAGATGCTTCGTGGATGTCTTCTCTTCGAGCCGTGATCGATAGCTGGTATACTTTTTTTGGGCTTGATTGTGTTGTACTTATATTGTATTTACTTTTCCTATTTGAGTTGGTAGTGGATTTGTTTCCATCCAACTAGCATCCTTAGATACTTCTTATTGAGATCTAGTTCATAGATACTGGTTATTTCTTTCTTTATGATTTTGGTGGATGAGATTTAGATTTTACCCTGTGACTTGTATTACAGTTATACCACTTGTGGATTTGATATTCATATTACAGCGTACGTGTGGATTTGGTTTCCATATATTGGAGTTGCCATATCCATGCGGCTGGCATGCTTACGTGTCCTAGTCCTACGTATTTTGGGACTGGGGCGTGACAGTTAGCTCTGCAGATATAATTAGAGGATATGACAAGATGGGCTTAGTGGATATCTTTTGCCCATCTTGAGGAGGAGTGTTGGTATATTAGAATATTCTTGGTATATTTGTTGGTATATTAGAATATTCTTGGTATATTTGTTGGAATATTAGAATATTCTACAGGGAATTTTAATGGGGTATTAATGTAAGATGAAGGATTGTAAGGCTATAAATAGCCAAGAGATTATCAATAAAAATATAACAATTACTCCAAAATATTCTCTAATATTTATCATGTGATCTTACGCTTTTGGCTGGGACTGTCCATCATCATTTTTTGCCGTGTTCACAAGCATCGTTAAGTATCTTCACTTAAAAAGAAGCTAGTTTTGTGAAGATAAAATTTTCTTTGAGTACCTAAATATGTTTTGTACATTATTATTCTACTTTAATATTCAGTATCATTCATCATTGTGATTTTCTATTCTATGCAGGCACTTACTATTGCTTCCCTTTTCGAGATCAGCTACTAGATTATTATGCAAATAATAAAATTGTTGGAGATGCATAGGAGAATCTTTTGACATGTTTGGCACATCTATTTACACATGTATGGAGTTTATAGAAAATTTGAGTTACTTTATACCATAGTTTGCAGTATCGGCTCATACCGATCCGATACGGCCAATACCCCCATACTGATCGATACCGGCATTGAGAGTCTCTTTTCTGATCAATTCGACAAAGAAAATTGAATGAAAAAGACCGATCAACAAGGGTATAAAATCATAGTAAGGTTGTAAAAGCATGTAAAAGAAGAAAAGTTATCTATCGCATCAGCAATGGTGACTACTATTTTATTCAATTTTGAAAGTACTGAGAAACAGCACTAAAAATACTTAAAATTTTGCATAAATATATAAAATATATTTTCCAAAATGTTAATAATTTATTAATAATTATTTTCTTTTTGTTAACAAAAAATTCGATACTCCGATCCGAAACCGTCGATACTGCTAATACCGTCGATCCTGATACTCATAGGAATGGTCCGATACTAATTCCGATACTGCGAACCTTGCTTTATACCTTGGTCATTTTACCTTTGGCTGCTTTGTTCTCTTTCTAAGAAACTCTTTTAGCAGTATTGGCTGTTATTATCTAAAAGTTGGATTATAGAGCTAAGACCTCGTTTGGTTCGCGGAATCATGTGATTAGAAAATGAAAGTGATTACTTTCCTATGTTTGGGAGCCAAAGAAATTGAGGTGGAAAGGAAATTGATTCCTAATGAAAAGAAAATTAGAGAAAAAATGGTTCCCTTCATCCAACCAAGGAATCACTTTTCCACCTTTAAGTATTCACTTTTTCTTCCAATTTTTTTGACATTTCCAAACACCGAAAAAAAATAAATGGAAATTATAATTTTCTAAAGGAAAGGAAAGAGTAAGGAATTGATTTTCTTTCCTTTCCTTTCCTTTCCGCGAACCAAACGAGGCCTAAGAGCTTCCTCTAAACTCTTATATGGTACCTTCAGGTTCTTTTTCAATCGATCGACTTAACACTAGCATTTGTGTTTTACTTGAGAGGTTAGTATCTATTGTTAGTTCTGAGACGGATCAAAAGATGGTAGAATACGAGCCATAATAGAGCTACTAGCGAGACCCGAAGGTCCGCTCTCTACTGGAACTGAAGTTGTCATCGAGATCAAAGATTCATACAAGAGTTCCTCATCTGATTTATCTTGATTCCAACAAAGCATGGACCAAGAACAGGTTACAAACAAACTTCGAAGATGATGAAGATTACTTAAGCAACAAGAAATCATTCTTCTCTTTACGTTCCCAGACGCTATAATGAGAAAGAACGAAGCACATGAAAGGCTGAAGAAAAGCTCCTTACTGGGGTGGTCAAAACCAACGTTGCTCAAAGTAAGATTCGCCGTACAGACGATCTGCCCCCAGGAACCAGCAAGTTCATAAATGAACTTCTAGAAAACTCAGAGTCACCTTCAAAAAACTCTCAAAAAAATACTGTAGTGCCCCGTTCCCCCTATTCGGGGAGCGCGACTAAGAAATACTTGGTATCGTTCGTTCGGGATAGATTGAATCAAGATTATTTCCTCGTTATGGATTAGTTTTTTCGGAATCAGGTCCCATATTCAGCGGATCGTGCCTCAAGGAACGACTCGGCGGCAGAGTCGAGAGGGGCCTTTCCGTTGTGCTGGTTTCTCTGCCCGTTTTTGATGCCGCTTGGTTGCTTTCTTGTTGGTTTTGTGACTTGCATTTTCTTGAACGGTTTTGATGGATTTTATTATATTCGTTCTTCAAATTTCGTATTTTATATCGAGAGATCGAGGTAGGAGATATTGATCATCTGTTAGTGCATGCAGGTGATCGTGTAGGCGACGTGCAAGCGGAGTCTTGAAGATCTCCCATTTCTCTCCTCCGATTCACCAACTTATGAGTGACCTTACTTTCGATTAGCTCCCTTCTTCCAAGTCTTCATTCTTAATAATCTGACTCGTTTGTGCATTCTGATCAACTATACCAAAATAATAAAACTGAGTCAAGATAACAAGAAGTAGACTTGAAACACTTAATGCTTGTCACATAAAATTTCTATACGATCATATTTTTGCGTGCTTGTCTACTATACATGTATCTATTTTGTGTTTCAGTTGTAGCTAGAACTTATTTATCTATGATTGTTCAATAGGTAATACATAACTTAAAATTTGATTATATCAGCTAGTAGACTATGCCATCGCATTGTGCTAAAGTAGTTTTGTTCATTTTGATGTCTTGAAATACTTCGTATGTTAACTTAGGGTTTAGATCGTCAATGGTCATGGAAATCTTGTGCACAAGGTAGATGGTTCCCATGAATAGTCGTTGGGGCACCGAGGTCGATTTGTCATAGGCGGAACAACAGTTAGTCATGCTAGCAACTCAGTACGGGTGAGACGGGAGTTTGTAGCGGGGCTCGCTACCTGCGATGCAGGCATAATTATCGAGCGTAGCTTCGGGACAGCTGACCCTAGCGACTTGACCGTCAAATCAAAGATGAATATTGTAGACCCATAGGACGACCCTTGCAGCAACGCATTTGGGAATGTGTCGAGGGTAGATGTAAGTAGTGTGCGTTGAAGATTGGCCTAAGTGACTGAGTGTTGGATTTGAGAGATCCTTGGGATAGCCTTCAGCTGAAGATGCAGCCGGAAGATTGAAGCGATGGTGAAAATAGCCACAGTCAACTGATGAGATTCGGAGTCGCAGGTTTTTGAAGATGGCATCGCCTCTGACTCGTCGTGCCCCGGAAGGGAATAACATTCATATGAATTGTAAACCCCTGATTTTCAAGAATTTTAATTTTTGGATTTTTTACATTTTCTGGAATTTCTGGAATTTTCTGAGAATTTGCTCTAATTAAATTCAAGTGTTTTAATTATTACAGGATTTTTAAATATTAATAAATAATATTAAAATATTATGAAAATAATATTTTATGGTGTAAAATGAAAAACTAGACATAGGGTAATTTTTCGGGAATTTATTGGACCCCGGATGGATTTTTTAAAGCCCTAAAACTAATTATATAATTAAACCGGATTTATTTTAAAATAAACCAACCCAAACCAAGTTGAACCAAACCAAACCGGACCAGTTTATTAAACAAATTTCTTATTGGGTCGGATCCGGGTCGAACCCAGACCCGACCCATTAACCCGAGACCCGACCCGTATTTAATTATTTTGGATCGGGCCGGATCCGTTAGGACCCGACCCGTCCGCCCAAACCCATTGACCCGTTAACCTTTCCCCTCCCAAACCCGACGCCGGTTCTCCTTCTCCCCCGCCGGCCGACCTGCCGCCGCTTGGACTTCCGCCGCCCGTTCGCCTCTGCTACCGGCCGCCTGCTCGCCTCCTCGTCGGTCCGCCTCCGGAAACGGCTGCCGCACCGTCTCCCAGCTTCTCCTCTATATAAGCCCTAGCTACCCCAATTTCCTCCCCCTCCTCCGTCTTCTCCGACGAGCCGCCCTGCCGCAGCCCCTCCAGCCTTCGCCCCTGCCTCCTCCGTCCACCAGCGGCCGCCTCCCTTCACCCTGCACCACCAGCGCCTCCCCGAGCACCTCCCAGACCCTCTTCCCCCCGCCTCCTTCCTCCTCCCAGCCATCTCCGGCGAGACCCAGCCCGCATCACCTCCCTCCAGCCGCCTCCGCCGCGATCGTCCCGCCTCCGCGAGCAGCCCGGCCGCCCCGCAGTCCCTGGCCGCCTCCACCGTGTCCGCCAGCAGAGACCTAGGTCAAGACGCGGCCTGGACACGACATAGAGCAGTGTCCAGGACACAGGACACAACTCGAGACACGAGGACACGAAGAATTCGGTTTTCTGGAACCCAGATCAGGTACTTGTAACTTCTTGCTCGTAACTCTATTTTTAATTTCGTAAATTGCATCGCATAGCCTGCATGACCCCCTCGGTGCCCGTGCAACCCGCTCGGGGCATCGCGTCCTGTGGTGATCGCACACCGCGATCCAAAAATAGGAAAAATAATGCCCTATTTTATCCCGGAACTGAGTACTCCCCGCCAAACGGGACGACTTGGTCGCGTACGATCTTCACAGATACGTGCGCGTCATTGATACGGACGTGCAGGATTTCGCAGAAGCTGATTCGGATGTGCGTGCACCCCGGAATCAACGCGTATCCACAGACACCGCCCCGTATCTGACTATTCTGATTCTCGCTGTAATTTAGTGTACACACGTCGGATCGAGACAAAACTTGCGCCATCGGACTCGTAGCAATATGTTGGTCCTGTGAGCCAAGTTTGGTTCGATTCTGAGAACGTTGACAAAATCGTGTGTCGTGGGCCCCACAGGCTCCACTCGACGGGCGATTTTGAGAACGGCTCATCGGAATCCAATTCCGGAAGTTCTGTTGGGTTCGTATCATCGTTCCTGACTTGTTGACACTAAGTTGGACTGATTTGGAGACCTTTGACCCTGACGCATTTTTCGGTGCAAAGCGGCCCACATTTGGACCCCGCCTTGACCCGAAAATGACGTTTTTGCCCTTGTCTCCAAATTGGACTCAAGGACAGGCATTTCTAGCTGATTAATATTTTCTGAATCTGATAGTATTATTTAATTCAGCAACCGGAGTACTGCTTACAAGTCCTGCTACTGACAGAGCTACAATTGGAGCTGGAAACTCAGGCAAGTGTACCTTGCCAACTTGCAGTCTTTGTTATATATTCCTTGGCTTATATATAAATATTTCTGCATGCTTGACCTAGGACCGTGTGACTTACTTAGCGTCTGATTATAGTCGGATGCCAACTCCGTACGCGGCTTGTGTAAAGTCAAATAGAAATGGATACCAAAACCCTTTGTATTCTCGTACTTGCATTATCAAGTACGTATACCCAGGACACTTGACACTATACATGTTGACAGAATCTTTCTGAGATATTCAAGGTGATTCTGTGTAGGATACATGATGGATATAGACATTATATTCTTAGATTATGACTTGTTGCATTAGCTCTGATCTCACGTGACATGGACATAAGACGTTATGAACATGAGACGTGCGATTACATTGGGTGAGAAGAGACACACAGGCTACAGGCTGATATATATATATAACCCCTATTATTGTGGTGCTCAAGACTCTAAGCCCGAGCTTGGCCCACTACTAGTTATTTACTGCTACCGGCTCCCCGACACAGAGCTTGTAGCAGTCTCAGCCTGAGTACTAGTGATGCTCTCAGTTGCATTTTCACATAGTTGGTTATGTAGTTACCCTGCTTATTTCATTTACTATTCCACTGCATTATTTTGGCTTGTATTATTTGTACCTTGCTATGTCCCCTGAGGACCTGGAATGGATTATGTCCCCAGGTTTAGCAGAGGAGATCCACTCTGAGGTTTACAGGACAGGTGCTTTAGCAGAAGCAGGTTCAGGAGCAGGCATTGGAGAAGAACCAGGAACCAAGGACTAGGTGATTGCCATGGATTTCTCTGAGTATATGTTCTTCCATACTCAGTCAGTGATGTTATTTACTTTCTTGTTTAAAGAACAATTGTATCAGACTTGATTATCGAGTTGTTCCCCGAATACTCTATTTGTAACTTGATGTTGATGACTTATTTCCTTTTGTTGATTTGCTTTATTCTTCTGTGGATGAGATTAGTTTTAACATGTTGTTTTAGTAAACCCGGACTGTTGTAATACAGCTTAAGCATGCCCCGATGGATCCATTAAATTGGGTTTGTCCATCGGTGTGTGCTGCTGGCCATTATCACGCGTCCAGTTCCTCGATATTTTGGGACTGGGGCTTGACATGATTTTTGTGGTGGCCCATGCAGGTCAACGATAAAATTGTTCAGTTTTAACTTAGGGACCGAACAGGCCTGCAATAAGAATAGGATAAAAATTTTAGGATCTCATCCACTTGCTTGAAAATGTTCTTGATATCTGTGTCGGATTCAAATAAATTTTTTGACTTGCATCCTGCCTTGATTCTTGTGTGTTTCTTATAGTTTATTTTTGGTTGCAGAATTATGGATCCACAAGCCGGCGACGAGACTCATCCAGCAGCACCACAGGATGTTGTGGTTAACCACGAAGATGAAGTGATACTAGTGGATGAAGGTCAAACATCACAACAACTCAGTCCAGCAAGACCGAATGCGTCGAGAATTCCGGAAGATGACGTTCCACCATCAACACAGCTTGCTCCTCCGATGCCTACCGTTCCACAAGGGCAGGCTATAGACGAACAACAACTGTTTTGAATGTTCTACGCAATGATGCAATCCCAACAGAAGGTTCAACAAGAAGATCAGCAAAACCAAGTAGAGAAGTTCATCGACAGATTTAGCTCGAAGTTACGGAGATTAATCAGTTCAAATGCACCTACCTTAGACGTGAACGTTCTTGCTGCAACACGACCCATGGAGTGCAACACAAGGATCGAGTCCAGTCAGAAGCGGCCATATGCAACAGCACCAGAGCAAGCACAACAAGATAGAGTTGCAAAGCGACCACAGCTGAATCCACCACTTGTACTAGTCCTCCCTACTTATCACTATTGTGGCAAAGTAGGCCATCTCGCTAAAGAATGCCGACGCAGACTGGGACGATGTTTAGCTTGCGGATCCAAAAAGCATTCGGTAAGGGATTGCCCTGAACGTCGAGAGAAAGCAGTGATGATTCAACAACCAGCCGCATCAGCACCAGCCGAAGCACCACAGGAAGAAATTGCAAAAAAGTCTCAACAGCAACAACCCCCAGAAGCATCTCCGCAATTATTGCCTATCTGTCAAAATTGTCGCAAGAGAGGCCACATTGAGAACGAGTGCAGACGTAAATTGGGATTATGCTTGATTTGCGCGTCCAACCAACACTTAGCCAAAGATTGTCCTCAGCATCGAAAGAGAGCACTGATGATAAACAGACAAGCGTTACCAGCACAGAAGTCAGCCTCTCCAGCATTGGAAGCACCGCCAATGGAAGTTAAAGGAGTTCTACCACCAGCCCCAGGAGAAAATCAGCTGAGGCCACCCTTGGCACCATAAGCCGCACTCTTCCAGCAAGCCCAACAGCAGCTGAGAAATCATCTGCGAGGAAGTGGACAAGCTCCAGTGATGACTCTAGAGGAAGCACAGATTCATGGAGTAGCTATTACGGGTAAGTTTTTTTATAGTTTCCTGCTTCTAGATTGCTTTAGTTCGTGCCTGCTGGTTCGTGACCCTAGACTTCACCTGAAAATTTAAATTGCTAATAATAAATAACCTAGTAATTTTGAACTTGATAAATAACCTAGAATGTTAATCTAATATGTTTTAAACCAGTGTTAACCTAGTAATTATTTTGAACTTGCCAATAAGGTAGAATGTTTATAAATGTTAACCTGATAAGTTTTTAAAAGGATAAAACTGGTTTTCTAAAATGTAATCTTCTAAATTTCCTTTAATTGGGAAATTTTATAACTTTTAATGCTTAGGAAAGTAATTTCCTAGGTGTTACGCTAAAACCTTGATTCTCCTTGATTTGGATGTGCTTCGAATACATTTTGTAACCGTGTCATCTCTGTTGACCGGTTATTCTTTGATTGCGAGGACGCAATCCTCTTAAGGGGGGTAGATTGTAAACCCCCTGATTTTCAAGAATTTTAATTTTTGGATTTTTTACATTTTCTGGAATTTCTGGAATTTTCTGAGAATTTGCTCTAATTAAATTCAAGTATTTTAATTATTATAGGATTTTTAAATGTTAATAAATAATATTAAATATTATGAAAATAATATTTTATGGTGTAAAATGAAAAACTAGACATAGGTTAATTTTTTGAAAATTTATTGGACCCCGGATGGATTTTTTAAAGCCCTAAAACTAATTATATAATTAAACCGGATTTATTTTAAAATAAACCAACCCAAACCAAGTTGAACCAAACCAAACCGGACCGGTTTATTAAACCAATTTCTTATTGGGTCGGATCCGGGTCGAACCCAGACCCGACCCATTAACCCGAGACCCGACCCGTATTTAATTATTTTGGATCGGGCCGGATCCTTTAGGACCCGACCCGTCCGCCCAAACCCATTGACCCGTTAGCCTTTCCCCTCCCAAACCCGACGCCGGTTCTCCTTCTCCCCCGCCGGCCGACCTGCCGCCGCTTGGCCTTCCGCCGCCCGTTCGCCTCTGCTACCGGCCGCCCGCTCGCCTCCTTGTCGGTTTGCCTCCGGAAACGGCTGCCGTACCGTCTCCCAGCTTCTCCTCTATATAAGCCCTAGCTACCCCAATTTCCTCCCCCTCCTCCGTCTTCTCCGGCGAGCCACCCTGCCGCAGCCCCTCCAGCCTTCGCCCCTGCCTCCTTCGTCCACCAGCGGCCGCCTCCCTTCACCCTGCACCACCAGCGCCTCCCCGAGCACCTCCCAGACCCTCTTCCCCCTGCCTCCTTCCTCCTCCCAGCCATCTCCGGCGAGACCCAGCCCGCAGCACCTCCCTCCAGCCGCCTCCGCCGCGGTCGTCCCGCCTCCGCGAGCAGCCCGGCCGCCCCGCAGTCCCTGGCCGCCTCCGCCGTGTCCGCCAGCAGAGACCTAGGTCAAGACGCGGCCTAGACACGACACAGAGCAGTGTCCAGGACACAGGACACAACTCGAGACACGAGGACACGAAGAATTCAGTTTTCTGAAACCCAGATCAGGTACTTGTAACTTCTTGCTCGTAACTCTGTTTTCGATTCCGTAAATTGCATCGCGTAGCCTGTATGGCCCCCTCGGTGCCCGTGCAACCCGCTCGGGGCATCGCGTCCTGTGGTGATCGCACATCGCGATCCAAAAACAAAAAAATAATGCCCTGTTTCACCCCGGAACTGAGTACTCCCCGCCAAACGGGATGACTTGGTCGCGTGCGGTCTTCACAGATACGTGCGCGTCGTTGATACGGACGTGCGGGATTTCGCAGAAGCTGATTCGGATGTGCGTGCACACCGAAATCAACGCGTATCCACGGACACCGCCCCGTATCCGACTATTCTGATTCTTGCTGTAATTTAGTGTACACACGTCGGATCGAGACGAAACTTGTGCCATCGGACTCGTAGCAATACGCTGGTCCTGTGAGCCAAGTTTGGTTCGATTCTGAGAACGTTGACAAAATCGTGTGTCGTGGGCCCCACAGGCTCCACTCGACTGGCGATTTTGAGAACGGCTCATCGGAATCCAATTCCGGAAGTTCCGTTGGGTTCGTATCATCGTTCCTGACCTGTTGACACTAAGTTGGACTAATTTGGAGACCTTTGACCCTGACGTATTTTTCGGTGCAAAGCGGCCCACATTTTGACCCCGCCTTGACCCGAAAATAACGTTTTTGCCCTTGTCTCCAAATTTGACTCAAGGACAGGCGTTTCTAGCTGATTAATATTTTCTGAATCTGATAATATTATTTAATTCAGCAACCGGAGTACTGCTTACAAGTCCTGCTACTGACAGAGCTACAATTGGAGCTGGAAACTCAGGCAAGTGTACCTTGCCAACTTGCAGTCTTTGTTACATATTCCTTGGCTTATATATAAATATTTCTGCATGCTTGACCTACGACCGTGTGACTTACTTAGCGTCCGATTATAGTCGGGTGCCAACTCCGTACGCGGCTTGTGTAAAGTCAAATAGAAATGGATACCGAAACCCTTTGTATTCTCGTACTTGCATTATCAAGTACATATTCCCAGGACACTTGACACTATACATGTTGACAGAATCTTCCTGAGATATTCAAGGTGATTCTGTGTAGGATACATGATGGACATAGACATTATATTCTTAGATTATGACTTGTTGCATTAGCTCTGATCTCACGTGACATGGACATAAGACGTTATGAACATGAGACGTGCGATTACATTGGGTGGGAAGAGACACATAGGCTACAGACTGATATATATATATAATCCCTATTATTGCGGTGCTCAAGACTCTAAGCCCGAGCTTGGCCCACTACTATTTATTTACTGCTACCGGCTCCCCGACACAGAGCTTGTAGCAGTCTCAGCCTGAGTACTAGTGATGCTCTCAGTTGCATTTTTACATAGTTGGTTATGTAGTTACCCTGCTTATTTCATTTACTATTTCACTGCATTATTTTGGCTTATATTATTTGTACCTTGCTATGTCCCCTGAGGACCTGGAATGGATTATGTCCCCAGTTTTAGTAGAGGAGATCCACTCTGAGGTTTACAGGACATGTGCTTTAGTAGAAGCAGGTTCAGGAGCAGGCATTGGAGAAGAACCATGAACCAAGGACTAGGTGATTGCCATATATTTCTCTGAGTATATGTTCTTCCATACTCAGTCAGTGATGTTATTTACTTTTTTGTTTAAAGAACAATTGTATCAGACTTGATTATCGAGTTGTTCCCCGAATACTCTATTTGTAACTTGATGTTGATGACTTATTTTCTTTTGTTGATTTGCTTTATTCTTCTGTAGATGAGATTAGTTTTAACATGTTGTTTTAGTAAACCCGGACTGTTGTAATACAGCTTAAGCATGCCTCGATGGATCCATTAAATTGGGTTTGTCCATCGGTGTGTGCTGCTGGCCATTATCACGCGTCCAGTTCCTCAATATTTTGGGACTGGGGCGTGACATGAATTGACGACTGTGAAACTAGCTTGTAAAGTTAAAGCAGCGGCTTGTTCAAGTTAAATCATTGCAATACTGGAAGGGAAATATATGCCTCAGATCTACAAGATACATCAAAACTTAGTCTGGGATGCATGCTCGTACAGAAGGCGAAAGTGATATCCTGTGCTTCAAGACAGTGGAAGCAGCATGAAGAACTATTCCATGTGCGACCTAGGAATTATGGCGAGTGTGTCCACGTTGAAATTGTGGCGACACTATCCCTATGGTATGGCGGCAAAATCTTCGTGGATAAAAGAACCTCAATATAGATGTTCACCCAGTGAGGTATTGAGATTGAGGAAGAGGTGTTGGGCTGGGCTGATCTAAGAGCAAAGTTTGATATTTGGGTAAGTCGCCTAGCTGGGGTAGTATCAGTTATGATGATCGTTCGGAGCAATAGAAGATATTTGGAGACGGTGCTTGCAGAACATGGTACAATTTAGAATTATGCTAGAGTTTTGATTGGTTGAGTTTGGATGGTGCTAGTGTGGATTCAAAAATAGTCGGATGGATTAAGTTGGAACACGAACTGATTTGAGTCAGGTGGGAAGATCGTCGGTGGAAAATTATCATACTTGAGGATAACGCTTGTGCGAATATGTTGGAATGAAAGTCAGGATTGGTTCAATTGGGAGTAAAGTAAATGAATGCCTCAATCATAAAGATACCCTTGTAACTTGTTCAAATTTGCTATCGCTAAGCTTGGCTGAAATGTATGTATTTTAGGGATGCCTTAAATATGTGTATGATCCAAACTAAGCGATATTATAAATTCGTATTGAGCTGCAAGGAGGATGTGAGAATATAGAATTTGTGCGAGCGTTCAGCGCGAGCGAGATGCTGAGTCTGGATTAAGAGAATGTGAGTTTCATGGAGCAGAGTTATGAATTGGACAAGTGACATACGATAAAGAATGGATACTGGTTCGGTTCGAGGATGAACCTGATTCTAAGTGGTATATTATGTAATGTCCCACAACCGCATGGTGCATTACGCTGAGTCAGATTGAATGAGATAATAGCTGGTTATATTTTTTGATTTGTTGGATTTGGGAACAAGTATCTATTGAGTTAGTTTCATGTGCAGATCGCTAGCGGAGTTCGGTGGAATCAGATGTTCATTCAGAGCAGTACTGGGATAGCAGGATTTAGAGCGATAAGGCCGTCTTCCTTAGTCTGATCGGTCGAATAATTTAGAGAGAGCGACCTGCTCGCACGGTCATACCAAATTGAGTAGATCGTGCTTGGCATCGGACCACGGGTTCAAGGGATCGGCCGTATCGGCAAGGCAAGGTGCTTAACGAAATCAGAATCGGTGAGTGGATTCTGTCCCTTCTCCTCTACTCATTTATGCCTAATAATATGGAACAAACGTAATGGCTTGAACACTTAAACTAGAACTTGGAAATCACTACACTGTGGCGTGCATAGAGTGTACGTCGTTTGGTTGGATATGATTTGTGGCTTGAGTTATTTTCGCGTTGGGCAGTTGGAGCTTGAGTAGGCAGTTGGAGCTTGATTGGATCATCTTGGTTGGAACATCGAGGCAACGCGGGCGAGCGAGCGTGCATCCGTGCACGATTATTAGTTGGGCGCTTTGTCATGCAAAGCTTGTAGTTGTGGTTCGAAATATGACAACTACATCGGTGAGGGCATTATGCCACTGTTGGGGCATTGTGCCACAGGATTTTTCTGAGCGAGGAGTGTTACACCAATTGGAACACTGTGTCGAGAAGCAACATAGTGCCTATGTGGATAACTTGAGATGGTGCCTTGGGCTATAGTTAGAGAATGGTTATGGATAGTTGGTTGGATTGAGGCTAGATAGTTTGGTGGGGCAAGAATGCTCGATTCTCTCGTCATACCTACTTGGAGTTTGTATCGGTCACGGACAACCTGTTGCGCACAAGGTTTGGTTTCATCGAACGGGAAGGCTCCGGGGCACCGAAACCGTTCGGCCATGGAGGAAGCAAATTGGTAACATGCCTTGGGCGCGGTGCCGGCAGTTTGATGCGACTAGGCGAGCTAGCTACTCAGCGCTGGATCGAGTAGAACTGCAGTTGAATAGTTCTTTATGGCTTGGCCAGTGACTTCATATAGATAAGAGTTGGTTTGCTTTGTTTTGGTTTGGTTTGTGCTTTTCGTGTAGGCGGCGACCACCTTACCTCGAGAAGAGTGTGTATATCGAAGATTGGATTATAAGGCTTGGATTGTGACTTGGTTTGAGGATGGATATTGAGGCTTGGATAATGGTTCGATAGGTTCTCGCGTTGCTTGGATTTGAGTAGGACGATTTGCATGCTAGTTTTCTTTTGAGTTGGATTTGCTTGTATATTGGCTTGAGTTGAATGCTTGCATGCTTAACCTGCTTTACAGTTTTCCATAACATGTCATACTTTTTCCATAAAATGAATCTAGGATTCAACTAGAAAGATCACCATATAACTGTTTGTATTCACTATTCTACTTAGTGTCAGCTTAGACGAGTGTGTTACCCCGCTCACCAGTACGGCTGTGTACTGACCCACATTTGTGGGCATTATTTCAAGTACGCAGGTGTAGTGGCGCTGCTTAGATATACGGGACATAATGTATGAACGGTAAGTACCTTTGTGGGCTAGAGAAAGAGCAAGAGTGTTGCATTCTCCTTGTGGCATTATCCTTTGTGGCCTTTCATTTGGACCCTATCGAGAGCTTCGTTGCATATACTCTGATGTGTGCTTGGCACACAATACTTGACTTTCGCTGCAACTTGGTTGTTTCGATGATAACTTTGATGTTTGACAATATCGTCTTGTGCGAGCGCAACTCCAGGCTCGTACGACATCACATCCCGATGAAAAAGATTGTCCTGCGGGAGCGCTGCAACGTGGTAATTCACGTTCAGCGGGGACGATCGAGCTTGCGGGAGATTGGGGCGTGAAAGTTATATCATTGCCATGAAACTGATCCTAAGGCAATATTAGAAAGACAACTTAATAGATTATGCACGAAACTAATGTAACGTGTGGATCGATTTGTCGAGAAGGCGAGAAGCCTCCCCACCAGTGCATTCAATGTACTAATAACCCATCAAGTTGCTTGTAGGGTACGGAAGAACCTCGTTTGGTGTGGAGTATCCCCTCGTGCGGGCTAATGCATAGATTTTGCTCTGGAGCCTTGGAGTGTTGTATCCGGAGTTGGAGCACATATACAGGATATAATGTTGGAACATTGCTTATGTATCATTCCATATTACAAGCCGTTTGGCACACTTTTATTGTTTCGAGAGAGAGCTTGAGCGACTTGTAATCTTGGCCTAGCGCCGTTTGTAACATCATTTTAATATCAATAAGGAGCTTATTTTTGTTTCATACTTGTGTTCATTCAATGGTTCAACTATGATGACCTTGTGAACTTGTTATCGAACGGCCGTTTACTCGTGTCGTTCAAATTTTCGCTGCATTGGAGACTATATGTGCGACTATGTGGCTTAGATATTTTATTGCCTGTTCAGTATCTGGCCTTGCACGGGCGCAGCTTGTGCTCGTGCAACATTATGTCCAGATGGGAACGATAGTCCTACGGGAGCGCTGGTGTGGTAATTCATGCCCAGCGGGGATGGTCGATCTTGCCGAAGATCGGGGCATGAAAGCATGATATGCTAGCCTTCTAGCAAACCTATCATTTGATGCAGAGACGAACATGAAATAGTACCTAGATGTTTACGTAAATTGTTGCTAACTTTTATGTCTGTTGCAGGGATAACCGTTCATCGAAGGGTAAGTGATGTATTCATTATTGATTTTGCTTACTATCATGTACTACTCCTAGACTTGCATGCTTTGCTTGAATGTGATGATGCCCTTATGATAAAAAGAATAGTCCACTAGATGATGCTAACGTCGTTAGAGTTAATGGATATAGCTCACAAGACATGTTGCATACACAAGAAAGTAATTGAATCTGTATATCGTGCATGAAATGCTTGTCCTTTAGGCTTAGTTGTATTGAACTGAACTCTGATTTCAAAGATGTTTCCAAAAAGAAGTAATATGACTATGTTCCTGTACTGCATGAAATGAACCTAGGTAAAACTAGCAATATCACTAGTAATGTAATATTTTCTCACATAATTACTTAGTGTTGGTTTCTTGGAGTGTTACTTCTGTTCGTTGCTTTTTACTCATCAGTACTTTCTCCAATATTGGAGATGCCTTGAGATGCTTGATATGCAGAAGCGATAGCAATTCCTCATCCTTAGGAGCCGAGAATCAGATGGGGATGCCTTAAGATGCGTCGAGATATTTTTTTTGTTTGAGATGCTTTTGTACAAAGGGATGTAATATATGGAGCGATGCCATTGTATTGTTCAAGAGATGTAAGACTTTTGGCAATGTACTGAAATCTTGTAATCATTTCAGTTATCAATAAAGAGATTGTTTTCTTATACCATGTGTTTATTTACTTTCTGTAATGTTATGCCGTTGCTTCTTACTTCTGATAGCTTATTTTTTTCTTGTTCAAGCCCTGGCCTTGTGCAAGAGCAACTTAGGCTTGCACGACATCACGCCCAAGCGAGGACGATCGGTTCCGCAAGGTGTCAAGTGAGGACGATCGGCCCCTTGCAGGATCAGGGCATGACAGCTACACTCGTGTCATCTGGATATACCTAATGAAGAGTAAGAGTGACGCCTTTGCATTCTTTCAAGATTTTTATCGCAGGGTTACAACACAATATGGTGCTAAGGTAAAGTTTTTGAGGTCTGACAATTGGACAGAATACACCAACAAGGCTATTGAAGAGTACTTATCAGCCAATGGGATACATCATCAGACTTTATGTGCCTATACACCAGCACAGAATGGCATGACGGAGCAGAAGAACAGGCACCTGCTGGAAGTGGCACGGTCAATGATGTTTGCTATGAATGTTCCTAAACATTTGTGGGGGCATGCCGTGTTGACGGCTGCATATCTCATCAACAGGATGCCCTCTCAGGTGTTAGGATGAAAGACACCGTTTGAGCTGCTTACAGGTGAGAACAAGTACATTGTTCCCCTAAAGGTATTTAGATGTGTATGCTTTGTGAAGGATAATAGGTTCGCGGTGGAAAATTTGGACCCTCGGGCAGTAAAGTGCGTCTTTGTTGGCTACTCAGGGACTCAGAAGGAATATTCTTGCTGGAGTCTTATGGAGCGAAGACTTTTTGTCAGCATGGACGTTATATTCAGAGAGATGGAGCCATACTACCATAATGGTTCAGGTAAAGGTTCCTTATTTCGTGACACACCTAACACAGGAGGTGTTAGGAGTGAGGGGAGATGGGACCAAACATGATTGTCGAGTTAGTTCTATGCCCAATGATGGAAGTTGGTCCAAGGGACAAGGAAGAGATAGCGAGGATGAGAAAAATGACGAGGATGCATACAATCAGGAGGAAGAAAGCGATGCTCCAATACAGAGAAAAACAGACTACAGAATAATCTACAGAGCTCCAAGTCTACAAAAGGAGAAAATAACAGTCCACTATTGTGCCCATTGCCTCTACTGTGCCGTGTCCCTCGCGTAATCCTGTCCCAACTCCTGAAGATGCACCTCCCGCACCGGATTCCTCTGAATCGGATGCAGATCCCTCTAATTTGGATGGTATGATCTCTCCTCCACTATCTCATATTCCCTTAAGAAGATCTTATCGCAGTATGCGGGAAGATCTCCTAATTGTTATGGTTATGAATATGATATTGCCTATTTTTTTATCCTACTCTAATATATCCCCTACTTATGGAGCATTCATTGCATCGTTAGACACCACCTCTTTGTCTAAGTGTTGGCAAGAAGTGAAGGAATATCCAAGATGAAAAGCTACAATATTGGAGGAACTTGGGGCACTTGAAAGAAATGGGACATTAAAACTCGTTCCATTACCTCAAGAAAAGAGAGTAGTTTGATGCAAATAGGTCTTCACAGTAAAGGAGATGCCAGAAGGAAAGGTGGAGCGATACAAGGCAATATTGGTTTCAAAGGGATTCACTCAGTCCTATGACATCGACTATGATGAGACATTTGCTCCAGTAGCAAAGATGAGAACTATGAGAACCCTGGTCTCTATTGCGGCAAACCATGGGTGACAATTTCATCAATTTGATGTGAATAATGTCTTTCTTCATGAAGATCTACAAGAGAAAATATACATGGAGACGCTCCCGATATTTTGTATGAAGCAGTCGACAGGAAAGATGTACAAGCTGAAGAAATTACTGTATGGACTCAAGCAATCTCCTTGAGTCTAGTTTGAAAGATTCAGGAAAGCTGTCACAGGCATGGGGTACATCCAGACCAATGCAGATCACACAGTCTTCTTTCGACATACGAGAGGCCACGTCACAATACTTGCAGTATATATAGATGATATAGTGATCACAAGTGATGAGGAGGAGGAGATTACCCAACTGAAGTAAAAAACTTCCAAGGAATTTGAAGTAAATAACTTGGGAATGATGAGGTATTTTCTCGGGATTGAGGTGACTCGATGAAGAGATAAGATCGTCCTCTCTCAGAGGAAGTATGTACTAGACCTGCTCACAAAGACTGGTATGCTGGGATGTCGATCGATAGTCATTCCAATAGATCAAAAAAATAAGTTGGGGGCAGAGGCATGAGAGTCGGTTGATCGTGAGAGATATCAGAGACTTGTAGGTAGATTGATTTATCTAGTCCACACTCGCCCTGATATCTCATTTGCTGTGAGTGTAGTGAGTCGCTACATGCATGATCCAAGAAATGGTCACATTGATGCAGCTTTTTATATTCTGAGATATCTGAAAGGGGCTCCTGGAAGAGGACTATGGTTCAAGAACAATGGACACCTGAGTGTTGAGGGATACTGCGATGCAGATTGGATAAGCTGCATGGATGACAGAAGGTCTACCTCAGGGTACCGTGTCTTTGTGGTGGGTAACCTAGTCTTATGGAGAAGCAAGAAACAGTCTGTGGTAGCACGATCGACCGCTGAAGCAAAGCTCTAGGAGTGTCAGAGTTGTTGTGGGTAAAAGCACTGCTGACAGAGTTAAAGCTGGATCAGGGAACACCATTGCGCCATCTGAGCGACAGTCAAGCTGCACTAAGTATAGCTAGCAATCCGGTTCAGCATGACAGAACGAAGCACATCGAGATCGATCGATTCTTCATCAAAGAGAAGCTACAAAAAGGAATACTAAAGCTCGATCATGTTCGCTCAGAAGAACAAGTCGCAGATTGTCTTACTAAGGGTTTTAATTTATTGTGAATGATTGATATATATCGTCCATCTTGAGGAGAGTGTTGAGAGTATTAAATGACTTTTAGTCCCACATTGAGTAAAATAGTAGAGAGAGGGGTTAACCTCTCCTATATATATGTAGTTCCATCTCAATAATAAATAAGTCAAGTATTCTACTAAATTTTTATTATAACTAGGTTAATTTTTTTTTTCTAGAATGATTCGCCACAGAGAATATTTTGATTCGCTACAAAAAATATTACTTTCTAACAACGATATAGCCTTTAGAAAAACTATTATGTTAATGATTTATGTCCCACCCTGTATAAATGTGAGCTTTGATTTGCCAATTGAGCATATTTTATATTCTCTTTAAAAGAAACTTCACAAAGGTTATTTTATCGATTGAGTCAATCCTTTGGGACGCCAACTTCAAAAGAATCAAAGGAGGAACTAATTATAATTGCAGGAATAGATACAGTAAAAATCAAGTGGGGGTCAACTGATTCCATTAAATTTTTTTTTAAAGTTATATATCAAGTAGGCAGCTGAAAAAGTACTTCTCCAAACAAGTTACTATATGACCGCTCTAATTTAATGTTATAGATATTCTTGTACATTTAAATCCGAAATTACTATATAGCATATTAGAACAAATAATATACTATAGAAAATTATAATAAATTTTTTTTTTGTAAGACATGTGAAACTATATACAATCACCAGTCCAAATGTCCCATCCAGCCCTAAGACTTACATCCCGGTCCGAAGGCTCCACGTCCGAAGGCACCATCCGGCCCGAAGGCCTCACGCAGCCGTAGCCGCACCGCACCAGCTCCAACCAGCACTGCACCTGCACCTTGCATCGCATCCGCGCATCATCCGGGTCGCATCGCACCGCACCACGCACTTGTACTGCACCCAACCATCACTCCACCATTAATTTTTTCCAAAGAAAAATTAAATAAGACCGGTGGGTCTCGAACCTACAACCTTTCCGTCCGGATGCATCGGTCTTAACCGTTAGACTAGACTTTATATATATATATATATATATATATATATATATATATATATATATATTATGTGATTTTAATTTTGAATATTATTTATATTTGAGGTTGAACCATCTCTTAAATTTCTGTGTCCAACCCAGAACAAACGTAATAGTTCCAAAAAGCATCAATTCTTCTTTAGAAAAGACCTTATTCAGAAGTATCGTAGATTTCTTGGAATCGTGATATTGGTAATCCCGCATCTAAGATAGAACCTACCTAGTCTATTCACCTGGCAAAGGGCATTCCTTGTCCCATTCAGCTACTGGTGATTCATTTTCTGCAAAACCTTTAAAGAAGAGCAATGACAAACTAGAGAGTATCCGACAACGAAAAGGAAGAGGAATCTTAACTTCAATTTATTACAATACGTGTTATATATATAAAGCAATGAAACTGAGCAACAATTATTTGGCATATACTGGTATTTAGTTCCAGTACTAATTAATTGTGCTAACTCCGTATTCACAGCACAATAACACTTGGCCAACCATGAGAGCTCAATCTCCTAGTTCATATCTGGTTTCTGGAGCGTGTCACACTCTGATTCGTCTCTTGGTCGATTTGACCCCTTCGAATCGAACGTCCTTTATTTGTGTATATAAAGAAGAAGCGGAATCATCGGCAAGTTCTTCTGAGAAAGGCATGCAATCCTGGCTCGTAGTGTAAACTATAACATGAAAGTCTTCGCCACTGCCACCGAATCTACTAAAAGAATTATACCTCTATCATGTGATGAGAGTTCCTAAGAAAGTTCATTTTTGGATGGGTTAGCGGCTTGTCCATAAGCCTACTGATCCTTATGAAGGACCGACCGTCCTAGTAATTGGTCTTGTGTATAAATATGTAGGATATGTGTCTATGTTTGCAGAATTAATTAATACACGTACAGTTGCTAATTTTAAGTGTCTTAAAGATGGCAAGGGTTCCCTCTACTCCTGATCAGGTTACGGTCAAGACTCCTTCCCCATACGTACTACCGGAACGAAAAGCTGTGGATCAGCAAGAAGTCTTTCCTCTTCAGGATGGGGATGCTCTCCAGATTTCTCCAACAATAATCCAGAAGGTCAAGTTTTCTCAAATCTGTCCCTCTATTTGGTTTTCAGAGATGTTCAAAAACCAGTCTAGGTTGAGATTACGCATGTATCTTTTAAGGCGATACTCTCACATTTTAATTTCAACCTTACAATCAAAATCCAATGATTGTAACATAGTTAGTTCTATAATATAAAATCACTCGTCTGATATATATATGTTAATTCCGAGGCTTAATCAAATATGGTAGAATTTGAGTTGAAGTCGAGATCAGGAGTTCACACAAGAATTCCCTACCTTATATCTCTCGATCCAACAAGAAAATATATGTATATAGGATCTAATTACAACTTGAAACAAGATAACAAAAGAATCAGAGAAATTTTTTTTCTCGTTCTTCATTGCAATCGCAGTTGCAAACGGACATAACAAAGTTTACAACTTGCAAAAGAGAAGAGGAAAAAGAAGAATAAACTCTACTTGCTGGGGTGATGAAGATCACCGTTGCTCAAAGCAAGATTCGTCCCACACGATCTGCTCCCAGGAACCAGCAAGTTCACGTAGAACTTATGTAACGCTCGTTGCCACCTCATTGCTTGGACTCGCACGAACTTCCTGGACTGCAATGGCGGATGCTGCAACTCTCTTCGTCTCCTCTATTTCGAAGTAAGTTCCCCAATGTAGGCACGAAGAGATTATTTATAGAGGAGTTTGGCTGCCCATTAGTAACAAAAATATTGGAATGAATTTAATTCATATTCCACAGGATTGGAATGAATTAAATTTAAATCCCATATAATTGATTTGAATTAAATTCAAATCCCATATGAATAAATTTAAATCCTACATGATTTGAATGAATTAAATTCAAATCCCACATGAATGATTTAAATCCTACATGATTGGAATGAATTAAATTCAAATCCCACAAATATCGGATTTAAATTAATGACTCAATCTTTCCATAACTAATTAAATCTATCTGATAGCAGCGGACCCGCATGCAACCGCTCATGCGGCCGCACAAGCAGCAGTGAATGCGGCCGTCCATGCGACCTCTCATGTGTCCCGCTCATGCGTCCAGCTCATGCGGCCGACTCATGCATCCCCGCTCATGCGTCCAGCGCATGCAACGGCTCATGCAACGACGCATAACTCGCATCAAATGCGCACAAGCGCCATGCGCCGATGCTGACATGCTAAGTGCAAGTGCACCAACAAAGCGCCACTTTGCACCCTTGAGCCCAAGTCCGAGCCTCTTTGGGACTTAGCTCCTATGGAATAAATTCTAAGAGAATGACAAAAAGCATAAATGCTTTCATTAAGAAGTTAATCCTTCTTCATCCTAATAAAATACTCCCACATGGCACCCATGTGCCTCACCATACCCCATGTGCATACCTCAACACAAGCAAAGCATTATATTGAGATACCCACTTGGTGGTGTAGCCAATGTGTGAGTATCTTTTATAGTCCAAAGGCAAAAATACCAACAATCCCCCATATATCTCAATACATGGGTTGAGCGTTCCTCACAGTGACTGCACATCATGCATTAGGATAGATGTTGCTTCGACTTGAATCTTCCCGCATGGGTCAAATAACAATATGATATAAGAATGGACTAAGTCTTGAATTCTGCACCATAGTTATAATTTTTCTCACTCACACAATGACATCAATTGTGCTTCCGGTTGCACAGTAAAGGTCCTGTGCATGTCTGGTTTCGGTATATGTATTTTGGGCGTCTACAAGTTTTATCTCAAGAGACGGCATGTATCTCTTTCCATACACTATAGGTGAGTTCTTAAAGAGTCCTTAGCATGAAGCATTGCACTTCCTTGCGGTGCTACGCCACTATGACAAGGCCTTCTACCGAGGTTCACTCTCTCATGTGGTGTCATCCACTGTAGCATAAGGTTCACTCCCTCTTTGTAGTGCCAAACTATCCAGCACGAAGCCTTGTGCTTCCTCGCGGTGTTACGCCACTGTGACATGACTTCCTGCCGAGGATTTATATCTTTTACCTCTGTGGTGTCACACCACTGTAACATGAGGTCATTGACCTCTTTGTAGTGTTGCCTACCACTCTTCATTCTACAACAATAGGCCACCTGCCTATGTGCGGTATTACGTCGCTGTGACATGACTTAATATCGAGGATTTACATCTTTTACCTCTTGGTGGTGTCAGGCCACTGTAGCATGGGATCTCAGTCCCTTGTAGTGATGATACTACGTGCTTCCTGCAAAGTACACCGAACATTCACTCTGTCCGAGAACTCATTAAGGCGTCAAAGCCATCATTCCACAGGAAATTGTTCTTCACAAAGAACAAAGAGTAGACAACAGTGGTTCTGGATCCGTAATCCCTCAATATCTCTAAGGACTATCCACTGTTCCTAATATTCTCCTAATCAATGGTCCTCCCTTGAACCAATAGTTAGGTGCCTAGTAGATTTCTCTTTGAACTAAAAGCATAAAACTAAATGGTAGGATTGCAAAGGCATAATATCAGAGGTCCTCTAAGCCCATATATGATGTGTCCTTGACTATATGCGGTGTTACGCCGCTGTGACATGACCCAAAGCCGAGGTTCACTCCCTCTTGTGGCATCATGCCACTATAACATGGAGTACTACCCTTCTTTATAGTTCTTGGGATCAGCTCCGATCAGATTTGCCAGACCCTCCTAGCTCCGATCATCACATACTGTAATAATCCACGCTAACTGCGCTCATTCAGTGTCCTGTACTGGCCTTGAAGCCTATCATGAATGGATCTGCCAAATTTGCTTGACTCCGATCATTAAAGTACTATAATGATTCACTCAATTTGCGCTCATTCAGTGTCTTGTGTTCTATCCACATAGTTCTCTTCAAACTGTTGAAGAGATGAACAGATGCCACTGTTGCAGCTTTCTGGTTTTCTCAGTATGTCGATATTACTCGAATCTGTGTACTAACCATAAGAAGATCTTCTGAGAGCTTCCAGAGCTATTCTGCTTTACTTGCTGCAGCTTGATAGTGCAAAGAACTCTGAGAGTAAAGACTGCTTCTTTGACTTCCATGATATAGCAGCACTATCCCTGGAGAAGTCATGTCCTCATGTGGTTCTTTCACTCTTCTTTCCCGAGCACCAACTGGCATCATCGAAGCCTTCTTTCATATCTGGATAACTGCTGAAGCACATGATATACTACTGAGCTCTCCTGAAAATTTTGACGACTCTCTTCGCAGATTTTAGTATTCAACACATATGCTGCTTATGAACTGACTCAGCATCCCTATAACAAAAGCTATGTCAGGCCTGGTGGTATATGCAGCTTGAATCATTCACCTGATGATGCTTAAGTACACCAACTGTCTGACGCTTTTTCTTGGATTTGGCTTCATATTCATGTCACACCTGAGGAGTATCATCCCTGATACCCAAAGCGTGTGATCAGCATTTCATACTGAGAGCTTGTGACTAAGCAAGCCCACCTGGCATCCAGATTATCTTATATCCTCAAGATGACATCCGCAATCCCATGTCCTGAGTTTGGAAAAAATGACATCTTTGTTCTAGTGACACTTCTATGTCCACAACTGGGACTAGCAACTCATCCATATAGATAAAAATGATGACTCCTCCATTATTAGCGAACTTCGTGTATACACACTTGTCCGTCTCGCTGGTCCTGCGACAACTTTGACTAGATGACTTGTCAAACTCTTGCTGCCACATCTTATGAATTACTTCAGGCCGTATCGAGATGTCACCAACTCGCGACTGTATTCAAACCTGAATGACAATAATTCTAAGTGTTGTCCGTAAATCTCTCATGTCTGTCTTCCTCCAAGACTTGTTGTCTTTCTATCATCTGATAAATAATCAGCTTGTGAATAGTAGTTACAACAATCATCATCTTGATCTATGACACCCTCATCGAGGTGCCAACGAACTCAATCCCCTATTGTTTGAGAAAACCCCTTGGCAGATAGTCTAGTCTTGAACTCAACTGTTTTGCCTGCTTTTATCTTCATCGACTTGAAGATCTGATAAGCATCTGATTGGTTTAGCTACTTTGGGTAGATTGACCAACACCCAAGTGTGGTTGGAGATTATTGAGTCATACTCATTATTTATAGTCTCCCTCCAGAAAATAATATCTCTGGTCTTCATCGCCTCATCATAGGTAAGCGGATCTGCTTCCATATGATATATGATAAAATTTTCTCCGAAGTCCACTCTCCTCACTCACTTAGACACCGGTTCTGCGAGTTCTGGTTCAATCACTGTCGTTGGAATGACAACTTCTTCTTGGACTATATCTTTGTTGGAAGTTTCAGCCTCCTGTGTACTCACACTATTTTCGGGAATATCCGCAATAACAATGTTCTTGTGCCTTGCAAATTTATCTTCGAAGAGTTTTACGTCACAAGATTCAATGATGTAATTTGATTCGATATCAAAAAATCTTTGAGCATCACTCTTCTCAGCATCATCCTGAAAGATTGTCTTCGTAGTCCTCGATTCCAGCTTCTGAATCTTCAATTCCGGAAGCTTCACAGACACCAGACACCCCTACACTCGGATGACGTTCAAGTTGGTTCTGACTCTGAACCAGAGTTCCTGAGGAGTGACATCGGAAGTTGCGTATGACACTGTTCAGAATGAACGTAGCCGTTAGCACAGCTTCTCCCCGGAAGTAGTTTGGTAGACCCACAGTCAACAGTATTGAGTTCATCATTTTTGTCAACGTCCTGTTCTTCCTTTCAGCTACTACATTTGATTAAGGACAATACGGAGCATTTGTCTCATTGATAATTCTATGTTCTTTGCAGAACGATGCGAATTCAATAGACCTATACTCTTGGCCTTGATCACTTCTGAGTCTCTTGAGTTGTTGCCCCATTTGACGTTCAACCTCAACCCTGAACTTCTTGAACTTCTTGAATGCTCCATCTTTTGACTTGAGCAGATAGACGAACGCATACTTCGAGTAGTTGTCAATGAAAGTAATGAAGTACTTCCTCTTGGACTTTGTGGAGAACTGCTTGAAGTTACAAATATCTTAGTGAACCAACTCCAGAAGATCTATACTTCGGTTTACCCATTTGAACGAATTTCTTGCGATATTTGTCTGCGCACAGACCTTACACACTTCTCCACCTCCTTACCCCCATATTTGGAGATAAATCCTAGATTAGACATCTTGCAGTACGAAGTACATGTCCTAGTCTGGGGTCCCACAACTCTTACAATGAGACTTTTCTTATAAGCAGAAGCTCGAACATCCATTTGATACTGAAAGCTTGTTCCAAAATATGTCTCCTGCCAAGATATCATCATTTGGTGACTATGGATGTTCACTTTCAAGTCTGCAACAAACTTCCTGAGATTAGGTCCATGGTAATCACTGGTACGTTGATACACGCACTCCTTTGACTGTAACTTCTCGAAGTTCAGAACCATTGTCACAATCCCCAGATCCTCTGCTTGATGCTTGCTTGCCATCAAGACCTTCACCACTGAAAGGTTAGACCTTGATCAACAGCTCTTCCTAAAGCACATGTGGCTAGTTGCACCAGTTTCCATCCACTAGTCAGCAACCACGCCATAGGACTTAACCTGCACAATCATAGCAACCAAGTTAAGTAATCAAAGTAACCAATTAGTTAAGTTATTACCTTGCTATTTTGGTTTAAAATATGGATCTGCAATCCTTATTCTTATGGTCCTTCATGCATGAAGAGACATGCGCCAATTTGCTCATAACCCTATATTTATACACAGGTCGCGCATAGACCTTGCTCAGAGCCAGCCGTATGGATGCTTTCGTGTTCCAAGTCCAGCCATGCACCAAGACTGCTATGCTCGAGTTCTGCCATATGCCTAGGAACACCATGCGCAAATACAACTCACGCATAGTGCCAGTCTCCATGTGCCAAGTGCAATTGACATCTTCATGCGGCAACTTGCATTAGACATCTCCATGTGATAACTTGCATAAGATGTCTTTCTCCCTCTCGTAATGTGCGTCTCCAGCGACGCTAGCCTCAAGTCCACCTCCATCCGCAGGAATGGTAAATCCAATATCTGGCAACACACGTCCATCACGTGACAGAGGACTCCTTCCTCATCCAAATGATAGAGTGTAGCCCGCTCATCTCCTCAAGTTTGTAAAAACTTGTGTCGAGAAGACTTGCACGGTTGTACTCCATCTTACTCGGATCTTGCTTTGAGATTATTAGTCCCGAGGCTTAATCAAAGATGGTAGAACCTGAGTTGAAGTCGAGATCAGGAGTTCACACAAGGGTTCCCTTCCTGATATATCTCGATCCAACAAGAAAATATATATAGGATCTGATTACAACTTGAAACAAGATAACAAAAGAATCAGAGAAAACTATCTTCTCGTTCTTCCTTACAATCACAGTTGCAAACAGACAGAACAGAGTTTACAACTTGCAAAAGAGAAGAGGAAGAAGAAGAATAAACTCTCCTTACTTGGGTGATACAGATAATTGTTACTCAAATCAAGATTTGTCCCACACGATTTGCTCCCAGGAACCAGCAAGTTCACATAAAAATTCTGGAACGCTCGCTGTCACCTCCTTGCTTGGACTCGCACGAACTTCCTGGACTGCAATGACGACTGCTGCAACTCTCTCCGTCTCCTGTATTTCGAAGTAAGTCCTCAATGTAGGCACGAAAAGAGTATTTATAGAGGAGCCTGGTCGCCCATTAGTTACAAGAAGATTGGAATAAATTTAATTCATATCCCACAGGATTGGAATAAATTAAATTTAAATTCCATATAATTGGTTTGAATTAAATTCAAATCTCATATGAATAAATTTAAATCCTACATGATTTTAATAAATTAAATTCAAATCCCACATGAATGATTTAAATCCTACATGATTGGAATGAATTAAATTCAAATCTCATAAATACCGAATTTAAATTAATGACTCAATCTTTCCATAACTAATTAAATCTATATCTGATAGCAGCGGACCCGCATGCAACCGCTCATGCGGTCCTGCAAGCAACCGCTCATGCGACTGCACAAGCAGCAGCGCATATGGCCGTCCATGCGACCGCTCATGTGTCCCACTCATGCGTCCAGCGCATGCAACTGTGCATGCAACTCGCTTATCAAATGCACACAAGCGCCATGCGCCGATGCTGACGGCAAGTGGCAAACAAAGCGTCACTTTTCTCCTTTGAGTCCGAGTCCGAGTCGCTTTGGGACTTAGCTCCTATGGAATAAATTCTATGAGAATGACAAAAAGCATAAATGCTTTCATTAAGGAGTTAATCCTTCTTCATCCTAATAAAATACCCCCACATGGCACCCATGTGCCTTACCACTCCCCATGTGCACACCTCAACACAAGCAAAGCATTATATTGAGATACTCACTTGATGGTGTAGCCAATGTGGGACTATCTTTTATAATGCAAAGACAAAAACACCAACATATATATATATATATATATATATATATATATATATATATATATATATATATATATATATATATATATATATATATATATATATATATATATATCGATACATCCCATACAATTGTATTATAAAATTGTGAAAGTACAAGAAAGTCCTTATAATTTGAACCATTGGATCAACAATCAATGTTCAAATTTTGTTTGTATCGATACAAAGTTTGTATTTAAGAATTTTCATATATATATATATATATATATATATATATATATATATATATATATATATATATATATATATAGAGAGAGAGAGAGAGAGAGAGAGAGAGAGAGAGAGAGAGGATACATGTAATGTGTGGTAGAGCAAACAAAATTATTTATTGGACGTCTCTTTTTCGGTTCTGATCCGATATCGACCGATATCCGATATTGACCGATACTGACATTGGACATCTCTTTTTCGGTTTATTTTAATAAAAAAATTTGAACGATAAAGACCAATCGACAAGTGTGTAAAATCAAGATAAGGTTATAAAAGCATGTAAAAGAAGAAGAAGAAAACATTTATCTATCTCATGAAAACCAATCGGCAATGTTGACTACTATTTATTCAATTTCAAAACTACTAAGAAATAACACTGAAAATACTTAAAAATTATGTCTAAATCTATAAAAATATATTTTCAAACATGTTAGTAATTATTTGTTTTTCGATACCAAAAAAATCGGTACTCCAATTCAAAACCGTCAATACTATCGATACTGCAGTATATCCCAATACTCATATAAATGATTCGATACCGATTACGATATAGATCCCGCAAACCTTGACAGGATAAAGGTGTACACAAATTCACTCCCATATAATATGCATGGGGAGCCTGTTTCTACCTCGGATGCATAAAAATATTAGTCTTGCTGTCAGGCTTCTCAAAGCTATTGGCGGCTGATTTTGGTTATTGATCTATCCACGACCCACCTATGCTAAAATGAAATAAATTGCTCAACAACGTACGTACAGAAGTAATTATTTTGACAATTCCTTTAGGGTCCGTTTGAATATTTTTTTCTATTCGATTCCATTACGATTACGATTACATTACAGTAAACTAATCGAACTCTTAATTCCTGATGTAATTAACGTAACTGCAGGTTGCCGCTGAGTTCATAGGAACCTTCTTGCTTGTATTCATAGGATGCGCATCGGCTTACACAAACCAGAAGGCTAGCTTGACACTGGTTGGAGTAGCATTCACTTGGGCCCTGCTCGTCGCTGCCCTCGTATACACTCTCGGACACGTATCCGGTGGCCATTTCAATCCGGCAATCACAATCGCCTTCGCCACTGTCGGCAAATTCCCATGGAGAGAGGTACGTACTAGTTGTCTTAATTACCACATTTTTACCGACATATAGGCTATGTCGTTTGCTGAATGGAGATCTTGGAAAATGAAAGTGATCCATTTTCTGTATTTGGATGTAAAATGTACAGATAAGAAAATTAATTTCTAAAGAAAAGAAAATATGAGATAAAATGATTCCCCTCCGCTCATCCTATCATATGGATTCACTTTTACACTCCCAATTATTCTTTACTCACAATTTCGGGCCTTTCCAAATACCGAAAAAAGATAAACTAATAGGATTGTAATTTCCCACAGAAAAAAAAAAAACAAAGAATTGATTTTCTTTTCGCGAGCCAAAAGGAGGACCTAAATGTTTGTAGCAAGGATGGAAACTGTCAGTACATCTTTTGACACTTGATCAGCTATAACGACAATATTCATTTGCTTTGAGTTTCTTCTTCTTCTTCTTCTTCTTCTTCTTCTTTTTGGCAGCTCCATTTCTACATTGTGGCTCAAGTGATGGGGTCGATACTCGCGAGTTACAGCCTCAGGGGAATGTACAAGGGAGATCGGCCTGAAATAATGCTGACGCTGCCTTCACCTTCGCTCGATAATCTCACCGTCATAGTATGGGAAATCATCGCATCGTTTGTGTTGATGTGGGTCGTCTGTGGTGCTGCCTCCGACGAAAGAGCGGTACGTACGTACATGACCCCATGTCATGGACTTCTTCTTTTTTCTTCCTTTCATTTACTTCTGGCATAAATATGTTCTTGTTTATCTATACTCAATTATTAGTTAGTTTCGGAAGGAGTAAATATCATAGGAACTTGTCACTGTATATATTAAACCTAACTCAAGGACTAGATATTATTTTGAACCTTACCACCGTGTAATATTATATCAGTGACCTTTAACTACATATCATGATAGCAATCCTGTTATTTGCAGATTACATGACATTTTCACCCAAAAAATTAATTATCCAAAAATGTTAATATTAATGTTAATGTTAATTTTAATATTAAAATTATCCAAATTGTTTAGATGACAAATATTATTTTTGCTTATATAGACCATTACTATATGTACTTTTATTGTTGTTGTTTTATTATTTTAAGGACTCCAAGCGAAGTCATGCTTCTCCAACAAAACCTCACCACCTATTAATGGAATTTGCCTGATCCGTGGTGGTTTTTTAAATATAGAATAAAATAAAATATAGAGCATTGATATTATAGGTCAATTCCTTACTAGTTTCATCTCTTTTCCATCATTTTTTCATATGTTCATATATTATGGCTACTTTGCAGGCTAAAGGGATCGGTGGTGCTGCAATAGGAGCAGCCATCTTCGTCGATGTCATTCTTATAGGGTGAGCGTAGAAAGAATTCTCTGCTAACACACTTATATACCTAGAAATTTTGTCAAAATCTAATATAGTCTTGTGGAGCTTCTAGCTGGTGCAAACCTATATCAGTACAAGTCTTATAACGGTCAGAAATCATTGAAAAAACTATATAAACAAAAAAAATTTGTAACCATTGTAAATTCCAGCTAGCGTTGCTGATTCCTCTTGCAACGGCTAGAGGAGATTTTTTGCATCACCAATATAACTGTTAGAGGAGATTGCTCTTGCAGCGATTAATCTCTGGCAGTTGCAAATAGATTTAATTTGAAAACGATTATTTCAATCGTTACAGAACTGCTGCAAATTATAGTTTTAACAAGACCCATATAACTGTTGTACTAAAATAGTTGCGAAATAGGGGTATTTCTTGTAAGCTAGCTAGCTCTCACCAAAGTTGTTGCATGCATGCATGCATACTGCAGAATCCACACCGGAGCATCGATGAACCCTGCACGAAGCTTAGGTCCCGCTATCGTGACGATGAAGATGAGCAAGCTACCTATATACTTGATCTCACCGGTGATTGGCATGGTCATTGCTGCTACATTATACGAGCAGCTCCGGTTGCCAACGTCAAAGAATATTGCGCCTACCAAAGTACTTACCAAGATCCTTAGCCCGTCAAATGCAGGTCTGAGTTTGATCATTAATTCACACACATATCATGATCAAGCAGCTCTTAATTACTTGCTCGCAGTTCTCTGTACTTAAAATTTCTTGGGATTTTGCAGAGAAGTCACTTGAGCTCCCCTAAGGATCGAAAGCCGCCAGCAACGGCTGCCAGAGAATCCACGTCACGTGTTTATAACAAAGTCTGTATCGATCTTCAGTGGTGTATATGTCTGCTTCAGCAGACGATAATTAATAATATGATCTTAAATAATAAAAGAAATTTAAGCTTTGTATTCTCCAGTTCATTACCCATGCGTGAATATTTTGTTGTGACGGGAGACGGACTAAATCTTATCATAGATCGTCATGAGCCTGTTGCACTGTTGCTAGACTCTTAGACCCTTCGAATTGATCATCATTTATGTTGGTGTTTTTCACTTTGCTTTTGGAGTTTTAGTCCCACGTTGGAAAACAACCAATGTGTATATCTCAATATATCGCTTTGCTTATTATTGGTATATGCACATGGGTTGGTGGTCCATGTGGGTTGACATTCCTAGAGGGATTAAGTGTTAACCTCATTATAAAAATCTTTATTTTATCACCACATTTGAGAAGTTTTTCTTAGGAGCTAAGTGCGACTCAGATTCGGGCTCAAGGGCGCAAAGTGGCGCTTTGTTGGCGCACTTTATATTTAGCATCGTCGCATGCAGACAGGTGCGCATGCGGCCAAGTGCCCATGAGGCCAGGGGTCATACGGTCAGGTGCACATGAGGCCAGGGGCCATGCGGCCCGGTGCGTATGCGGCCAGGAGCCCATGCGGCCAGGGACGCATGTGGCTTGGAGCTATGCGACCAGCAAGTTAGCTAGAGCGGGTCAAGTGTGGAGGGGACAGAGACTACTGTTGGAGGATCGGTGCGGCGCTGTCTGCTCTGTGCAGTACAACGCGCAGACGTCCCAGGCGGCTCGTGGCTCTCTGTGCCACGCGGCTGCAGCTTTCGGCGCCTGACGACGCTGTCTACTCTGTGCAGTACAACGACGCGTGCAGTACAGAGGCGCATGCGGCTCATGTGGCCTGATTTTTTTTCCAGGCCGCATGGAAGCTGAAATTCTCTTTATATAGAGGCTCTCCTCTTTCATTTAAGGTGTTGAAAAAAAGTGAGAGAGAGAAATAGAGAAAAATCGAGAGCACCAACAGAACCTGCGGCAGTTTTTAGCATCATTCCAAAAGAATCTTTCGAGTGATCCGAAGGTGACCAAGAGCGTTCCAGAAGTTCTCATGTGAACTTGCTGGATCCTGGAGGCATATTGTTCTATAGCGCGAATCTTGCCTTGAGCTCTGGTGGTTTTGATCACCCCAGCAAGAGTTTCCTTCTTTATATTTCTGTTCTTTCTCCCGTTCTTCTCGGTGTAGCATCTGCGAACGTAAAGAGAAGAACGATTTTCTAATTTTTGTTGTATTTACATTCTCTTTGGGTTGTCAGTTTATAACATGTTCCTTGTTTAGTGCTTCTGTGAGATTGTGTCACTGTAGAGGAACTCTTGTGTGAATCTCAGTGCACCAACTTTTCTTTTGGCGTTTGTAGAGATGAACTCTTGTATGAGTCTCTACTTAGTGGCTACCTCTTCTTCTTTGATCTGACTTTGGGACTAACAATCTCAAGGAAAGATCCGAGTTAGAATGGACAACCGCTCAAACCATTTCGATACTAGCTTTCACAAGCTTAACAAGTTTGAAGGAGAACACTACAACATTTGAAAGAGGAATATCACCTTGAATCTTCGTCTTGTCAAAGTTGCTTATGTGTTGGTTGATCCTGAACCTACAATTCCCGAATATGGAGGAGAGCTTGCAGTTGGTGTGGCGCAGGACGCGCACTCCAAGTGGAAGAAAGACAACGACCTCTGCAGATATTGATTCTCAATGCTATGGACGACTCGATGGCAGAGTCCTACAGCAAGAAGGAGAAGGCAAGAGATGTCTGGGAATCTCTTGAGAAGAACTATAAAACTTACGAGAAAATGTCTAAAATCTATCTCGTCGAGAAGTTCTTCACTTTACAATTTGAGGACGAGAAGGTGATGTTACCACAAGTTAAGGAACTTCTGAAGATGCAGCAGAAACTGGAGGAAGATGGCATAAAGCAGGAAGACAAATTTATGGTGGGGGCTATCGTCACCAAACTTCCTCCAGGCTGGATCAGGTTCAAGACTGACATGTACCGTAAAAAAATGGAGATCCAGCTCGAAGATCTTCTTCATTGGATTCACATTGAAGATGAAGCCAGGGGGCAACTGAAGTTAGACTCCTTGTCCAAGCAGTTGGCTAAGGCCAACATGGTACATGCTAGTGACTCTAAAGGAAAGCATAAACTACAAGAAGAAGAAGAAAGACTTCAACCAGCTGAAGGTGAAGTCAGCTCAGTTCAAGCCAAAGTCGAAGACTGATGTCACATGCTACAACTGTGGCAAGAAGTGTCACTACAAGTGTGACTGCAGGTCGAAGCCTAAACCGAAAGAGCAAGGTGAGCTTAACCTAGTTGCTATGATTGTGGAGGTTGAGTCACATGGCGTGGACACTGACTGGTGGGTGGACACTGGTGCATCTTGCCATGTGTGCTATAAGAAGGAGTTGTTCGTCAAATATGAGGCTACCTCTGAGAAAGTCTTGATGGCGGATAAGTCTCAAGTTGCAGTGCTGGGGATTGGGACGGTAGTGCTGAAGCTGACTTCTGGAAAGTCACTTACACTGGAGAATGCGAAGCACGTACCAATAATCACAAAGAATCTGGTTTCTGGGAGTCTGTTGTGCAAGGCGGGCATGAGGATGGACATCAATGTCGGTCAGATGGTGATGTCATACAAAGGAAATACTTCGAAAAAGCTTTTTGTACCGAAGGGATGTTTAAACTGCAGCTTGTAACTCCTTCTGTTTGTATCAATGTAGTCTCTACTTTTGGTTATTCTCTTGAGTTGTGGCATAATAGACTAGGACATGTGCATTGTAAACGCATTAACAATATGTCTAGTCTAGGCCTTATCTCCAAATGTAGGGATAAGGAGGTAGAGAAATGTGAAGTCTATGCGCAGACGAAGATCGTCAGAAAACCGTTCAGAAGAGTGAACTAAAGCACAGATCTTCTGGAGTTGGTACACTCAGATATATGTGACTTCAAGCAATTCTCCACAAAAGCCGGAATAAAGTATTTCATCACTTCCATTGACGATTTCTCGAAGTACGCATTCATATATCTTCTCAAGTCAAAAAATGAAGCATTTAAGAAGTTTAAGGATCTTCTGGGAACGAGAACTACGAAGATAATATTTTTGGGCTATGCTGATAAGAGTGATGCTCAGAGGTTCCTTAATATCGAATCTAATCATATCCTAGAATCTCATGACACAGAATTCTTTGAAGACAAGTTTGCTAGGCATAAGAATATTGTTCTCGCGGATGTCCCAGAGAATGTTGCTAGCACGGACGAGGCAAGTACCTCCCAGAGAGAAGTAGTCCAAGAAGGAGTTGTCGTTGATGATACAACATTTGAACCAGAACCCGTTGAACCGAGAGAAAATCGAGTGAGGAGGCCGAAGGACTTCGGAGAAGACTTTGTTACTTATCATGTGGAAGCTGATCCGCTTACCTATGATGAGACAATGAAGACCAAAGATGCTATTTTCTGGAAAGAGGCTATCCATGACGAGTTTGACTCGATAACTTCTAATAATACTTGGAAGTTAGTCAATATGCCTGAAGGAGCTAAACCAATTGGATGCAAGTGGATATTTAAGAAGAAGATTAAAGCAGACAGAACTTTTGACAAGTTCAAGGCCATGCTAGTGGTAAAAGGATTTTATCAGATACAGGGGGTTGACTACTTCGATACCTCTGCTCCCGTTGTGCGGATGACTACTATCAGGATGTTAATTTTCTCAGATATAGGGGGTTGACTACTTCGTACCTATGCTCCCGTTGTGCGGATGACTACTATTCACAGAATGGTGATTTATCAGATGGGCGTCAAGATAGCATTTTAGAATGGTGAACTGACTGAGAAGATTTACATGTAGCAGCCTGGAGGGTGTATCGTCAAAGGTCTTGAAGACAAAGTATGCAAACTGGTGAAATATCTATATGGTCTGAAGCAAACTCCTAAATTGTGGCACGATAAGTTTGATAAAGTTATCAGATCAAATGGCTACAAGGTCAGCAAAACTGATAACTGTGTGTATAAGAAGTTCGCTGGCGATAAAGGTGTCATCGTATGTCTCTATGTCGACGACATGTTAATCCTAGACACGGATGAAGAATGTGTCACTAGAACAAAGATGTTCCTATCGTCTAAATTTAGTATGAAGGACATGGAAGATGCAGATGCCATCCTTTGGATTAAGATAATCTGGACAGAAGCTGGGCTTGCTTTATCACAAGCTCACTACATGGATAAAATGCTCATACGCTATGGATATCAGGATCTTCCAGGGATCGATACTCCATATAGGTGTGACAAGAAACTGAAGCCTAACCCAGGAAAAAATGTCAGACAGTTGGAGTATTCTAGCGTCATCGGGAGCTTGATGTATGCTACAAATGCCACTAGGCCGGACATTGCTTTTGATGTGGGGATGCTGAGTAGATTCACAAGTAACCCAGGTATTGAATACTGAAAAGGTGTGAAGAGGGTGATGAGATACCTCAAGAAGACTCAGAAGTTTTTACTTTACTACAGCGGAGATCCAATAGTGGTAGAAGGCTTCAATGATGCTAGTTGGTGCTCAGAAGAAGAAAGGGAGAGATCCACAGGAGAATATATTTTCTCAATAGGAGGAGCTGACATATCGTGGAAGTCGAAGAAGTAGACTATGCTCTCACGCTCATCGATGGAGTCCGAGTTTTATGCACTTGCAGCTGCAGCAGATAAAGTAGAATGGCTTCGGGAGCTCATGTACGACCTTCCAATGGTTGGTGTGCAGATTCTGGCTGTATCGATATACTGTGACAACCAGGCAGCTGCAGTAGTAGCATCTAATAATATTTTCAATGGAAAGAAGAGAACTGTGCGACTTCGGCACAGAGCACTGAACAACCTCATCAAGACTAGTATCATTGCAGTGGTGGATGTTCAGAGTCAGGAGAACCTGGTGGATCCATCACTGAAGGTCTCAGGCGCTAGCTAGTCGAAGACACAACAGGTAAAATGGGCTTGAAGGACCTCTGATATTGTGTCTTTGTAATCCTACCATTAAATTTTATACTATTAGTTCAAAGAGAAATCTATTAGGCATCTAGCTTTTGGTTCAAGGGAGGACCACTGCCAAAAAAAAATCAGGTACAGTGGGTAGTCCTTATGGACAATGTGGGATATGTACCCGAAACCACTGTAGTCTACTATTTTGTTCTATAGAACAATTCCTGTGTAAGGTTAGCTTCGACGCTTTAATGAGTTCTCGGACAGAGTGAATGTCCAGCATACACTGCAGGAAGCACCGCACGGAAGTGCAGTGCTTCACGCTGGAAAATAGTAAACTCTCTTAAAAAGGAACTCACCTAAGTGTATGGACAGAGATACATGCTGTCTTTTGAGGATAAACTTGTAGACACCCAAGATACATACACCAAAATCAGGTCAGCACATGACCTTTAATATGCGACCAGAGGCACAGTTGATGTCATTATGGGAGTGGGGAGAACATCAACATGGTCAAAATTTAATGCATAGTCCATTCTTGTATCGTACTGTTGTTTGACTCATGCAGGATGATTCAAGTTGTGGGCAACATCTATCCTAATGCATGATGGGTAGTCACTGTGAGGAATGCTCGACCATATCTTGTGATATATGTGTTGGATTGTTGGTATTTTTTACTTTGCTTTGGGAGTTTTAGTCCCACATTGGAAAACCACCAATGTGTATATCTCTATATATAGCTTTGCTTACTATTGGTATACACTACCAGAAAAAGTCAAATTAGCGACGTCTAAAAACGTCGCTAAATAACCAAAAATTGTCGCTAATTTGGTTTAGCGACGTAATTAGCGACGTTTTAAAGCAGTCAGAAAAAACCAAGTCGCTAAAACAAAAAATGTCGCTAAACGTCGCTATACCGACGTTTTTAGCGACTTTAATGTGTCGCTAAATTTAGCGACGTTTAGCGACGCCGCGTCACTACATAGCGACGTTTATTGAAGTCGCTAAACGTCGCTAATTAGCGACTTATATAGCAACGTTACACTGACGTCTTTAATGACCTGGCAATACTGCCATGTCAGCAGTTTGCGACGTACAGCGATAATTTTAGCGACGTCATTAGTGACGTATTTAGCGACTTGTTACAGCATCGCTAATTAGCGACGCATTTAGCGACTTAAGTTAACGTTGCTAAACGTCGCTAAAAATGTCGCTAATTTTCAAAAAAAAAATATTGCATTTGTGGGTTTACCAACCCCCTTGGGTTCATTATTAGGTATATGATGGTAGTAGAAATAATTGAATAAAGAACACAGTAGCAGCACCAAGGGAAAAATTTCTAGTGCACTAGGTAAATACAGGCCAAGTATCAGTCATCAGTTGTAAACCAAAATATGAATAATATAATAAAATTTGAAGAAAAGAAAGCATCCAGCAAATCTCATCGTAAACGTAAAGAATATGGCAAATTTATATCCATACAATCGCATCCTAAATAATAAAAAAATATAAATATCCAGTAACTAACTATACTACTGCGGATCTGCAGGAGGCTGACCACCGGCGCGCTTGAAGGATAAGAACTCCTCATACTCGTCCCGTGGAATCGACACCGATGTTGATGGAGAAGACAGTGGCGTCGGTGGAGTCTGTGTCGATGTAGGCGCACCAGGAGGCCGTGTCCGCTCCAAATATGCGAGTCGCTTGTTGTAAGAATCCAGGATAGATAACAGCCTCGTACTGCTATGAACCATTGAATCCTGCATCATCGTCAGCCTCTCGCCCATTGATACCTGTGACGCCTGCAGCTCCATGATATTGCGGTCATTAGAGGCTCTAATATTATTTGTCAATTCCCAGAGCTCCGTCATGCTGCGGTCGAGCATATCGAATCGTGCGATGAGCATCGGATCGTCCGCCTGCGGCTGGGACCGGGGCTGCTCCTCCATCCTTCGCAGCAACTCATCATGGAGAGACGCAATCTGATGGTCAACGACCTCCTGGACTCTGGTCGACGACTGCGAGGGCTGCGACTGCGAGGGCTGTGTGGAATGCACAGCTGTCGGGGAGGCCCTAGATGACTGCGTCACAACCAGGGCACCATAGGAGCCCGTACCGTAGTACGTACCCCTCTGGAGACCACCAGCTGTGGTAACCCATAGGTCGTCCGCCGACGGAGCTGGAGCGGGCTGCGACGAAGTACCAGCCTCTCCAGGTGTAGGTGCACTAGCAGTCGCCCGCTCACGCAGCCTAAGATACTCGGCCTAGAAAGGTTTGAAAACTCGATAATTGTCTAAGTTATATTAAAATTAACACAAAGTAAAGTAATACTTACATAGGTCTGCGATGCCCTCTCATCAATGAGATTTTTATCCTTGCGATGGGTGGCTAAGAAGACGGTCACCATGTTGGCATCCTCACCCCTCTGTACCTGTTAAAAATATATTATTTAGTACCAAACTTAAATATTTTTTCCTACTACCATTTTATGGTACTTGTATTAAAATAATATAATTTAAAAGAAAAAACATACCAAACGACGGAAATGTCCCGTCATCGGAATCGAGCCACCACACCACTTGGCAGCATTCCGCCTAGCCGCCTTGGCCTTCTCAGACCTTTTCTTGTAGCTCGGATCGTCGAATCTAGCCCTCATCACAGTCCACTGCTCAGGCATGATCCAACCTTGGATCGGTTTTCCAGTACGATCATGAGCCTTCTGGTCATCCATAGCATCTCGGATAAGCTTGGCGGCAACGGTCGGAAAGAGCCGCTCGATCAACTCGGCCCGGTGCGGAGGATAAAAATATGTTTGCTACAATAAATAATTTAGTAAGTGAGCATCACGGATAAGTTATATAATATGCATAAATTAGAGGATTTATTTAATATACTTTTACTTGGAAGTGCGCAAACCAGAATGCCTTCCTCTCCTCCGGAGCCTCAGAGTAGTTGATCCAAGGGCCACCGTAGTTGTTCCTCACAAATTGGCCCAGGCGTCTCTGAACCGACGATGGACGATATCTATACAGAGATAATAATTTAGAATACTGAAAAAGTCAATATACGATGAATAAAAAAATACACGATATATATTATACTAAACCATCTAATTGACTTACTTTGTACCGTCGGCCCAAATCTCTGTCCTTGTCTCCTCCGGAGGTGCGCATGGAGGATCTTGCTGATGCTGGGACAACGTGGGCACGACCTCCTCGACATGCTCATCTGTCCCCATGGTTCCGTCAGCAGGAGGAACGCTGGACGAGGGTGTACTATCACGCCTGGAACTACTCGTCCCAACAGTCGGAGATGTGAGTGATCGATATACTGGAGTACTGGGCGACGATGATCCGTAACCCACAGTAGGCAGTACCGGAGGAGCACTCTGTCTACCTCGGGACTTGACGAATCCTCCGCGTCGTCCTGTCATATCTGATAACAACATATGATGAATATAGAGAAACACAAATATATAGTACATTCTACAGTCGAAATGTGATGCATATCTCAAAGCATTCTACAGTCAAAATATAATACATATATTCGTTAATGGAATATATTTTACAGTCAAAATATAGTTACATTCTACTTCGTCAATTTTTCAACCTTGATCTACATTCTACAGTCAAAATATAGTTACATTCTACATGAAATATATTTTATTTTCAATCATCTTCAGAAAAATTATCTTGTTCGCCTTCCTCGTCCTCCTCTTCCTCTTCCTCGTCTTCACTTTCATCTACTTCATGATTCCTCTTCGGATAATTCTATATCTTCTACATTATTACTCGTGTAATGAGTAACTTTCGTTAAGTCCACATCTACAATATTTGTTACAAGAGGTAGATCGTCCTCCTGATAAGCTATTTCGTCAATGTTAAAGGTATTTCTAGCTTTTGTCTTGCATACTGCCCACCAATCCGACCTCGCTGTCCCCCGTCTAGGATAAGTTGTGAAGTACACGAGCTGAGCCTGACTTGATAGGACAAATGGTTCTTAGCCTTGATATATACGCTTGTAGTTTATATCCACAAGGCCATGCTTGTCAATTTTCCAACCTTGATCTTGAATCGGATCGAACCATTCACACCTGAATAGCACGATATTAGCAGGTTCTGTGCCATAATTATATGTCAACTCCACAATCTCTCGTAAGATGCCAAAAAAATTATTGCCCGAATTGACGTCTTTGTAGTTCGAAGATTTGATACACAAACAACTGTTTTTCGTGGAATCAAGATCCAGAAAGCTGTCTCTGATAGGAGCATTTGTTGACTTGAACCTGAACCCATTCACACAGAAACTTGGCCATATTTTTACGGCAGTAATTGGTCCCTTGGCTAGAGTTCTAATAGATTCAGTCTCGGGTGTTATTAGATGATCGACCTAAATACCAAAGTAGCGATAGTAAGTTATTTATTTTGCAAGTGCAGAAATAAAAAGTAATTATCAAGCATCTTACATATGCGCTCAACCAAGAAGGAAAATGGCATCTCATATCTTGTTCTACTTCTTCGTCTGTTATGTAGGGTCTAACCGACCTCAACTCATCATTATATGTGCTGAAAAATAATGAAGCAACTGCTGATTAGTAGCATAATAGTACCTTATACTATTACATTGAGATGATGTAAACGTAGACGTATTAATTACTTACCCCTCTAGCTTCTCCACTTCATCCTCGTCGCAATTGAGTAATATATACAATTGAGCAGCCCTTAGCTAATCGTCATTCAAATATCTCTTCTTTATTTTTCCCGAAGGCTTTTCGGACGCATTGAATACTTTGAGTATTGCATCATTAGATTCTTGATATGCGTCGTTGTTTCTCGGAGCTTTTGTCCTATTAGTAGCAACATGCGGTTTGAAATACGTCGAGCAAAAGTTTATAATCTCCTCGAGAACATAAGCTTCACAAATAGAGCCCTCAACCCGTGCCTTGTTTTTTACCTTTCTCTTTTGGTGATTCAGATGCCGCTCGAAGGGGTACATCCACCGATAACCGACAGGACCACCAACACGTGCCTCATAGGAAAGATGAATTGATAAATGCTCCATAGAGTCGAAGAATCCAGGAGGAAACACCTTCTCGAGCTTACATAGTGTTACCGCGATGTCCTTCTCTTGCTTTTCTAGACGATCGACGAGCAACTTAGTACAACAAAGATCTCTGAAGAATATGCTCAGCTCTGTCAATGGGTCCCAAACGACCTGCGGTAAGAATTCCCAAAATGCAATCGAAATTAACCTCTCCATGAATACGTGACAATCGTAGCTCTTCATACCCACCGGTTTGTTCTCCTTGAGGTCGACGCATCTTCTCAAGTTCGACACGTACCCGTCTGGAAACTTTAGACCCTGAATCCACCTACAAAGTCTACCTTTATCCTCTTTCTCCAGTGAGAAAACTGACTTAGGTTGCTTTAACTTTCCATTTCCCTCCTCTATCAAATGCAATGCAGAACGTCTACATATTTCTTCTAAGTCCAACCTGGCCTTCGGATTATCTTTCGTCTTCCCCTTTACCTCTATTACAATATTAATTATGTTATCGAACATATTCTTCTCGATATGCATGACATCAAGGTTATGTCTGATCAGATTGGTGCTCCAATATGGCAGATCCCAGAATATACTCCTCTTCGTCCAGTTATAGGTGCGACCAAATCCGTCACACTTGTACCCCTTAGCGGGCTCTTCGATAGCACTTGGTAAATCTTTTACCTCTTTCCATATCGTGCATCCGGGCCACCTTGGCGGTGGATTGGCCTTCTCCACAACTCCCGCACGAAAAGTATTCCGGTTCCTCCGGTACGGATGATCCTTCGACAAAAATTATCGATGACAATCGAAGAAGCACGGTTTGCCTCCGTGTATCAAACGAAAAGCCTGAGTACGGTCCATGCAATACGGACATGAGAGACGACCATGAGTGCTCCATCCCGATAACATTCCATAGGCCAGAAAGTCGTTGATGGTCCACATAAGTGCTGCCCTCATCTGAAAATTCTGCTTTCTAGAAACATCGTACGTGTTGGCACCTACTTCCCACAGCTGATTCAACTCATCTATCAAAGGCTATAAATACACATCGATGTTCCTCTTCGGATTGTTCGGACCCGGGATAATAATGGTTAGGAACATATACGGAGTCTTCATGCACATCCAAGGCGGTAGATTGTACGGAGTGACGATCACAGGCCAACACGAATACTGGGAGCCCGAAAGTCCGAATGGGGTAAAACCGTCAGAGGAGAGCCCCAATATGACATTACGCGCTTCCTCAGCAAAATGTGGATACTCTCGATCAAAGTGCTTCCATGCTTCTCCATCAGACGGATGATCCAATACTCCTTTGATCTGTTTTTGCCTGTGCCAACTCATATTTTCTGCAGTCTCCTTAACCATAAACAACCGCTGCAACCGCGGCGTCAAAGGCAAGTAGTGCATCAAATCGGTAGGCTTCCTTGTACCAACAGACTTTCCTCTAACAGTGGCCTTGTAGCGATCAGTACCACAGAATCTGCACGCATCAACATGCACCCGTTGCGACATGCATCAATTTTCTCGTATCATATCCAAAGCGATCTCACCATCCTCTTAGATCGATAGAAGTCTTTAGGCAACTTTGCACCCTCGGGCAAGATCTCTTTAATCAAATCGAGCAGTCGATTATAGCATTCTTGCGTCATGTTAAAATCGGACTTGATGCTCAATAATGTTGTAACCACCTCCAACGGTGAATGATCCTCACAACCAGGATATAGTGGAGTCCTTGCATTCTCCAGCAACTCCATAAACTTTGCAGCATCGGCATTCGGTGCCTCCTCAGCTGCATCATAATTGTCCGAATTGAAACTAGGTCCCGCCGTATCATAATTGTCCGGATTGAAACTAGGCCCCGTCGCATCATATACCATGTTCACCAACCCGTCGTCATAAGCATCGTGGTCGTGGGCATCCATATATGGCTCTACATAGGGTTCCGACTCCGATGCTAGAGATACAAGTTCTCCGTGCGCGGTCCACTGATAGTAATTCGGCGTGAAGTCCTTCGAGTATAAATGATATGTAACTTCCACTTCTGGATGATATTTTCTGTTGCGATATCTCACACACGGACACTTAATTTTAGTACCGTCCATGTACTGAGGGAACGCCTTGACGAACTGCAGGAACTGTTGTACACCCTCAATGAATTCATCCCGCACACCGCACATGTCATCAGGATGATGGTTGTACATCCACGAACGATGACGCGGATAGTAATTCATATCCATTTCTAGATACTTCTGCAAAATTGACAATATGTATCATATAAATCATTACATACAGTGGTTTATCACCTAACTTCATAACTTAACCGTACTATAAAAATCATAACTGATATAATACATACTTTCATTTATCAAAGTCTAAAATAAGCAATATTCAAAATAACTGACCATTTATCAAAGTCTAAAATAAGCAATACTTTCGTTTCATAACTGATATAATACATACTTTTACTCTAATTGAACTACACTGCACTGATCACTCTTGCCAATTAAATCCCTGATACCACAGTATCAGTTAAGGGCTGTATTGGCATGCAATAAGTGACCGGTGAACACCTATCCGATACTTGTCTATACCTTAACCCTGAGGGAATTTGGATCCTGGTAAATCTCTACCAATCTTATTTATGCAAGCTCAGCTCAACAATCAACCAATAAAGTTGCAAATTTGTCCAATCTGTTTGTCTTCATCTAATGGCTTGAAGGTAATTCGCCTGGAGGTTTCAAAATAGAAATTTGAATAGTGACGTATGCTATGATGAGAGTAGCAAGTGGTTAGATATTTGTTTTGTTTTATTAATTCACCAGGTTAAATAAGAGAGGGCATCTGATGTATTTTAGACAACATACAGGGTGGGAGTTACCAAAATTCTAAACTATTTTAGCATTTTGACTATATTCGGTTCGGTTCGGTTCGGTTCAATTTTCGGCGAGTGAGTTTGCAACTGTGAATGAGTGACTCTGTTGGTGATCTTAATGCCAGAAAACAGAGAGTTGCGTTCCATGATGCTGATATGTTTTGAGAGGATCTCACCACACATAATAAATAAGTATGGTGATAGATGACATCCTTGACGAATGCCACGGTGTGGATAAAAGGTCGACGAAGGGGACCCATTGATCAAGAGGGCAAAGGAAACTGTGGTTATATATTGCATGATTAAAGTGTGAGTTTTTTCTCGAAATTCAAAGCCAAAAAGAGTGACTAATAACTTCCCAACTGAGTTTGTCATAGGCCTTGGACATATCTATTTTCAGAGCAAAGGAGCTATTCTAAGAGCTTTGTTTGGATATAGTGTGAAATAATTCCTGGGCTATTATCACATTGTCACATATTTGCCTTCCAGGGACAAAGGCATTTTGGAATGGAGATATCAATTTGTGAAGGACGGATCGAATCCGATTAGCCAAGATTTTGGTAATAGTCTTGTAGATGACATTGCAAAGTAAAATTGGTCGAAATTCAGTATGTGGAAGCTTTTGAAGATTGAGTAGCATCAGTATGTGGAAGCTTTTGAAGATTGAGTAATTTGTTCTCCCCTTCTTAATCTCTTCCTGGAGGTTACCAATCTGCTTCCTTCTCCAGTGTTTTGGAGTCTGTATACTGCGCTACAGAGTTCCATTTGCTCTCGAACCGAACCCTAACCCCATGTCAAAAAACCTAACCCTAACCCTAGGTCCTTATCGTGTCCGTGTCAGTGTGTGTGTGTGCCGTGTCTGTGTCACTGTCTGTGTGTGTGTGTCGTGTCTGTGTCAGTGTCACATGTGTTCTGTGAGAGAGAGAGAGAGAGAGAGAGAGAGAGAGAGAGAGAGAGAGTTAGGGTTTACCTAGAGCTTGAGGAGGAGGGGGATGCCGAGTAGCCGCGGTGGAGAGGCGGTCGACGGAGCAGGTGGTCGATGGAGCGGGGGGGGGGGGGGCGGGGGAAATTTTTTTCGTTTTGAATTTTCGACAGAAGGGGAAAAACGAAACCGAGCCCTAATTAACCAAATTTTAGCGATGTTTAGCGACGTCAAAAAAAGACGTCGCTAAATTAAACTTTAGCAACGTTAATGACGTCGCTAAACACGTTGCTAAATATTTTTAATATAAACGTCGCTATATACGTCGCTAAACGTCGCTAACTTAGATATATTAGCGACGTGTAGCGACCAAAATTGAACTTATAGCGACTAATCTTTTAAAAACTGAATAAAAGTCGCTAAACGTCGCTAAATGTCGCCAATTAGCGACGTCTAGCGACGTTTTTACCTGGAGTCGCTAAATTAGCGACGTTTTTACATGGAGTCGCTAAAAAACGTCGCTAATCCCGCTTATTCTAGTAGTGATATGCAGATGGGGTGGTGGCCCATGTAGGTTGACTTTCCTAGAGGGATTAAGTGTGAACCCCATTATGACAATCTTTATTTTGTCACCACCTTTGGAAAATTTCCCTTATGAGCTACTCGGATTCGGACTCGGACTCAGGCTCAAGGGCGCAAAGTAGCACTTTGTTGGCGCACTTTGCACTTAGCACGTCAGCATCGTCGCATGGCGCTCGTGCGCTCCTTTTATGCACGGTTGCTTGCTCGGACACATACTTCGTGGAGCCATGCGACCTAGAGCACATGCGGTCAGGTGCCCATGCAGACAAATGCACATGCGGCCAGGGGCCATGCGGACAGGTATGCATGCGGCCATGTGCCCATGCTGATAGGTGCGCATGCGGCAATGGGCCATGCGACCAGGAGCCCATGCGGCCAGGGGCCATACGGTCAGGGGCGCATGCGGCCAGGTGCCCATGCGACCCGTTGCGCATGCGGCCAGGAGCCCATGCGGCCAGGGGCGCATGCGGTCTGGAGCTATGCGGTCAGCAAGTTAGCTTGAGCGAGTCAAGCGTGGAGGGGACATGGACTGTTGTTGGCGGCTCGGTGCGGCGTTGTCTGCTCTGTGCAGTACCGCGCGCAGACGGCTCGTGGCTCTCTGTGCCATCCGATTGCATCAGCTGTAGCTTTCGACGCCTGACGGCGATGTCTGTTCTGTGCAGTACAGCGGTGCAAGCGGCTCATGCGGCATTATTTTTTTCTCATGCCGCATGGAAGCTGAAATCCTCTTTATATAGAGGCTCTTTAGGGTGTTGAAAAAAATTGAGAGAGAGAGAAAAAAAAACCGAGAGCACCAGTAGGACCTCCGGCAGTTTTTAGCATCCTTTCAAATGAATCTTCCGAGTGATCCGAATGTGACCAAGAGCGTTACAGAAGTTCTCGTGTGAACTTGTTGGATCCTGGAGGCAGATCGTTGTATAGTGCGAATCTTGCCTCGAGCTCTGGTGGTTTTGATCACCCCAGCAAGAGTTCTCTTCTTTGTATTTCTGTTCTTGTTCCCGTTCTTCTCGGTGTAACGTCTGCGAACGTAAAGAGAAGAACGATTTTTCTGATTGTTGTTGTATTTGCATTTTCTTTGGATTATCAGTTTGTAACATGTTCCTTGTTTAGTGTTTCTGTGGGGTTGTGTGTCACTACAGAGGAACTCTTGTGTGAATCTCAGTGCACTAACTTCTCTTCTGAAGTTTGTAGAGACGAACTCTTGTGTGAGTTTCTACTTTGTGTTACATTTTCTTCTTTGATCTGACTTCGGACTAACAATTTATATATGTACGTTTTATGCAAAAGCAATCTCTTTTTCCGTAGTGGAATATTGTTCTTCCTAATGAAAATCAATCACGACTTATATGTATTACTGGAACCAATTGGGGTGTACGCTGTTGCTGCTTCCAATTAAGTATATACTGATGAGAATGCATAAACAAGACTCCTCCCTCCCTGGAAAATAGTAGTTCCTCGTGAGGAAGAGATCTTGAGATTTTGTTTAAAATCCTAGGCTTTAATTAGAGGTGCTGATCCTTCCCTTGATCATCTCGCCGTCATCGAATGGGAAATCGTTGCATCATTATGTAGGTCATTTGTGACGACAGGGTGGTATGGCTCCGACAACTTTGGACCACTTTCTAACGTTTCCTGTAGTAGATATGATACCAAAGTCCCAGCCGTACGTGACAAGCTCACAAGCTTTTGAAAAGTTTTTATGATTTTTCTTCTTCTTCTGAGAATTGAATTTAAATTGACTATACTCTACAGGAAGAGTTTTGCTTATTTGGCACCCGGATGCACGATCTATCTCGTGCATCCGCGACTACGGAGGAGGTCAGGAAGGCCGAAGACGGAGTAGGAGAGGCGGGAGAGATGCGGTGGCGCAGGAAGGATCAAGTGGCGGCCGGGGGCGACGGAACAGGAGAAGCAATTGGCGGTGGAGCAGGGGAGGGAGGAGGAGACGGCGGAGGCGGAGTCGCCGGAGGCACATTATTCCCCTCCCCAGCCCTCCCCTTCCTCTTCCTCCGCACTCCAGCGATCTCCGGTGGCCGGTGTGCCCTCTTTAGCACCCATGGGTGCACCCGGGTGCAAAACAAAACTTTCGATCTAATTATTACCACATGACACAACCCAAATTTTTTTCTTTTCATTTTTGCACATAAGTTTTTTTTTTTGTGAGATGCCCGACGATACTTACGGAACTTTATGTACGTTGTGTTGTATGCCATTTGGGCCCACTGCCCCCACACTTACCCTGCGATTTGATCCCGAGACCTCCGTCCAGCCAGGGAGATTATACCTCTTCTCACTGACCACAAGAGCCAGTTGAGTTCGGTAGTTTTTATCTTTTCATAATTCGCATATAAATTAATATATTCTCAAATTGACTGCAAAGGTACGGTCTCACATCTTTTCGTGCGAATCTCGCGTTGCGAAGAGACCTATGTCGTATTCGCAATGTCAAATTAATCCTGTGAAGATACTTTCAGAAAATTTTGCAATACTTTTACGAAGTATCACCGACCAGGTTCGCGGTTGTCACTCCGTAAAAGTGTCACAAATTTGTTAAAAATACTCTAGTAGAGGTAGTTTAACGCAACGGATCCAACGACATAAGTCTCGTCGCGATACAAGAACCGCAAAAAAAAAAAATGTGAGTTCCTCGTTATGGTAAAATTTAAAATATATTTATATGTAAATTATGAAAATAGAAAGACTTATATGCAAAATTTCACAACAACAAAAAAAAAAATCAAATTTTCTGAAAAAACAACATTCCCAAGGACGGTTTTGTTCGGGTTTTTTTTTTTTTTTTTAAATTAGCAGAGCATTTTCTTCTTTTTTTTTATTTTTTAAATTAGAATATTTTTTGCATATGCCTGTTGAATATACACCCTTAAGAAGGGTTTTTCTTGGACAATATATGTTCTTAGCATCGGCATTTTTCTCTTGATTGTATTCTTTGGACCAACTTTTTTTAACTGTTAAGTACAAATTTTGGGGTGTCAAGAGAAACGTCTTTACTATGAGAGAAATTGCTTTACTATAGTTGTTTTGTTTCTCCTTTTACAAATTTAGCAAATTTTGTTAAATTTTATTGCTCTGTAGAAAAAATTTCGATTTTAGATAACAGGTTATGGACATAGTTTGTATATTAAGTCGGTTCAACAAATCTAGCAAATAAAATTCGATCAAATCCAACAAATTGACATAGTTTGTAGTATAATAATTAAATACAATGAGCATGTCTTACTCTGTCCTGATTAGTGATAACCGAAAGTTTATTTCCAGTTTTTTTTTTTTTCCTTCTTCTTTCTTCTCATTCTTCTCCATCATTTCCCGATGTTTACTGTGGCTATTTTTACAGGTCAAAGAGCTCGCTGGAAATGCAGTTGGGGCAGTCATCTTCCTCTGTCATTCTTGTAGTGTGTACCCAGAGGATTGTTGCTAACACCCAACAGTTGTCGATCATTGCTTTGCCTGGAAATTCATGCAACCGTAGCCAAATTAAATCTTTGTTGGCAATAAAAACGAACACTATTTTTCAAGATTAGTACCTCAACCTGTTGGGGGGCTATTCAATATCTTTTCTTGAGTTGCAGCGCTGCCCCAATCTCCCGCAAACTCAATCGTTCTCGCTGAACGTGAATCACCACGTTGCAGCGCTACAATCGTTCTCATCGGGACGTGATGTCGTACGAGCCTGTAGTTGCGCTCGCACAAGGCGATGTTGTCAAACATCAAAGTTATCATCGAAACGACCAAGTTGCAGCGAAAGTCAAGTATTGTGTACCAAGCACACATTAGAGTATACGCAGCGAAGCTCTCGATAGGGTCCAAATGAAAATGCTACAAAGGCTAATGCAATACTCTTGCTCTTTCTCTATCCCACAAAGGTACTTACCGTTTATACATTATGTCCCGTATATCCAAGCAACGCTACTACACCTGCGTACCAGAAATAATGCCCACAAACGTGGGTCAGTACACAGCCGTACTGGTGAGCGGGGTAACCCACTCGTCTAAGCCGACACTAAGTAGAATAGTGAATGCAAACAGTTATATGGTAACCCACTCGTCTCCTCGAACTGCAGGCACCACGTCCAAGGCACGTTACCATTTATCTCCTCCATGGCCGAACGGTCCCAGTGCCCCGGAGCATATCCCGTTCGAGGAGACGAAACCATGTGTGCAACAGGTTGTCCGTGACCAACGCAGACACCAAGTAGGTATGACGAGAGGATCGAACATTCTCGCCCCACCAAACGATCCTAGACTCATCAAACCAACTATCCATAACCATTCTCCAACTTATATCCCAAGGCACAATCTCAAGTTATCCCCATAGGCAATATGCCGCTTCTCGACACAATGTTCCAATCGGTGCAACACCCCTCGCTCAAGATGTTCCAACCAAGATGTATAATTCCAACTGTTTCTCCAATTGCCCCCAAATATAATCCAATTCTAGCTCCAACTGCCCCAACGCGAAACCAACTCAAGCCACAAATCTATCCAAACAAACGACGTACACTCTATGCACGCCACAGTATAGTGATTTTCAAGTTCCAGTCCAAGTATTCAAGCCATTACGTGTGTTCCATATTATTAGGCATGAAGGAGTAGAGGAGAAGGGACAGAGCCTACTCCCCAAGTCTGATTCCGTTAAGCATCTTGCCCTGCTGATACGGCCGATCCCTTGAACCCGTGGTCCGATGCAAAGCACGATCTACTCAAATGAGTATGACCGTACGAGCAGGCCATGCTCTCCAAATCATCCGACCGATCGGACTAAGAAAGACGGCATTATCGCTCCAAATCCTGCTATCCCAGTACTGCTCTGAACGAACATCTGATTTCATCGAACTCCGCTTGCGATCTGCACATGAAACCAACTCAATCAATACTTGTTCCCAAATTCAACAAATCAAAAATGTAACCAGCTATTGCCTCATTCAATCAGACTCAGCGTAATGCACCATGCGGTTGCGGGGCCTTACATAATATATCACTTAGAAATCAGGTTCATCCTCGAACCATACTAGTATCAATTCCCACTAGCATGTCGCTTGCCCAATTCATAACTCTGCTCCACGCAAATCACATTCTCTTGATCCATACTCAGCATCTCGCTTGCGTTGAACGCTCGCACAAATTCCATATTCCCACATCCTCTTTGCAGCTCAATACGAATTTTTCATATCGGTTAGTTTTGGATCATACACATATTTAAGACGTCCCTGAAATACATGCATTTCAGCCGAGCTTAGCGATAGCAAATTTGGACAAGTTACAAGGATATTTTATGTCCGAGGCATTCATTCATTTTACTCCCAATTGAACCAATCCTGACGTTAATTACATAACTCATTCGTACAAGCGCAATTCTCAAATATGATGATTTTTCACTGACGATCTTCCCACCTGACTCGAATCAGTTCGTGTTCTAATTCAATCCATCCAACTATTTCTGAATCCACACTAGCACCATCCAAACTCAACTAACCAAATACTAGCATGACTCCAATCACACAATGTTCTGCAAGCATCATTTCCAAATATCATCTCTTGTTCCGAACGATCATCACAACTGATACTACCCCAGCTAGGAGACTTACCCAAATATCAAACTATGCTCTTAGATCAGCTCAGCCCAACACCTCTTCCTCAATCTCAATACCTCACTGGGTGAACATCTATATTGAGGTTCATGTGATCCACGAAAATTTTGCCGCCATGCCATAGGGATAGTGTCGCCACAATTTTAACGTGGATACACTCGTCCCAATTTTCTAGGTTGCGCATGGAATAGTTCTTCGTGCTGCTTCCACTGCCTTGAAGCACAGGATATCACCTTCGTCTTCTGTACGAGCACACATCCCAGACTAAGTTCTGATGCATCTTGTAGATCTTAGGCACATATGCCCTTTCCAGTATTGCAATGATTTGATTTGAATGAGCCACTGCTTTAACTTCACAAGCTAGTTTCACAGTCGTTAATTCATATGAATGTTATTTCCTTCCGGGGCACGACGAGTCAGAGGCGATGCCATCTTCAAAAATTTGTGACTCTGAATCTCATCAATTGACTTAGGCTATTTTCACCATCGCTTCGATCTTCCAGCTATATCTTCAGCTGAAGGCTATCCCCAGGATCTCTCAAATCCAACACTCAGTCACTTAGGCCAATCTCCAACACACACTACTCACATCCACCCTTGACGCATTTTCAAATGCACCGCCGCAAGGGTCGTTCTATAGGTCTACAATATTCATCTCTGATTTGGCGGTCAAGTTGCTAGGGTCAGCTGTCCTGAAGCTACGCTCGATAATTGTAAGTCACCACGATGGACAGTTATTACGAACCATGCTATATCTCCTCTGCAAATCTGAGCCATAATCCAACTATTCCATCCGAACGAACTTCTGACTCCGAGAACTTCATGCACTACCTCTGATGAACCTGTCAACCAAACGCCGCTTAACCACCTAGAATCTTACTATCTATCCAAGCCACAATTCGAGGACTGTGCTTGTTGAAACCGTCTTCCATCAATCCGTCGTTCTGCCCTGAATCCATCAATTTTTTTGAACTATCATGTTCGACTTCTCGCACTACCACTTGCAATGATACCTGAACCCATAGACTTGCTCCAAATTCTTATATGTTTGCCATATTTCACAGTGCACGTCCAACTTGCTCGAGCAGCACATTATTTTGCTCCAACGTTGCTCTCTCGTATAGCTATCTTCAAAAGTCCATCCGCCATAATCCTTGCTCTCGTTTCATTCCTTAGCCCGTCTTGATTTTTTCTATGTTTCGATTAGTCCATACACTCTCAATGACTCGTGCATTAGTTCCAACATAAATCTCAAATCTATATTGCCTTTACTTGTTGCCTCAATCTATCTCAGTACTGCACGTGTTAACTTCCAATCTGACTTAACATCAACTAGACTTGCCTCATGCCCGTTTATATCTTCCAGAGAATCCGTCTACCATTGTTGCACCATTTTGCCAAATTTTACTTTCGCTAAACCATGCGTCCAACTTCTCGAGCGCCAATATCCAAAATCCTTCAAGTCCTTACAAATCCATCGCATTGCCCCTCCAAACCAGATCGTGTTTCATTACTCAACCAACAGCTCCAATGTGTTTCCATAATTCGTAGTCTGTGCTCGCTATCCTTCGATTCACCCATCGCTTGCTCAAACGTATTCCAACTGTTCGTTCCCCATGTTCAACTCTCTTTGCATTCATGAATGCTCTACCGAACTTCTAAATCGTGCAAGCGAACTCTGATATTCAGCTCCCATCTGATCGATCTCAACTATTTTTAATACTTGGTCCGCATCAATCATTCAAATTCTAAACACTATTTCCATTGCTTGTTCCGATCTCGTATATCTCTCAAGTCCAACGATACTTCCATTTGCACAAGTCTGTTCTCGATTGCTCAACTCAACATTCGCTTGCTCCATTTTTCATTCTTCCTAACTAAGCCGATGTGCACCAACCAACTCGTATTCCTGTTACTCATGTCCGTTGAGACAATTTCTTTGAGGTCTATCCAACATATTCCAATGCTTTTACTTACTATGTGGTATACCATATACCACTCTGAATCAAGTTACTACTCGCATCACAATTCCTTTGCACTAATCCAAGATCCGTTCGCACCATCCATTTTGTGTGATCCTGCCATTCCCAACTCAAGTCTGACACAAAACTCAGCCAACGCATGAACCATCCAACTCTTTTGTCAATCTCGCTAAGCAACTTATGCCATGTTCCATTCTCAATAATTCCAGCTATTCTCAAACCGTCCGATATTTTCGCTACACGAGCAACCCGTGCAACGAGCTCTTCCAAATAATCCAACCCAATACCCAACTGTTTCTCATATTTGTTGTACTAGTAACTCATGCAATGCTATCCTGATATCCCCAAGCCAACTCAACCTGCTCAGCCAATGCTCTATGTGATATACCCAGCCAAAAATTAAACTCCATCCAACACATTCGCTACACGAGCAACTCGTGCAACGATCCATTCTCATCCGATGCTTCTACTCACAACATGCCACATAACCAATCTCGTCTGCCAACCAACTGATCCACTGATGCAATCAGAAACTCCCCGAACGACAAGCCAAGCCAATGCAATAACACCTCTCAACTTGCTGTACAAATGCAACAACTCCACACAACTTGCTGCACGAATGCAACGACGCCCAATGATGCTAAGCGATTTACCGAAAACCAATGAAAGCAACACAACAAAAAACAACATACAGCCACAACCAGCAATATATAGACTTATTGCATAAAATATCCAATATGGCACCGAGTAGAGCCAAGAGCTAAACGACACGCGAAAGCTATTTAGAGTTTGTGATGAAGCGAATGACCAAGTCCGAGAAAATGAACCGGGCGCTCTGATACCAATATGTCATGTCCCAATCTCCTGCAATCTCAATCATCCCCGCTGAACGTGAATCACCACATTGCAGCGCTCCCGCAGGATAATCGTTCTCATTGGGACGTGATGGTGTACGAGCCTAGAGTTGCGCTCGCACAAGGCGATGTTGTCAAACATCAAAGATATCATCGAAATGACCAAGTTATAGCAAAAGTCAAGTATTGTGTACCAAGCACACTTCAGAGTATACGCAGCGAAGCTACGCCGCCGGCCGCCACCCTCACCTACGCCGCCGGCCAACTGCATGTCGCTACGCAACTACTACTGCTGTAGCCGCGATTGTGGCTGTTGTTGCCGCTGTAACCTTGCCTCAGCGTCCCATCGACCCCCCCCCGGGAGACCCCCACCTCGCGACCATCCCTGTTGCTGCCGCGCCGGTCACATCCGCCCCGGATAACTCAACGGCGTCGTCGACGACTATGGCCAGCAACGGACTGTGTACCATGGCCCTGCAATCTCGGTCGCATGCTTTGTGGTCGTTTGAGATGACTGAAACACCGCCTTGGACCCCTGACGACCATGCTGACGATCGCGAACAAAGACAGTACTATGTTTCATCATAGAAAACTTAGTTTTGGATGAAATTTGCATCAGTTGTTCTCCGTCGACAGTTGATCCAAATTCAAATCGTTTGATCAGGTATGCATCCCTATATATATCCTCTATAACTCCTCCAAACTCCAGAAATTAGCTTGATCTTTTCATCAATTAAAATAGTAGACAAAGTAGGGTTCATGAAATACTTTTAAAACTAGAAAATTCTCCGATACTGTGTCCGTTCCGCCAAACGAGGTGACTTCGTCGCGTGCGGATTGTACCGAAAGGCGAATATCGTAAACATGGACATGTGGGATTTCGTGGAACTTGATTTGGACGTGTGTGCACGTCGGAATCAACGCGTATCCGCCGAAAAATCTCGTATCGACCTTTTACGAATTTGTATAATTACTTCGTGTGTGCTTGTCATTTCGTAACAAAAATTGAGCCATCAGATTAGCAGTGTTACACTGGTCCTGTGACCCAAGTTAGATTAGATTCTGAAAACGTTGACGAAACGCCATTTCGTGGACCCCACGGTCCCACTTGACGGGTGATTTCGTGATCGGCTCACCAGAAACTAGTTCTGGATATTTTGTTGGGTTCGTATCATCGTTCTGGACTCGTAGACACTAATTTTTTCGACTTTGGGAAACTTTATCTCTGACACCTTTTTCGGTACGAAGTGGGCCACACGTGGATCCCGCTTTAACCCGAAACTGTCTTTTTAGCCCCTTTGTCCAAATTGGACTTATGGGTAGTCAATACTAGCTATTTCTTATATTCTGAAAATGTTGGTGATATTTGTTTCATCATTCGGAGACGTTCGTGCAGATTTTACCTCTTTGGGAGTAGTTGACGTATCGAGCTCACCACCAGGACTTTGTCATACCATCATCCTGAATCTAGGCAAGTATACATTGCCATGATGACTGTTTATTTATATTTTTTACAGAATATTGCATTTATGTTACTTATTTATTTAGTTATAAAATTGTGCATCCAAGATAGAGTTGGATGCAACGGCGGATTGCGTCGTCTTTATTTTATTCATTATGCATATTGACCTAGAGTTATGTGACCACCCTATAATTGCGAGGTGTTATCATATCTCCTAGACCTTGACACATACTTTGTACATACAAGGATGTGTGATATGCGTGAGAGGGCACGAACCATCGTATTCGGATCACTCCCGATACGTAATGGACATGTGTTGGCCTAGTCATATTTAGTGTCTAGGTGCATTCATTGGACTTAGTTGTGGGGAACTAAACATGTCATTTCAGGGATACGATCCGGATAGTCGTTTGGGTGGGGAGGATACACACGAATCGTTTAGACTACTTTATACATTCTCTTTGTAACCCGCACGTTCCGCCGGAGATGTGTGGTGAGATGACCCTTTTATTATTTACAGGCGGCCTCTGACGATCGAAAGACATTATGCTTTGTAGGCCACTGATTCTCCGAGAGAATTACGCCAATCCCATTTTTAGCCAGACAACCCATTCGTACAAAGGTTATCCTCAATTTCATTCACGTAGCTTGGTTAGTTTATCTAGTACATATGTTTATATTCAGTTTATGATTGGCATGCTTTTATGTATCTTGTTATATCCCTCTGAGGAGCTAGTCCCTTGCCAGTTTTGCAGTGTAGACCGTTGTGGAGCCTGCCTGGAGTTGTTGATGGGTGTTGTTTTCTTCTGCGGGCATTGGTACCAGGTACTTATATTATTTCTACTAGAGATATGGTTATTTATTCGTATTATTGATTCATTTGCCGATGTAGCCTAGTTTTTATAGACTCATATTTCTTTCTCGGGTCTATTCGAGCTTGTGTGTTACTGGGCGGCCAACTTTAGCACATGTAGCTCATTCTTGATATTATGTGTTCTTATGGATTGAGATAAAGTTCTATTTCTTAGTGATATTTAGAGTAATACAGTGTATGTATGTGTTATGGTTTCCATATATTGGAGTTGCCATATACATACGGCTGACATATTTACGTATTTCTAGTCCTACGTATTTTGGGACTGGGGCGTGACAATCAAGAATTATGAAATCAATACACCCAAGCAATAAATTAAATCCAGAAAACTTTTGTGCACATCTTTAAGAATATTTATGGACTTATTGTATGGAACGCTCAACTTAGCAATGATATCAATGGACAAGAAATCGTCATCTAAGAACAGCAGCAAAATAGGCATAAGACCAAAGGATCGAGTTGCTCTGATACCATTATGTTACGTCCCGATCCCGAAGGTCCCGACAATGCCCCCGTCGGGCGCGAATCACCGTGCCTCAGCGCTCTCGTGGGACATTTATCGTTTTCTATCGAGACGTGATATCGTGCGAGCATGGGGTTGCGCTCGCACAAGGCAATATCGTTAAAATTGTGGCTATCATCGAACCGATCAAGTACGCAGCGGAGGGACAGTGTTACAAACAGTAGTCCATCTGAGCATACGGGGCAAAGGTCAAGGCACGAGGTTCTCTGAATACAATGACATCATTTCATACATTATGTCCCACTATACAAAAGCAACTCAAAATATCTCGATACGTCTTAAGGCATCAGCACCAGATTTTTGGGTCCTAGGGATAAGGCACGGCTATCGCTTCCTCGGACGATCCAGCACCTGCGAACAAGCAAACTGTTGGTGGGTCAGCACTTTGGAGAAAGTAATGGTGAATATAAAATCAACGAACAGAAGCAACATTCACTAAAACCAACACTAAGTAATTATGTTATAAAATATTATATTACTAGTGATTTTCTAGTTTTACCTAGGTTCGTTACATGCAGTACAGGAGCAGAGTCATATTACTTCTTTTTAAAAACATCTTTGAAATCCATGTTTCATATTCGAAATACAAGCAAGCAGTCAATGCACAATATACAGGTTCATTTAATAACTCTGGTGCGCAGCGTGTCTCGAGAGACATATTCATTTCCTTAAAGACTCTAGCATGCATCTTGTGGACGCTCTTCTTATCATCTCTCTCTCTCTCACTCTCTCTCTCTTATCAACGATTATCATCTTATCGTGTGAACGAGATAGAAGCATATAAGTAAACAAGACTTCTCTATGAAAGCATTTATATAAGAGAACATGTCTGATAACATGTATATCACTTATTCAGTGATTCTTACCCTTCGTCGAACAGTTATCCTTACAACAGAAATATAAGTTAGCAATATTTGCATAATATATGAATAAGGTTTTATTCCATGTCCGTCTCTGCATCAAACAGTTAGATAAGCAAGAAGGCTGAATCCTAGAATGCGACCTAAATATATGATGGCCCATGAGTCTGCTTCCTCCTGAATAGTAGCGGTGTTATCATGGCCCAACACTGCACTAATATACTTGCTCATATACTAGCTGATTTGTAAGACGAGAACCCTTGAGATTTTCGCAAGTAACTTGTCCGTCTTCACTATCGCTAAGTTTGATTGAATGCATATGTTTGAGGGATGCCTTGAACGTGTGCACGATCCAAGACTCAATGATATGTTAAACTCGGGCGCAAAGACTTCGATGTCGCTAAGTTGGTTGACATGCATATGTTTGAGAGACGCTTTGAATATGTGCACGATCCAGACTCGCGATATGCTGATCTCGAATGCTAGTGCAAATGAATATGTTATATTCGTATGAGACAGTATAATAATTTGGATAAGTTTGCCTTAGCCTTAGATCATCATTCAAAATGGATTATAATGTACCCCGCGTTAAGCTGTATGTTCCGCACTAAGGCGCAATAGAGACCGAGTCAGAGCTTGGATTGAATGATAGAGTCATTCAATGAGACAGACCCAGCATACACGCAACACGATATAAGGAACGAGTAGGAAATTATGTTCGAACGAATCTAGTGGGACCGATTGCTATGCTTGAGATAGATTTGATAGTGCGTTAGAATGGCTTACGCTCAGGAAGTCTCAGGGACGAGACTTTTTTTGAGTGATGTATAATGTAATGACCCGATCCTTTCAAGCGGATAGCCGATTCAAACGACGCTAGTGCAATTGCTCGACCCGCATTGCTCAGCGAGATGACTTGTTTGAGGCAAAGGATTCCAGAGTTGGCCCTTCAAGAGTTCAAACTTAGACTTTCAAAGGCTCGCTCAGAGTATCATCGACTGAGACGAATCATTGCTAAGGTGGGTGGCTACGATGAACTTGTCTTTGCTTATCTAGCACACTTAAAATATGGACGATACATGCTAGTCACTAGGTGAGTCACCCCTTGCATGCTAATAAAGAATACAACGCACCTAGCTAAGGGAATAATCGTATCTTGTATTGCTTATGTTATAACATAGAAATAAAATTTGGCTTATAACATGGACCCTCGCATGCTACGTTTGCTTCGTGCATGTCGACCCCGCTATGCCTCGGGTAGATAATTATATACTCTTCGTAGTGCACGGCTTTACTTGTTTACACTGCTCGCCTTATGGCTTATGTCGCCCGATATGTCCATGTACGGCTTCACTCCTCGCACTACCCCTTAGACTCGTGCTAACGTAAATACTTATGTTTCAAATATAAATGCATGCATGCTTGCTTACATTGTGACTTGTACTCGTCTGCCTCATTTTAATGCTTGTCACACAATTCATGCCACGACCCCTGTAACACTATCTTGTCTTGCATTCATCTAAGTTTTTCGGAAGATTATCGAATAGTCGTTCCGTACAAGTATGAACCTAAAAGTATACGGGACCGTTAGGTCGCCAAGGTAGTTCCTGAACCAGGGGATTTGCATCATGCCAATAAATCCAAGAATCACAGCTCGTGGAGCAATACTCTTCCCATACTGAATAAAATGGCTCGGGGAGTCGATATATATATTTTCGAACAATCCTGCCTTGAACTTGAACATGTACCTGACAAGATCCTGACTCAAACTTGTACCTGATATATCCTGACTTATTTTTGTACCTGACAAGAGGCCCGGAAGATTAGAGACTTGCATGGTCACGGACATCTTGGTGCACAAGGGAGATTTTTGGATTTTGTTCAGCAGACGGTCTACGGGGCACCGAGGCCGATCCGACCGGTCGAAACCTCCTGACTGTAGTCGCCTGCGTCAGACGGGATGTGTACAATACCCCATGTTCCTGCTTGCGATTCCTTCCTGAGACTACATCGTCCTCTTTGGCGTCGTGCTAGTGACCTCCTGTTCATATAGATAAGTCATCATCGCTTAGCGGCAATCCGCGTGCGAGTCATTGCATCGCATCCAGTGATCCGAAACACCTGAACGATTATGAGTATAAAATATCTATGCATAATTTGAACAACCTGAGCAGTCCATTGCAACACACCTGAATAATCCATGTAACTCGTGCACCCGAAATAATACCTCGCTCATGACACTCGTGTTTGCTTATGCAATTTTTCTTGGATTTCATATATATACACTCGTGCTTGGTTTAACTTGGTTTACCTTGGACAGGAAAGCAATAATAGTAAGTTGGTAAGTCTCGTCGTGTTCCTTTTATAACGCACGGTGCACTGCCATACGAGTTAGGCCTTTCATTATGCCATAAAACTGATCCTAAGGCAAGACTAGAAAGATAACTTAATAGATGGTGCACATAACCTATATATCGTGTTTGGATTTATCGAGCGGGAAAGAAGCCTCCCCACCAGTGCATTCATGTACTGATAACCCACCAGATTGCTTGAAGGGTGCGGGAGAACCACGTTCGGTGCGAAAACCCCCTTCGAGCTAGCTAAGGCATAGAGTTCGCTCTGGAGCCTTGGAGCGTTGCGTCCAGAGCTGAAGCGCATATACAAGACATAATTTTGGAATATCGCTTATGTATCATTCTCCAAATGTAGCCACTTGGCATGTTTTTATTGTTTCGAGAGAAAGGGACTTGAGCGACTTATAAACTCGGCCTAGCACCGCTTGTAATACTTGTAAAATATCAATAAAGTTCTTATTTTACTTCAATACTTGTGTTATACAATGCTTTCGCTATTGACGGCTCTGTGAACTTGTTACCAATCGCCTGTTCGTTTCTTATTCTGCTGCATTCGGACTATCTGTGCGACTCTGTGGCTTAGATATTTTACCGCATGTTCGGATCATGGTCTTGCACGACCGCAGCTTGTGCTCGTGCGGCACCACGTCAAGCTGGGAAGGATCGTCCCGTGGGAACGCTGGTGCAGTGATTCGCGCCCAACGGGGACAGCCGTTTCCTGCAAAAGATTGGGGTGTGTCACGTCCCAGTCCCAAAATACGTAGGACTAGGAATACGTAAGCATGTCAGTCGTATGTATATGGCAACTCCAATATATGAATACCATAATACACATGTACGATGTATTATGAATATTAACTCACATGTGATATATATATTATCATAAGTCATAGGGCATAACTAGATCTCATCCACAGAATCAAATAACCAATCAACTATATAACTGAATCAAATATAAAATGCTTGATAAGAACAAGTAGTTTGGTGGAGACAAATCCACTACCAAACTAGAATATAAGAGAAATAAAATAAGTACATCTACTGAACAATGAGACTCGAAGAGAAAACCTCCTCGAAAGAGAGATAAATAGCAAGTCCTGATCTGTGCTCCTGCGAATAGTCATGATCGTCTACACCTGGAAAGGGACCAGGTCCTCAGAGGGACGTAACAAGATACATAGAAGCATGCCAATTGAATACAATAAAACATGCATAATAGACAAAAAATATATAAGTACGATGTACTAGAAAATCTATATGAAATGCATAATGAGGACAACCATTTTGACGTGTGGGCAGGGGTAGACTACTCTATCTATCTCATAACTCACACACACGTCCATGAACATCAGAAGTCGTCATACCTCGAGGGTAGCGACCATCGCGATACCAGAAATCAACATACCCCGAGGGTAGCGACCAGCACGACATAACTACCGTAGTGCGTGCTATTTACTACGGGTTATCAGAGTGGATATAGCCCATACGCCTACTGATTTTCCTTCCCTCCCATGATACTATGTGTCAAGGGTGTATTAATATATATATAGTATATAATTATGACTGAAAAAAAACATATATAATGAATATATAAAAATATGATAAGCATGCAAATTACTATAAGTAATTTGGCAAGGTATCTTGCCTGCTCTGAAAAAGAATGAAGTCCCAACTCAAGGCGTCGTCCGATCTACCCGTCACATAAATTAAACAAGTTAGGTTACAAAAGTGGGTGAATAGGTTCCTCCATTTTAATCTATTTTAATTCCAAATAAAATAACCTAAAATAGTTTTTAATCTTATTATAATCTGATTTTATTATTAAATCCTAATTTTGGTCCAAAGAAAGTTAAACTTTACGGATTTGTGATCCGTGGCACGCAAATCGAGGCAATTAGTTGACTAAAAAGTCAATCAACTAAAATTTTGGATTTGTGTGTAAAATTTTATAGATTTTAGCGCTACATGAATGCCAAAATTGACGGTTTCATAAAATCACAAGTCGGTAAAGAGTTATGGCCACAAGGGCGCACAAATGATAGTTTTTGGTAATTTTTTATTTACGTCTACGTTGCACAAATTTTACAGTAGATTAAACTTGCATGTTAAATTCTGAAAAAATAATTTTATGGAAGTTCATCATGTCAGATTTTTGAAACTTTAAACGGCTCGTAATTCTGAGTTCGGGATCTCCCGAAATCTCGAAAACATAAAAATGCGTCTGATTTAGGACAACTGGCACTTTTAGAATTTTCTGAAAAAATAGGTTCATAAATTATTAAAATAATTTATATATTCAAAAAACTAACCTTGATATGGTTCTAACAAAAAAAATTGGAACGCGTTTGGAGTCCGGAGCTAGGAGATATCGTATTTTTAAGTCGTCATAACTACTAGAAAATGAGGCTGGATTTATGACGAATTTCGACTATTTTTGGACGAAAAAGAGAGGAGTTTGGAGAAGAAAAATATGAAAGAAGACTTTATTCCATAAGTCTAATAGGTATTTATAATGGTGTAGACTACTTAATTGAATACGACTATGATTGGCTAATTTGGATATGATTAGGATGAGTTTAAATAAGGATAGGATATACATGAAGTTAGTTTCCTAGTAGACTCAGGATTTGCATTAACTTAAAATAGAGTTTGAGTTCATCTCAATAATTTATAATCTTAAATAGAATTAAAGATAATACAAATAATTTATATATAATCTTATTAATATCTATTAACACTAAATTAACATCTATCTAATATTAAGACTATATATATCCAAATAAATCCTAAATAATTTCAAAAATCTAAATAAATTTCTTAAAATTTTAAATAAATTACGAAAAAATATAATTAAATATTTTAACCTAAAATAAATATTTGGTAGGAACAATATACAAGTATAGTCTCATAGTAAATCATGAAAGTCCTAGAAATTTACGTTCCCTATGTTTTAATTACCTAAAATTTCTAGAAAAATCTCCAAAAATCTAAAATAGCCTAAAAATGATTCTAAATAAATATTTACATAAGTAAATATACTAAAAAAATTATTTTCTAATTAACTAAGAGAATACTCTAAAGTAATTCAATATTTAAAATAATCTATAATAAATATAATAATATAAAATACACGCAAAATATCTATTTTGGGTGAGGGGGTTTACAATTTACTCAACTTACAAAAATTTCGTTTCAAAATTAAAAATAAGGATTGATTTGTTAAATCTTTCACATTCGTATCTAAGACAAGTCAACCGCAATCTTCTTAAAAATTTAAATAACAAAATATATTCAAATCCATCATAATCTCTTCAAAATTAAAATAATCACTGTTTAAATCAAAATTTAACCTATCATAATCTCTTCTAGATTTTTAAATAATCAACATCCAAATTTAATTCAAATCTATATGATATCTTGAAGATTTAAATAACCCACATCAAATTTTACATCACGATTTTCAACTATCACAATCTCCTATAAATTTTAAACAATTCTAATCAAATCTTATTCCTATATTTCAACTTTAGAATTTTGTACTCTTCAAATTTTAAATTCAATTTCTATTATCAACATTTCAAATAGGTGATCCAACAATCAAAATTTAACTTTTAATTCAAAGCATTAAATTATAAAATTTTGAATTCAATCCATCAATGTTCATGTTTAGAGTTCTATATTTTTTCCCTTAAGATTTAAATTGTTAATTCAATCTCCATTATTCAAAATTTAAATCATGTGCTCAAATTATAAATATTTAGTCTACAATATCAAAATTTTAAAATTTATTCTGTAAGGCATTCTTATCTTTAAAGTTAAATCCTCATTATCTAAATTATTCTTCTAAAAATTCTCAAAATTAAAATGACTTAAATCTCTCAATCTAATCTTACTTGATCACAATGTAAAAAAAAATTACCTCAAGTTGACAATACAACTTCTACCCAACTTAGAATTTACGATCTATCACATAGGCTATACTGTCACGCCCCAGTCCCAAAATGCCGAGGGACTGGAGATGCGTGGCAATGGCCAGCAGTACGCACCGATGGATAACCCAATTTAATGGAACCATCAGGGCATACTTAAGCTGTAAATAAGGTCTACTACCACAAGTCACACTAATCTCATCCATAAAGATAAAGAATAAACTGCATAATGAAATGGAAATAAGTTGCAACAACAATCACAGCAAGTCAGTCGGAGAAACAATCCGACTTAAGTCTGAATACACTGGCTCAATAGGCCAGGAACAAAAGAGATAAACATAAGTAAATACTGAGTACGGGAACAGGTACTCAGAAGAAGTCTTCGGCAGTCACCTCGTCTTCAGGGTTCAGTTCTGCTCCAGCAATAGCTTCAGCTCCGGTCCCGTATATCTCGGGGTACTGCTCCTCAGCTAAACCTGGGGACATAATCCATTCCAGGTCCTCAGTGGACATAGCAAGGCACAAAATAAAACAAGCCAAATAAAAGCAGTGCAATTAAATTAATTGAAACAGCAGGGTAAACTATGTAACCATCTATGTGATATGCAAATGAGAGCAACACTAGTACTCAGGCTGTGACCGCTACAAGCTCTGTGTCGGGGAGCCGGTAGCAGTAATAACACGTAAAGGGTCTAGCTCTGCTGGAGAGTCTACAACCTCAAAATAATAGTAGATATATATATAGAACAGCCTATAGCCTGTGTGTCTCTCCCCACCCAATGTAATCACGCAAGCCATGACCATAACGTCTCATGTCCATGTCAGCGGGATTATAGCTAATGCAACAAGTCATACTGTCTATAAATAAAATAACTCTGTCAAGTCCTGTATCCTATACAGAATCACCACGAATATCTCAGGAGGATTCTGTCCATGATAGTGTCAAGTGTTCTGGGTTGTAGGGTACTTGATAGGTCAAGTACAAAAGTAAGGGGATCGTAAATCCATCTCTAAATGACGAACCCAACACCGCGTGCGATGTTGGCACCCCACTAGGATCGGACACTAGGTACGTCATACGTTTCCTAGGTTAAGCAGTTTAAACAAGTTTATATGAATTTACTCAAGACATCCAGCAAAGTATTATTACAGAAAATATGAAAATAAAGACTGCAAGTTTGGCAAGGTGCACTTGCCTGGTGTTTGGATTCCACTTAGGTCCTGGTTTTGGAAATTTCCAGAGATGTCTCCGAAAGCTGAAATAAATAGTACCATCACGCTCAGAAGGTGTCAAATAGCTAGGAACGTCTGTCCTTGGGTCCAATTTGGAGACAAGGGCAAAAACGACAATTTCGGGCCAAAACGGGGTCCACCGGTGGGCCCGCTTTGCACCAAAAAATGTATCAGGGTCAACGGTCTCTAAATTCACCAAACTTAGTGTCAACAGGTCAGGAACACTGATACAAACCCAACGGAACTTTTAGATTTGAATTTCGATGAGCCGATCACGAAATCGCCCGTCGAGTGGGGCCTGTGGGGCCCACGGCACGTAATTTCGTCAACGTTCTCAGAATCAAACCAAACTTGAGCCACAGGACCAGCGTATCGCTACGAGTCCGATGGCACAAGTTTCGTCTCGATCTGACGTGTGTGCACGAAGTTAGGATGAATTACAGAAAAGACGGATACGGGACGATGTCCGCGGATACGCGTTGATTTCGGTGTGCACGCACACCCGAATCAGCTTTCGCAAAATCCCACACGTCCGTATCGATGAGGCGCACGTATCTGTGAAGACCGCACCCGACCAAGTCGTCCCGTTTGGCGGGGCGTACTCAGTTTCGGGGTGAAACAGGGTCTGGTTTTTTTCTGTTTTTGGATCACGGTGTGCGATCACCACAGGACGCAATGCCCCGAGCAGTTTATCCAGACACCGAGAGGGTCATACAGGCTATGCGATATAATTTACGGAACTAAATTCAGAGCTACGAGCAAGAAACTACTGATACCTGAACAGGGCCTGAAAAACCGAGATCTTCGTGTCCTCGTATCTCGAGTCGTGTCCTGTGTCCAACTGATACTGTGTCCGACAAGCACAGAGACTAGAGTTAGGGTTCTGAAACTCGTCGGGGCTGGCCGAAGGAAGTGGAGCCTGGGCGACGCTGGCGGCGGACGGGCTGGCCTTGGTCGGAGGCGAGGGTCGTCGGCAGCAGCTCGGGTCTCCGGCGAGGTCGACTGGGACGGAGTGGGCAGCGGGGAGGAGTTGGGCTCGGGTGTGGTGGAGCTGCGGCGAGGCTCGACGTGGGTGAGGGCCTGAGCAGAGGAGGTCGGTGCTGGGGGTCAGCGAGTCGAGGGCCGCCGGAGTTTGGGGTCGCCGGAGTCGGGGTAGAGCTAGGGCTAGGGGAGATGAGGGAGGAGGAAGGAGGAGAGGGGGATTTTATAGGGGTTTTTCGCGGAGGGCTGGCCGGGGACGTGGCGGAGAAGGCGGAGGGGTCGTGGGGTGAGGCCGGGCGATTCTCCGGCCACGTCGCCGGAGAACGCGGCGGATTTCCTGGGGTCGTGGGGTTGGGGGTGATGGAGGACCGGGTCGGGTCGGGCGCTGGTTCGGGTCTGGCCGACCCGCCCGACCCGCTAAGGCGCCGGGGCTGGGCTGTACTAACGGGCTCGGCCCACTGGGCCGGGCCGGGCCCCTAAACAGAATAATAACAGTAATAATAGTATAATAATAATAATAATTAATTAATTAGAAAAATAGTTTTTAGGCTTTTAAAAATAGGTCTGAGGCCCAATAAAATCCCAGAAAATTACCCTAAGTCCGATTTTCTATTTTGCACCATAAAATCATATTTTTATCATATTTTAATATTATTTATTATTAATTAAAAATCCTACAATCACCACAGCACATATTGTAAATTCCTGAAAATTGCAGAAAAATTCCCAAAATTGATTTTAAAAAAATCTGAAAATTTAGGGTGTTTACAATCTACCCCCCTTAAGAGGATTGCGTCCTCGCAATCGAAGGGTAAACTATAAAGGCAAGATTTTACAGAATTAAAGAATGCTCAGGTTTTACCTGCATCAGCAAATAAGTGTGGATAACGCTGGCGCATAACATCTTCTCGCTCCCAGGTCGATTCGCCAGGAGAGTGCTGTTTCCAAGCTACCCGAACCAGTCTGATTGTCTGCCCTCGCAGTGTCTTCTCACTGGTGTCGAGTATACCCACTGGCTGCTCTTCGTATCTCAGGCTAGGTCCCACCGAAATCTCAGAATGATCCACTATATGACTTGGGTCCGTCACGTATCTCCTCAGTTGTGAGACGTGGAATACATCATGCACTCCCTCTAAGGATGGAGGTAATGCAAGACGGTAAGCCACCTCACCAATGCGCTCCAAGATATCAAATGGCCCAATGTACCTTGGGCTTAACTTGCCTCTGCTGCCAAATCTGATAGTACCTCTAGTGGGCGAGATCCTCAAAAATACATGCTCTCCTTCCTTGAACTCCAGGGGTCGTCTGTGTACATCGGCTCAATGCTTCTGTCTATCCTGGGCTGCACGGAGATAATTCTGAATCTGCCTTACTTTCTCCACTGTCTCCGTTACCAACTCTGGACCCAGTAATTGACGTTCGCCAACGTCACTCCAGCATATCGGTGATCTGCACTTTCTTCCGAACAATGCCTCGAAAGGTGCCATCTGAATGCTTTCCTGATAGCTGTTGTTGTAGGAGAACTCCACTAAGTGCAGATGATCTTCCCAAGATCCTCCAAAGTCCAGTATACATGATCGCAGCATATCTTCCAGGATCTGAATTGTGCGCTCTGATTGGCCATCTGTCTGGGGATGATAGGCAGTACTAAACTTGAGCCTGGTGCCGAGATTCTCTTGCATGCTTCGCCAGAAGTGAGATGTAAATCTTGAGTCTCGATCTGATACAATACTAACCGGCACTCCATGTAATTTTACGATCTGTCGCATATACATGTCGGCTAGTACTTCCGTGGATTGTCCGACTCTAAATGGCAAGAAGTGAGCCGACTTAGTGAGCCGATCCACGATGACCCATACTGCATCCTTTCCACTAGGGCTTCTTGGAAATCCAGTGACGAAGTCCATGGTAATATGCTCTCACTTTCATTCAGGTATGGAAAGTGGCTGCAACATACCTGCAGTCCTTTGGTGCTCGGCCTTCACCTGCTGGCAGACTAAGCATTTTGCCACAAATCGGACAATCTCCCTTTTCATTCCATGCCACCAGTAATATTGTTTTAAGTCCCGGTACATTTTGGTCCCTCCTGGATGAATCGAGTATATGGAGCTATGTGCTTCTGTCATCAACTCCTGCCTTAATTCTCCATTTGAAACATATAGGCGATTTCCGCACCTTAATCTCCCGTCCTCGTGGATGCGAAGTCCCGTTTGCATGCCTGCTTCGGTTCTCTCTTTCAGCCTTCGGAATCTGGCATCATTAGGCAAAGCTTCTTTGATTCTCTCCACCAGCGATGACTTCACTTCGAGGTTAGCCAGCAAACCATTTTGTCCAGGTAGAACAACATCTATCTGAAGATCTTGCAAGTCTTGTAATAGCTGCGGCTGCTCCGTTAAGAAATAAGCCGAGGATTTTCTGCTGAGGGCGTCGGCTACAACATTTGCTTTCCCCGGGTGGTACTGTAGATCTATGTCAAAGTCCACCATCAACTCAAGCCAACGCCTTTGCCTCATGTTGAGCTTCTTCTGTGTATAAACATACTTCAAGCTCTTATGATCAGTAAATATTTCGACCTTCTCTCCATACAGATAATGTCTCCAGATCTTCAATGCAAAAATCACTGCAGCTAGCTCTAGGTCGTGCGTTGGGTAATTCTTCTCGTGGACCTTCAACTGCCTTGATGCATAAGCGATAACCTTGCCATGTTGCATCAAGACACAACCTAGTCCACTACCAGACGCATCACTATAAACAACAAAACCTCCTGACCCTGAGGGAAGAGTCAAGACTGGTGCTGTTGTTAGACGCCTCTTCAATTCTTCAAAGGCATTCTGGCATTCTTCCGTCCATATGAACTCCTGATCCTTCCGTGTCAGCTTTGTCATAGGTTCTGCGATCCTTGAAAAATTTTCTACGAACCGTCGGTAATACCCAGCAAGTCCAAGAAAACTTCTCACTTCCGCAGCCGAGGTAGGGGTAGGCCAGGTTTCTATGGCAGTGACCTTATCTGGGTCCACAGACAGTCCTTCACCCGAGATAATATGCCCTAAGAATGGCACCTTGTCCATACAGAACTCACATTTGCTGAGTTTGGCATACAGCTTCTCCCTTCTCAAAGTTTTCAGCATAATTCTGAGGTATTCCTCGTGCTCTTCGTGGTTCTTGGAGTAGACTAGAATATCATCAATGAATACCACCACGAACTTATCCAAGTACTGATGGAAGACTCCGTTCATCAAACTCATAAATACGACGGGTGCATTGGTTAAACCAAACGGCATTACTAGGAACTCATAATGTCCATACTTAGTCCTGAAGGCCGTCTTTGGGATATCTTCCTTCTTCACCCTAATCTGGTGATAACCGGATCTAAGGTCAATCTTTGAGAATACCCTAGCACCACTCAGTTGGTCAAACAAGTCATCAATGCGTGGTAATGGGTACCGGTTCTTAACAGTGACAGCATTAAGGGCTCTGTAATCAATGCACAACCACACAGTTCCGTCCTTCTTGGGTACAAAAAGTATAGGTGCTCCCCATGGTGAAACACTGGGCCAGATAAATCCTTTCTCCAGAAGATCGTCGACTTGTGCTTTCAACTCCACTAACTCCTTAGGTGCTAGCCGATATACCGATAAAGTGATAGGTTCGGCTCCTGGAGTTAGGTCTATTGTGAATTCTATCTCCCGATCAGGTGGTAAACCTGGAAGGTCGTCGGAAAATACATCCACAAATTCCGTTATGACTCTTGGGTAACCTGAATCCTCTTCTAGAGTCAATACCCTAAGAGTTGGCTGGACCCCTTGTTCTATAGCTCCTCGAAGAAATTCAAACTCAGGAAGGCTAGGGGGTCTAAATATCACTTTTCCAAGCCGGCAATCCAGTGTCGCATGGTACTGACTTAACCAGTCCATACCAAGTACAACATCGTAGTCAGGCATAGAAAAGATCAAGAATTGGGCTCGCATCTCTCGGCCACAGACTTCCACTGAACATGATCTACATGTATGACTAACCGGGATAATTCTACCTCCCGTTAGAATTCTCTTCATCTTCGAGAGAGGTGCGGTAGCTATTCTATGTGCGGCTACGAAGCTAGCAGCAATAAATGAATGCGAGGCTCCAGAATCAAATAATGCTACAGCAGGAATTAAAGCTACTAATATGGTACCTGCTATCACTTCGCCTGCAGTAGCTTCCTCAGTGACTGCTAGTGCATATGCCTGACCTCGTCCCTGAGCGGGACCCCTTTGCTGACGAGCTTGCTGGAACATTGCTGCCTGAGGTGGTAGAGGTGGCCTGGCTCCTCCAGGTCCTGTCTGTGTTGCTCCCCCAGCTGGAAGAGCTGCAGGTGGAGCTGGTCGATTCGGAACTCCCTCCCGACGTTCCGAGCAGTCCTTTGAGAAGTGTTGTCCAGATCCGCAAACCAGACAGAGCCCCAGCTTGCGTCTACATTCTTTTTCAATATGTCCTACCTTGCCGCAGTAATGGCAAGTAGGCAGGTTCTTAGTTGCTGCTCTTGGAGGCGGGCTCTTCTGGGGCCGCTTAGCAGATTCCCCTGGTGATGACTTGGACGGTGCGGAGGAGAAGGGATGTTTCAGGCTTGATTCCCTCCGCGTAACGCGCTCCAGCCGACGTGCTGCAGCTAGGACGTCGGAGTAAGATGTGGGCGCGACCGATCCGATTAACTTCTGAAGCTCGAACCTGAGCCCATCAAAGAATTTCTCCGCCTTCTCCTCTTCGGTAGGAATTAGCAAAGGGGCGAAGCGGCTCAGGAGAATGAATTCGGCGTTATATTCCTCCACCGTCATGTTGCCCTGGATTAGGCGGTTGAATCTGTCTCAGAGTTCTGACCGAGCCATAGCAGGGATGTACATTTCCTGGAAGAGTCTGGAGAACTCCTCCCAGGTAACCTGATCATGTCCGAGCCTTCTTTCTTCGGACAGCCACCAATGATGCGCGTTGTCCGTCAGTTGCATCCTGACGACAGTCATCCATTTGACCCTTGGTAGTTCAGTGGCCTCCAACTGATGCTGCGTGTTTGTAAGCCATTCATGCACTTCAGTTGGTCCTTCCTTGCCCGAGAAGGTACGGGGCTTGAGTTGACGGAAATCTGTGATAGATCCCGTCGCTAGCCGCCTATTTGGTGGATTTGCATGTTCCAATGCTGCGACTAGGCTGTTCCTTAGGTTCTCGGCCTCATGACGTTGGGCCTTATGTTGAATCTGTTGTTGTGCCTGCATCATGGCGTAGAATATCTGGAACATTTGCTGTTCGTCCATTGCCTGTCCTGGGGAAAAGACAGGCATCGTAGGAGGGAACTGGGGAGGAGGCGGGATGTCATCACGCCTGAACCTGGAACTTGGCTGGCCAGTTTGATTGCTCTGAGAGGACTGTCCTCTGGTATCTGGCGTCGTTCCAGCTTCGCAAGTAACCCCCGCTTCAGGCGGTGTACCCAAGGGGGTCTCGTCACCACTTCTGGGATCCATTACTCTGCATCAAAAGAAAATAATAAGAACGCACAGAGGAATCAAAACAGGATGCAATTCAAGCAATTAAATTGAATTCGACATAGAGTCCAAAAATGATTCAATCAATGGATGAGATCCTATAACTTATCATATCTTATTGCAGGCCTGTTCGGTCCCTAAGTTGAAACCGAACAATTTTCAAAGGACCTGCATGGGCCACCACAAAAACCATGTCACGCCCCAGTCCCAAAATGCCGAGGGACTGGAGATGCGTGGCAATGGCCAGCAGTACGCACCGATGGATAACCCAATTTAATGGAACCATCAGGGCATACTTAAGCTGTAAATAAGGTCTACTACCACAAGTCACACTAATCTCATCCATAAAGATAAAGAATAAACTGCATAATGAAATGGAAATAAGTTGCAACAACAATCACAGCAAGTCAGTCGGAGAAACAATCCGACTTAAGTCTGAATACACTGGCTCAATAGGCCAGGAACAAAAGAGATAAACATAAGTAAATACTGAGTACGGGAACAGGTACTCAGGAGAAGTCTTCGGCAGTCACCTCATCTTCAGGGTTCAGTTCTGCTCCAGCAATAGCTTCAGCTCCGGTCCCGTATATCTCGGGGTACTACTCCTCAGCTAAACCTGGGGACATAATCCATTCCAGGTCCTCAGTGGACATAGCAAGGCACAAAATAAAACAAGCCAAATAAAAGCAGTACAATTAAATTAATTGAAACAGCAGGGTAAACTATGTAACCATCTATGTGATATGCAAATAAGAGCAACACTAGTACTCAGGCTGAGACCGCTACAAGCTCTATGTCGGGGAGCCGGTAGCAGTAATAACACGTAAAGGGTCTAGCTCTGCTGGAGAGTCTACAACCTCACAATAATAGTAGATATATATATAGAACAGCCTGTAGCCTGTATGTCTCTCCCCACCCAATGTAATCACGCAAGCCATGACCATAACGTCTCATGTCCATGTCAGCGGGATTATAGCTAATGCAACAAGTCATACTGTCTATAAATAAAATAACTCTGTCAAGTCCTGTATCCTATACAGAATCACCACGAATATCTCAGGAGGATTCTGTCCATGAAAGTGTCAAGTGTCCTGGGTTGTAGGGTATTTGATAGGTCAAGTACAAAAGTAAGGGGATCGTAAATCCATCTCTAAATGACGAACCCAACACCGCGTGCGATGTTGGCACCCCACTAGGATCGGACACTAGGTACGTCATACGTTTCCTAGGTTAAGCAGTTTAAACAAGTTTATATAAATTTACTCAAGACATCCAGCAAAGTATTATTACAGAAAATATGAAAATAAAGACTGCAAGTTTGGCAAGGTGCACTTGCCTGGTGTTTGGATTCCACTTAGGTCCTGGTTTCGGAAATTTCCAGAGATGTCTCCGAAAGCTGAAATAAACAGTACCATCACGCTTAGAAGGTGTCAAATAGCTAGGAACGCCTGTCCTTGGGTCCAATTTGGAGATAAAGGCAAAAACGGTAATTTCGGGCCAAAATGGGGTCCACCGGTGGGCCCACTTTGCACCAAAAAACGTGTCAGGATCAACGATCTCTAAATTCACCAAACTTAGTGTCAACAGGTCAGGAACGCTGATACAAACCTAACGGAACTTTCAGATTTGAATTCCGATGAGCCGATCACGAAATCGCCCGTCGAGTGGGGCTTGTGGGGCCCACGACACGCGATTTCGTCAACGTTCTCAGAATCGAACCAAACTTGACCCACAGGACCAGCGTATCGCTACGAGTCCGATGGCACAAGTTTCGTCTCGATCTGACGTGTGTGCACGAAGTTAGGGTGAATTACAGAAAAGGCGGATACGGGGCGATGTCCGCGGATACGCGTTGATTCCGGTGTGCACGCACACCCGAATCAGCTTTTGCGAAATCCCACATGTCCGTATCGACGAGGCGCACGTATCTGTGAAGACCGCACGCGACCAAGTCGTCCCGTTTGGCGGGGCGTACTCAGTTCCGGGGTAAAACAGGGTCTGGTTTTTTCCTGTTTTTGGATCGCGGTGTGCGATCACCACAGGACGCGATGCCCCGAGCGGTTTATCCGGGCACCGAGAGGGTCATACAGGCTACGCGATACAATTTACGGAACTGAATTCAGAGCTACGAGCAAGAAACTACGGATACCTGAACAGGGCCTGAAAAACCGAGATCTTCGTGTCCTCGTATCTCGAGTCGTGTCCTGTGTCCAACTGACACTGTGTCCGACACGCACAGAGACTAGGGTTAGGGTTCTGGAACTCTCCGGTGCTGGCCGAAGGAAGTGGAGCATGGGCGGCGCTGGCGGCGGACGGGCTGGCCTTGGTCGGAGGCGAGGGTCGTCGGCAGCGGCTCGGGTCTCCGGCGAGGTCGACTGGGACGGAGTGGGCAGCGGGGAGGAGTTGGGCTCGGGTGTGGTGGAGCTGCGGCGAGGCTCGACGTGGGTGAGGGCCTTAGCGGAGGAGGTCGGTGCTGAGGGTCAGCGACTCGAGGGCCGCCGGAGTTTGGGGTCGCCGGAGTCGGGGTAGAACTAGGGCTAGGGGAGATGAGGGAGGAAGAAGAAGGAGAGGGGGATTTTATAGGGGTTTTCCGCGGAGGGCTGGCCGGGGACATGGCGGAGAAGGCGGAGGGGTCGTGGGGTGAGGCCGGCGGTTCTCCGGCCACGTCGCCGGAGAACGCGGCGGATTTCCTGGGGTCGTGGGGTTGGGGGTGATGGAGGACCGGGTCGGGCGCTGGTTCGGGTCTGGCCGACCCGCCCGACCCGCTAAGGCGCCGGGGCTGGGCTGTACTAACGGGCTCGGCCCACTGGGCCGGGCCGGGCCCCTAAACAGAATAATAATAATAATAATAATAATAATAATAATAATAATAATAATAATAATAATAATAATTAGAAAAATAGTTTTTAGGCTTTTAAAAATAGGTCTGAGGCCCAATAAAATCCCAGAAAATTACCCAAGTCTGATTTTCTATTTTGCACCATAAAATCATATTTTTATCACATTTTAATATTATTTATTAGCAATTAAAAATCCTACAATCACCACAGCACATATTGTAAATTCCTAAAAATTGCAGAAAAATTTCCAAAATTGATTTTAAAAAAATCTTAAAATTTAGGGTGTTTACATATACATTTAAGAAAAATATTCTCAAATTATTTAATTGTGTTATTCAATCCACAAAATATCTCACATGTTTTATGTCCTTAATTACAAAAGATAGTCACCAAGTAATGTGATTGGCCTATGGGGTATATCTAGTAATATCCGTATATCAAACTTATACCAAGCACGAGCGTTCGTCTTTCCGAAATAGGGGACGACGAAAAACAATGATAAAGAATTCAATGAGGAGGTGATAGAATACAAGTACGGGGTTCAAGGCGACTAAAGAATTCAAAAAGAGAGTTGTAAGGGCGTTGAGGATGAGATCCTATTTTGGTAAATTTTTATTCACATGCTCATATCAGTACAGTTATATAACCGATAAGATATGCTCGGACATGTCTAAAGGGCAAGTATATTCGTCTAACATGATGAGTCAATTATATCTCAATCCACGTAAAGTAGTCATGCGAAGAGCGAACCAAGTGCTTTTAGGTTGATCAGACCGTAATACACTGATTCTGATTTAGACAATGTATTAGTAGGCATCCTCAATAATACATATGTCATGAACAAGCTCGATAAAAGAATAAGCTTGTAAAACTAGGCTATAAAATAGCAGCATAAGCGGAGTTAGTCTAGAAAATATAAGTACGCTGGATTATGATGAAGGAGGTACAAAATAATTTAAGTTCACAAAGAAGATAAGACTCGACCGGTGTTGTGCCTCTACAGTTGCCATACTAACTCCTTGTCTAAGTCTATAGTCGACCAAATGGGGATATGGGCCTCTAAGTTCTACAGTCTGGGTAAGCACTATCTTCTTATACAAGCCTATAGTTGGTGTCATTCAATTACACTTCATTAATGAGTCAAAAGGACTATGTGATACTAAGTTATGAGGCATACTACCAAACTTAAAAGAATTTAACTAATAGTGTTATTGAACAATAGAGTGTCTATACCTAGTACAAGTCATCTTTCTAACCCCTATCAAGCACGAGAGAAAAGATAAGATTGACGTTAAGAAAGGATCAAGCAAGATGCAATGCAAGCAAGCAAATAAGAGTGCGAAATGAAATCAAGGGAGGTGATTAAATAAGTGGATGAGATCCTATACTCTAATCCTATGCGCAGGCTTGCTTGGTACAGTAACGTAACAGAGACAATATGCTCTCGACCTGCATGGGCCACCACAAAAATATGTCACGCCCCAGTCCCAAAATATGTAGGACTAGGAATACGTAAGCATGCCAGCCGTATGTATATGGCAAATCCAATATATGGATACCATAATACACACGTACGTTGTATTATGAATATTAACTCACATGTGGTATATATATTGTCATAAGTCACAGGGCATAACTAGATCTCATCTACAGAATCAAATAACCAATCAACTATATAACTGAATCAAGTATAAAATGCTTGATAAGAACAAGTAGTTGGGTGGAGACAAATTCACTACCAAACTAGAATATAAGAGAAATAAAATAAGTACATCTACTGAACAATGAGACTCGAAGAGAAGACCTCCTCGAAAGGGAGATAAATAGCAAGTCCTAATCTGTGCTCTTGCGAATAGTCATGATCGTCTACACTTGGAAAGGGACCAGGTCCTCAGAGGGACGTAACAAGATACATAGAAGCATGCCAATTGAATACAGTAAAACATGCATAATAGACAGAAAATATATAAGTACGATGTACTAGACAATCTATATGAAATGCATAATGAGGATAACCATTTCGACGTATGGGCAGGGGTAGGCTACTCTATCTATCTCACAACTCACACACACGTCCATGAACATCAGAAGCCGTCTTACCTCGAGGGTAGCGACCATCGCGACACCAGAAATCGACATACCTCAAGGGTAGCGACCAGCGCGACACAACTACCGTAATGCGTGCTAGTTACTACGGGTTACCAGAGTGGATATAGCTCATACGCCTACTGATTGTCCTCCCCTCCCATGATACTATGTGTCAAGTGTGTGTGTCAACATATATATAGTATATAATTATAACTAAAAGAAAATACATATATAATGAATATATAAAAATATGATAAGCATGCAAAGTACTGTAAGCAATTTGGCAAGGTATCTTGCCTGCTCTGAAAAAGAATGAAGTCCCAACTTAAGGCGTCGTCCGATCTACCCGTCACATAAATTAAACAAGTTAGGTTACAAAAGTAAGTGAATAGGTTCCTCCATTTTAATCTATTTTAATTCCAAATAAAATAACCTAAAATAGTATTTTAATCTTATTATAATCTGATTTTATTGTTAAACCCTAATTTTGATCCAAAGAAAGTCAACTTCACGGATTTGTGATCCGTAGCACGCAAATCGAGACAATTCGTTGACCAAAAAGTCAACCAACTCAAATCCTGAATTTGTGTGTAAAATTTTATAGATTTTAGCGCTACATGAATGCCAAAATCGACGGTTTCATAAAATTACAAGTCGGTAAAGAGTTATGGCCACAAGGGCGCACAGATGACAGTTTTTGGTAATTTTCTATTTACGTCTACGTTGCACGAATTTTACAGTAGATTAAATTTGCATGTTAAATTCTGGAAAAATAATTTTATGGAAGTTCATCATGTCAGATTTTCGAAACTTCAAACGACTCGTAATTCCGAGTTCGGGATCTCCCGAAATCTCGAAAACACAAAAACGCGTCTGATTTCGGACAACTGGCACTTTTAGAATTTTTTGGAAAAATAGGTTTATAAATTATTAAAATAATTTATATATTCAGAAAACTAACCTTGATATGGTTCTAACAAAAAACTGGAACGCGTTTGGAGTCCGGAGGTAGGAGATATCGTCTTTTTACGTCGTCATAACTATTAGAAAATGAGATTGAATTTATGACGAATTTCGACTATTTTTGGACGAAAAAGAGAGGAGTTTGGGGAAAAAAAATATGAAAGAAGATTTTATTCCATAAGTCTAATAGGTATTTATAATGGTGGAGACTACTTAATTGAATACGACTATGATTGGCTAATTAAAGATAATACAAATAATTTATATATAATCTTATTAATATCTATTAACACTAAATTAACATCTATCTAATATTAAGACTATATATATCCAAATAAATCCTAAATAATTTCAAAAATCTAAATAAATTTCTTAAAATTCTAAATAAATTACAGAAAAATATAATTAAATATTTTAACCTAAAATAAATATTTGGTAGGACCAATATGCAAGTATGGTCTCAAAGTAAATCATGGAAGTCCTACAAATTTACGTTCCCTATGTTTTAATTACCTAAAAATTCTAGAAAAATCTCCAAAAATCTAAAATAGCCTAAAAATAATTCTAAATAAATATTTACATAAGTAAATATACTAAAAAATTTATTTTCTAATTAACTAAGAGAATACTCTAAAGTAATTCAATATTTAAAATAATCTATAATAAATATAATAATATAAAATACACACAAAATATCTATTTTTGGTGAGGGGATTTACAAGGCGTGACACGCGGGTCGAAGTCCTAAGACCATTTGAAAACACGCATAGGAGACCGACCAACATACCATCTCTCTCTCTCTCGATCTTAGTCGCAAGAAATCGACCTCCAGAACGGACCGAATCATTAAATGTTTCGCATAGATCACACCAATAGACACCGATCCAGATAATCCCGAGTTAGCGAACATTTTCCGCACGACGTCCACATGAGGGCACGATAAGGAGAGTTTGCCGACGAGGGCAAGCCGGAAGGGAACCACAAGAGCAACAACCTCCTCGACACCGAATTCCGCCACTGGAGCGCCTTCAAAAAACAAGATAGCTCACGGAGGAAGCAGCACACACATATACATATATATATATATATATATATATATATATATATATATATATATATATATATATAATGCAACAATTAAAGATGCGTTTGATTGAAAGGTGAAAAATGTGGTAAAAATTTTATTTTCACAAATTATTTTACTAGAAAAAAATTCATGGAACTTTAAAATTTTCTTTTAAAAAACTTAATTTGGATATTTTATTGTTATTAATTTTCACAATAAAATAGTTATTTTTCACGAAAAATAATATTTTTTTATGGGTTGGTTCAGCTTCATTTTCCATTATTTTAGAAAAAAAAATGAAAAATGATAAATTTTTGAAAAATAATTTCATTAAAATTATAAACTATCAAACACTACAAATTGGTGAAAATTTTGAAATGGATATATTTTTCATGAAAAAAACCCAATCAAACACAACATTATAAGTGATAAATAAATTCTAAAAAAATTGATATTTTAGACATTACATTAAAACAATGCTAGTGTTTTCGTGTCGCTCAAGTTATTCAGTCCTTCCTAATTTTAGAGGCTAGCTCCGCCACTGCCCACCATTTTCTATAAATGGAAAAAATAATAAGCTCATGTGACTCAATCCACCGATCTTTCGCCGTACAGCCAGGACTCTTATGCCTCTCCTTGGTAACCACAAGGGTCACTCCAGTTCAGCACTGTTCAAATCGAAAGCCCGGTAGCAGGAGCCAGACTCCACATTTTAGTTCTCCTTGTAACAAAGTTCCCAGTATGACATGTTAAAAATACTAATCTTCGGTGTCCATGACCAGAATTGGCATCTTCAATTATAAATTCATACGTTGAAAATTATCATCACAAATTAATAAAGCTGTCTTCTCCAGTATATCTTCCATGAATATTCCGGTGTAATGTGTACATGAGTATCTTATATTGTAACTGAAACTTGAAAATTATAACTTTTGAGGATGAAATCCATCTAAAAAACCCTACATTCATGTTGGTAATAAATATAAATTTACTAGTAATTCAAAGATCAAGTACGACATATTTCCAAAAATGTGCAGCAAATTTAGTAGCAAAAAGATTGGAAAAAATTATATACGTGCAAGGCTTTTGAAGGTGATTGAATTAACATTGGTATCAACCTTTCCACTATATCAAGTGGAGACCAGGAAACTTTGTGATATAAGTTTCTTCTATAGAAGCACGTTTAACATCAACATATACAGTACTTCTATATTAGATCATATGAAATATAGATTTTATTAGGAATCTATTTCTGTCATTCCTTTTATTCTTGCTCGAGCCGGATGATGAAAAATTAATGCCATGGCTAAGTAACAAGCCTTCAAGGTGTTAAGTCACTACAATAAGAGCATTCAAGAGAACCATACATCTCTATAATAATTTTATTGCAGGAATATACATAGGATTGCCATATTAAGTTATATTCTTCAACGTAGATTGAGACATCATATCAACCTCTCTTTAGGAGGAAATGAAAAGGATAAGGCAAAAATTGATACAAACTAAAAAGAAAGGGTTTTGAATTTCTAGATGCAATATGATTGTGGGGAAAATATTATATGCTTCAAACACTGGCAAACGATTGATACAGACTCTTGACGCAAGGATAATCAACAGAAGTAAAAGAGTAGATGCATGAGCATATAAGTTACATTGAACAACTTGAATTAATGTGATAATGGTAATGAAATTCAGAAATGGCAAATAATGAGGGCAAAAAACTTAATACTGTAGCTTAAAACTGATGCACTAATAGGATAACTAAATTTATTAAAAGACAGTAAAAGCTGGGAAGATTGAGAGCTTTATGAATGTATATATGAAGTCAAGCTAAATGTATCGACTTTAGAGTATATCTATTATCAACATTTCAGAAGCTGTAGCGAATATGGATTTTAAACAGATGCAGAGAGTAACTATTTTGATCTGAATCGAGTAGCACGTACACAAATAGAATAACAAGCCCCTATTATAGTATGTACAGAGAATTCGAAACAGTGGAATTAGGCATCATATATTTGGAACTGATGTGACCCAGTTGAACCTGCTAATATTTTATAGGAAGTAGTATCAGCAAGATCAATATTCGGAATTTCGCATCACAAAGAAGTCTATCTACATGGATACTGTCCCATACATGATTTTGGGAATCTCCAAGTCCAAACCTTACCCAATGAAAAGAAGCACGAGTCCATGATGAAATTAAAGATGATAAGTATAGCAGTTATAAAGGGGGCACACACTTGCATTTATTATAAAACCCAGATTGCCTAATGAATGACACCTCTCTAACATCTATACAACCACCATATGATACACTGATGTAGTAAAGGATATTAAAGTCTGCACAAATTAGATCATTCTATACTAGAGAAAAAGGATGGATGGTTACGTAAGTAATTTGCCATGATGAATCTATTCGATAGCATTTGGCTGCACAGCATTCTCCATTTCCCAACTTCAAGTCCTGTCAAGTAAGAAATTAGTAATGTTAGTATGATGACCACACAGAAGCCACAGAGAAAGTGTGATATATATATATATATATATATATATATATATATATATATATATATATATGGAGGGGATCGGGAGCCCCGTTTCCGGAGCCCCGCTCTCCCCAACCGTTGGATCGAGCGGGGCCCCGTGCGGGCCCCCCCGATCCGACACGCGAGGGGGGGGGGGTGGCTTTGGCGTCTTTTGATCCGCTCCCTCTCTCTCTCTCTCTCTCTATATATATATATATATATATATATATATATATATATATATAAAGAGAAAAACTAGTATAAATTTCCTACAAGCAGCATAAATGTTCCATGTTCAAAACTGGAATGGAAGGCAACTACCTAGCAGGCAGAAGTCTATGTGAAGTATCAAACTTTTTCATGGTTAAAGTCAGACGTACCAAAATTTTAAGAATTGTAAATTGTTAGATGTATTGAGTCTTTGAAGTCTACTTTACTCCCACGTCTAGTACGAGGAGGCCTCTCCTATATACAAGAACAACAACAAAGTCATCTTCTTGTGGTCCAGTCTAGATTTGGTGAATTTTGAAGTCCAAATAGGTCAAATATTTGATTTGATATAATTTGAAAATCTACATTAAATGTAAGATTTGATTAGATTTCAAATTTGTATCAAATATTTAATTTGACCATATTTGGATGTCCATAATTGGTGTTAGGCTATTTTAGGTGGAATATGATTCTTATTTTGAGATTTTCTATTTAGAAAATCCTATTATGACCTAAAATAGGATTTCTCATCCTATAAATATAGGAGGGTGGAGGCACAAAGCATAGCACAAGTTGGAGATTCGGGGTGCTCGTCCACAGGAAATCTAAGAGAAAGTTTGTGCTTTATTCTTAGGACTTCGTCATCCAAGACAGAAGGAAGAAAGAGATCTAATCGAGGAGTCGTTGCCTTCGCTCAGGAAGATTGTTACGAGTTGGTAAGTGATTTCAATTATAATATCTTTCTTTTCTTCTTGAGTGTGGCGAGGGGGTTTAATCTATTAGGGAAAGGGTTCAACATTGATTTTGTCAATCTTGTAATTTCACCTGAGTTATAAAGATTGGAATTTGTCCAGGTGACGTAGTCACCGCCATATACTTGTCTTTATCTGTGCTTTGTGTTCGTTAGACAGGGGTTGGTTATCTCAGGTGGGTTGGCCTAAAGTTTCCGCTGCGGGCACTCTCAGACACGGTATCGGAATGCTTGCAGGGCGTGTTCGATTCACAACATCTGGTATCAGAGCTACTGATATTGGTTCTGGCAACTATGACTACGGGAGCAGATGAACACTCGTATGATCATCCTCACAGGGAAGAATTGGACGATTTGGAAGCCAAATATGGAGGATCTACTCTGGTGCAAAGACTTGCATGGTCCGTTGGAGGACGACAATGCTAAGCCATCGAAAAAAGCTGCTGAAGACTGAAAACGACTGGATCGTAAGGCCGTTGGATTCATCCGCCAATGGTTGGACGACTCGGTGTTTCACCACGTGTCCATGGAGAGTTCGACAAAAGCATTGTGGGAGAAGCTACATTCGTTGTACGAAAGGAAGACGACTGGCAACAAGGCATTTCTGATTCGCCAACTCGTCAACTCGAAGTACACGGAGGATGCCCCAGTAGTACAACATCTGAACGAGGTTCAGGGTATTATCAATCAGCAGTCTGCGATGAAGATGGTGATTGATGATGAGCTTCAGGGACTTTTGCTTTTGAGTTCTCTGCCGGAAAGCTGGAAGACGTTGATGGTGTCGGTGAGGAACTTCGCGCCTGGTGGAGTTGTCACGATGGAGGCAGTCAAAAGCAGCTTATTGAACGAGGAGATCCGGCGTAAGCAAGTGGAATATTCGCAGGAGTCCGCTCTGGTGGCTTCCTACGGGAAGGAAAGACCCAAGTCACAGGCGAGGACGGGGAGTTCTTGGGATCTTGCGACTGTGGACTGCAAGGAGGGCTGCTATCAGTGTAGCGAAAGGGGTCATATCAAAAGGAATTGCATGAAGCTCAAAGCTGAGAAGGCCAAAGGCAAGGATAATCAGGAGGATCTCACGGCTATGGAAGATCTCATCATCGCAGCAACCGACGCAGAGGAACCTTGTGGCATATGTCATGATGGCAATTGGGTCATGGACACGGGAGCGTCGTATCCCGCCACTTCATATAGGAGGATCTTCACGCCATACTACGACGGCAGGTTTGGACGTGTGAAGATGGACAATAAGGGGACGGCTGTAGTTGTAGGCATTGGTGATGTGCACTTGACAACGGAACTTGGTGAGAAACTCTTTCTCAAGGATGTGCAACATGTACCGAATTTGCACTACAATTTGGTTTTGGTAGGGAGGCTGGCGGATGATGGTTGTCGCAGTTTGTTTGGGGACAAAGATTGGATGCTTACGAAGGATTCCCAACAGCTGGCTCGAGGAGATTTATATTGTGGCATGTACAGACTCAAGTCGCTGAGTTGTACAGGTAGGCCACAGACTTCGGATGGAGGCTCGAGGGGTATTCGACAGGAGTTGGATCGTCAGGAACTTGCTGAGGAGGGGCTTCGAGATACTTTAAGGATTACGGAGGATTCGGTTCGTCGAGACAAAACGACGAATGGTGATCAGCCAAAGATTGAGGGTTAGTATGTCGGTCCCATGACAGCTAGTCGGCTCCAGGTGAGGGTTGCTTCACGAATCCGGTTTTAGCGACGGATGGTTTGTCAAAGCTTCACGGAGCGACATTGGTTTCAACAGTTCGAGGCCAGGGAGGATATCAAGGTTTGTAGCAAACTCAATCTGAGGCGGGAGCGTCACCATTCACACAGTTGCGAGGGAGCTGTGGGTCATCGATGACATGCACAATACGTGATGTTCTGCTCGATGACGCATGTGTATGGAGAGCTTCAAGTTCGTACACAAAGGTAGACAAATTTAGGAGTTCGAATCTCGGGAAAATCACACCGTCCGCTTGGTTGGGCCAGCCAAGGGTGAATAAGCTCGTCGGAACGTTAACACGTTTCGGTAGAAGACGAAAGTCGGAGACAGGCAGCCAATACTCACGGTGAGACTGATAGTCAGAGACTTTGGTCTCAGCCATTGTAAACACCCTGATTTTCAGAATAAATTCTAATATAAATTTTTTCCGGAATTTTCGGTATTTTCTGGACGAAGAAGTAAGGTAATTGTGAGTTAAAGATTTTTTAAATGCTGTTAATTGGTGATAAAATATTATGAAAATAATATTTTATGGTGTAGAATGAAAAACCGGACATGGAGTATTTTTCTGTGAATTTATTGGACTCCGAAATCTTTTTAAAGCCCTAAAAACGATAGTAGAATTAAACCGAATTAAAAACCCGTGCCAAACACCCAACATCCCCATGAGAGCCCAAGCCCAAGCCCTAGGAGCATTGACCCAGCCCAAATCCTAGGTCTAGACCGAGGCCCAATCCTAGAAAGGGTTAACCAAGCCCTAATCCTAGGGCAACCCTCAACTTAAAAATCCCACATGTATATAAATATCTCTTCATTTCCTTTTCTTATTTTTTTTATCCCAAAAACAAAACCTAAAATTTATTTCTAGCCGACTCCTTCACCATCACCGTGCAAACTCCTATCCTTCCCTGTGCCGATCCCTCCGCCGACCAAGGCCAACTCCCACCGGAACCGACCACCTCCTCCCACCGCACTCGACCCCATCAAACTCCTCTCCCTGTTCTCTCCTCCCTCCCCTACCGGAACAAGCAGCGGCAGCAGCTCTCCCCCACCGCCTGGCTCCTCCGGCAGGACCCAACCGTCCGACCACGGGACCCGCTCAGCCGTCCTCTGCAGCCGCTCCGGACTGTCCCCCGACCGCCTGACCGACCGGCACGGCCCCGTCAAACCGCGGGACACAGCAGCCGAACTCCGGCTACCGTGTTCTCCCGTCCGACCCGCAGCCAGGCCGTCGACGACCCCGAGCCGACACCCTCCGGCGAAACCCCGCTGTCCCGAGTCAGAACCCTAGGTCTGGACACAACAACCCGACACGCAGGACACGGAGTTGACGCTCGGACGCGTGAAAACTCAGATTCACGGAGCCCTGTTCAGGTACCGATTTCTCTCAACTCGCAACTCCGATTTAGTTTCCGTCAGTTGCTACGCGTAGACTGTCTAACCCTCTCGGTGTCCGTGCAATCCGATCGGTGCATCGCGTCCTGTGGTGATCGCACACCGTGATCCAAAAACAGGAAAAACAAGCCAAACGGGACGACTTGGTCGCACGCGGTCTTTACCGAAACGTGCGCGTCGTGGATACGGTTGTGTGGGATTTCGCATAAGCTGATTCGGATGTGCGAGCACACCGGAATCAGTGCGTATCCGCGGACAACATCCCGTATCCGACTTTTCTGGAACACGCGGTAACTTTGTGTACACACGTCGGATCGGGACGAAACTTGCGCCATCGGACTCGTAGCAATACGCTGGTCCTGTGACCCAAGTTTGGTTCGATTCTGAGAACGTTGATAAAATCGCGTATCGTAGGCCCCACAGGCTCCACTTGACGGACGATTTTGTGATCGGCTCATCGGAATCCAATTCTGAAAGTTCCGTTGGGTTCGTATCATCGTTCCTGACTTGTAGACACTGAGTTTGAGAAATTTGGAGACCTTTGACCCTGACACGCTTTTCGGTGCAAAGTGGCCCACCTGTGGACCCCGCTTTGGCCCGGAAATGCCTTTTTTGCCCCTGTGTCCAAATTGGACGTAAGGACAGGCGTTTCTAGCTATTTGACGTCTTCTGAGACTGTTGGTGATGTTTATTACAGCTTTTGGAGTAGTACCTACCGGATCCACTGATACAGGGACAGTTGTTGGTATTCGGACATCAGGCAAGTGTACCTTGCCAAACTCTGCAGTATTGTTATATATTTTCCTTGCTTCATTATATTGTTGTGCATGCTTAACCTAGGACCGTGTGACGTACTTAGCGTCCGATTATCAGTCGGGTGCCGACACCGTACGCGGTGTTGTGTATTGTCATCTAGAGATGGATATTCGTGACACTTTATCTTCTCGTACTTGTCTTACCAAGTACAATTTGACCCAGGACACTTGACACTGTCACGAGACAGGATCGTCCCGAGATATTCGTGGTGATTCTGTATAGGATACAGGACTTGACAGAGATACTATATTCTTAGATACATTATGACTTGTGCATTAGTTATGATCCCGCTGACATGGACATGAGACGTTATGGTCATGATATGCGTGGTTACATTGGGTGGGGAGAGACACACAGACTACATGCTGATCATATATATACACCCCTACTATTGTGAGGCACAAGACTCTGAAGCCCGAGCTTGGCCCATTACTCATTATTACTGCTGCTACCGGCTCCCCGACACAGAGCTTGTAGTGGCTTCAGCCTGAGTTCTAGTGCTGCTCTCATCTTGCATATAACTTAGCTGGTTATTTAGTATTCCCTTGTTGTTCCATCTATTGCTCGAGAGACCCACAGGCTACAGGTTGACTATGTTATGTCGGCTACTCAGTCTCCCGCTGAGCTAGACCACCTCATGATATCACTGCTACCGGCTCCCCTACACAGAGCTTGTAGTTATTTCAGCCTGAGCACTATTGATGTTCTCTCTTGCATTTCACACAGATGTTTACATACTTGCCCTATTTATTCTATTTATTTTCTGCACTGCATTTATTTTGGCTTGAGCTTTCTTGTACCTTGCTATGTCCCCTGAGGACCTGGATCCGGATTATGTCCCCAGGATTTGAGGACGAGATCTATCCCGAGGTATACGGGACCGCAGCAGGAGCTGATCCAGGAACTGTACCGCCATCCGAGGACGAGGTGGTAGCCGAAGACTTTTCTTGAGCATCTATGTTTCATGCTCAGTATTTATTCATTTATTCCAGTCATTTATTTCTGGTCTGTTGAACCATTGTATTAGATATTTATCGGGTTGTTCCCCGAAGTACTTTGTTGAGACTAGCTGATGATTTACATTCCTTATTTATTCTGTGGATCATACTTTTATACTTTGTGTGGATGAGATTAGTTGTGCCATATTGTCGTAGACTTGTTTTTACAGCTTAAGTATGCCCTGATGGATCCATTAAATTGGATTTGTCCATCGGTGCGTACTGCTGGCCATTGCCACGTATCTGGTCCCACGGTATTTTGGGATTGGGACGTGACAGCCATGTCATTGATGTCGGCAGGATCCCAGTGGTACAGAAGGTGCTACGCATGGCAGCTAACGTTGACGTGACGGTCGAGGAGCTGGAGAAGAAGGAAGATACAAAGCAACTCGGGGGATCGGAGATCGGTGGCATGGGAGAGCAGGAACTCTGTCGCGGGACGACAGACATGGAGTCCAATTGAGAAGCCATGGGGTCAAAACCCTCTCATCAGACTGGAAGGGGAGATTGTTGGGGTCTAGTCTGGATTTGGTGAATTTTGGAGCCCAAATATGGTCAAAGATTTGATTTGATATTGCATGAATGAGAGAGAAAACAGTAAAAAAAATGGTACAACAGTTCAAAAATTAGTCTAAACATGTTATTTTTTTCACAAGATTTTCAATGCGTGCCTAGGCGCGCCTTAGCTATTCCAAGGCGCTCGGAAAAGGCACGCCTAGGCGCGCCTTATGAATTGTGCCCCGCCTGGAGTGCCCTGAGGCGCTACCCCTGCGCCTAAGAGCAAGGCACGCCTTAGGCACGCCTTTGACTACACTGATTCTAATATCTTTCTTTTCTTCTTAAGTGTGGTGAGGGGGTTTAATCTATTAGGACAAAGGGTTCAACATTAATTTTGTCAATCGTGTAATTTCACCTGAGTTATAAAGGTTGGAATTTATCCAGGTGATGTAGTCACCGCCATATACTTGTCTTTATCTGTACTTGGTGTTCGTTAGACAGGGGTTGTTTATCTCAGATGGGTTGGCCTAAAGTTTCTACTGCGGACATCTCAGATACGGTATCAGAACGCTTGCCAAAAGTGTCTGATTCCCAACACTACTATCCCGCCTCCATGCGCAACATCCCGCCTCCATGCGCAACATCCTGAGACCCTTTGCCCCTTTCACGGTCTCCCGCCACCCTCTACTGCTCTCTACCCCAGTAGCAACTACTCAATTATCAAGCTCTAAGAACCCAATTAAGGGATCAAATCTTTATATGGTCTTCATAAACCCATATGAACTTATCATGGAATTCTTAATCTACATGAACCTGATCAATAACGATTAATATATTAACGTTTACAAAATGTACAGCCATGATAAGGTCCAGATCCAAAGCGGCCGATGCTATGCTGAGGATTGTTGGGAATCAGACACGTCCTGCAAGCGTTCTGACACCGTGTTCGAGAGTGTCGAAATCGAAAACTTTAGGCCAACCCACCTGAGATAACCAACCACAGATAAAGACAAGTATATAGTGGTGACTACGACACCTGCACAAATTCCAACATTTATAAAGAACAGATAAAGACAACCATGTCTAACGAACACCAAGCACAGATAAAGACAACAATGTCTAACGAACACCAAGCACAGATAAAGACAAGTATATGGCGGTGACTACGACACCTGCACAAATTTCAACATTTATAACTCAGGTGAAATTACAAGATTAACAGAATCAATGTTGAACCCTTTGTCCTAATAGATTCAACCCCCTCACCACACTCAAGAAGAAAAGAAAGTTTAAAATTAAAATCACTCACCAACCCGTAGCAATCTCCCTGAACGAAGGCGAAGACTCCTCGATCAGATCTTTTCTTCCTTCTGTCTTGGATGGCAAAGTCCTAAGAGCAAAGTACGGACTTTCTCTTAGATTTCTTGTGGACGTGCACCCCGAGTATCCAACTTGTGCTATACATTGTGCCTCCACCCTCCTATATTTATAGGATGAGAAATCCTATTTTAGGTCATAATAGGTGGGTTCGACTAAAGTTTCCGCTGCGGGTACTCTCAAACACGGTGTCGGAACGCTTGCATGGCGTGTCTGATTTCCAACATCTGGTATCAGAGCTACTGGTTTTGGTTCTGGCAACTATGTCTATAGAGCAGATGAACACTCGTATGATCACCCTCAAAGGGAAGAATTGGACGATTTAGAAGCCAAGGATGGAGGATCTACTCTGGTACAAGGACTTGCATGGTCCATTGGAGGGCAACGCTAAGCCATCGGACAAAGCTGCTGATGACTGGAAACGACTGGATCGGAAGGCCGTTGGATTCATCGGCCAATGGCTGGACTACTCGGTGTTTCACCACGTGTCAATGGATAGTTCGGTAAAAGCATTGTAGGAGAAGCTGCATTCGCTGTACGAAAGGAAGACGGCTGGCAACAAGGTATTTCTGATTCGCCAACTCGTCAACTCGAAGTACACGGAGGGTGCCCCAGTGGCACAACATCTGATTGAGGTTCAGGTTATTATCAATCAGCTGTCTGCGATAAAGATGGTGATTGATGATGAGCTTCAGGCTCCTTTGCTTTTGAGTTCTTTACCGGAAAGCTGAGAGACATTGGTGGTGTCGGTGAGCAACTTCGCGCCTGGTTGAGTTATCACGATGGAGGCAGTCAAAAGCAGCTTGTTGAACGAGGAGATCTGGCGTAGACAAGTGGAATCATCGCAGGAGTCCGCTCTGGTAGCTTCCTACGGGAAGGGAAGACCCAAGTCACAAGCGAGGAGATGGAAGAGTTCTCGGGATCTTGTGACTGTGGACCGCAAAGAGAGCTGCTATCACTGTGGCGAAAGGGGTCATATCAAGAGGAACTGCATGAAGCTCAAAGTTAAGAAGGCCAAAGGCAAGGATGATAAGGAGGATCTCACGGCTATGGGAGATCTCATCATCGCAGCAATCGACGCAAAGGAACCTTGTGGCATGTGCCATGATGGCGATTGGGTCATGGACACGGGACGTCATATCACGCGACTCCATATAGGAGGATCTTCACGTCATACCACGGCGGCACGTTTAGACGTGTGAAGATGGACAAGGGGACGGCTGCAGTTGTAGGCATCGGTGATGTGCACTTGACAACAGAGCTTGGTGAGAAGCTCGTTCTCAAGGATGTGCGACATGTACCGAGTTTGCGCTACAACTTGGTTTCGGTAGGGAGGCTGGCGGATGATAGCCGTCGCAGTTTGTTTGGGAACAGATTGGATGCTTACAAAGGGTTCCCAACAGCTGGCTCGAGAAAATTTATGTTGTGTCATGTACAGGCAGGCCACATACTTCGGATGGAGGCTCGAGGGATATTCGACAGGAGTTGGATCGTCGGAAACTTGCTGAGGGGCTTCGAGATACTTTGAAGATTACGGAGGATTCGGTTCGTCGAGACAAAGCGACGAATGGTGTTGAGCCAAAGATTGAGGGTCAGTATGTCGGTCCCATGACAATTGGTCGATCTCCATGTGGGAGTTGTTTCACGGATCCGGTTTTGGTGACGGATGGTTTGCCAAAGCTTCACGTAGCGACATTGGTTTCAGCAGTTCGAGGTCAGGGAGGAGCCCAAATATGGTCAAAGATTTGATTTAATATAATTTAAAAATCTACATTAAATCTTCTCTGGTATCAGAGCCCTGGTCTGATAGTATGATACCAACAAGTGGTATCAGAGCTACTGGTTTTGGTTATGGCAACTATGTCTACGGAGCAGATGAACACTCGTATGATTACCCTCACAGGAAAGAATTGGACGATTTGGAAGCCAAGGATGAAGGATCTACTCTGGTGCAAGGACTTGCATGGTCTGTTGGAGGGCGACAACACTAAGCCATCGGACAAAGCTGCTGAACACTGAAAATGACTGGATCGGAAGGCCGTTGGATTCATCTGCCAATGGCTGGACTACTCGGTGTTTCACTACGTGTCCATGAAGAGTTCGGCAAAAGCATTGTAGGAGAAGCTGCATTCGCTGTACGAAAGGAAGATGGCTGGCAACAAGACATTTCTGATTCGCCAACTCGTCAACTCGAAGTACACGGAGGGTGTCCCAGTGGCACAACATCTGAAAAAGGTTCAGGGTATTATCAATCAGCTGTCTGCGATGAAGATGGTGGTTGATGATGAGCTTTAGGCCATTTTGCTTTTGAGTTCTCTACCGGAAAGCTGGAAGACGTTGGTGGTGTCGGTGAGCAACTCCACGCCTGGTGGAGTTGTCACGATGGAGGCAGTCAAAAGAAACTTGTTGAACGAGGGAATTCGGCGTAAGAAAGTGGAATCGTCGCAGGAGTTCGCTCTGATGGCTTCCTACGGGAAGGGAAGACCTAAGTCACAGGCGAGGACGGGGGGGAGTTCTCGGGATTTTGCGACTGTGGACCGCAAGGAGGGCTGCTATCACTATGGGGGAAGGGGTCATATCAAGAGGAACTGCATGAAGCTCAAAGCTGAGAAGGCCAAAGGCAAGAATGGTTAGGAGGATCTCACGGCTATGGAAGATCTCATCAACGAAGCAACCGACGCAAAGGAACCTAGTGGCATGTGTCATGATGGCGATTAGGTCATGGACATGGGGGGCATCGTATCACGCCACTCCATATAGGACGATCTTTACGTCATACCACGGCGGCAGGTTTGGACGTCTGAAGATGGACAACAAGGGAACGGCTACAGTTTGGCAACAAGGGAACGGCTACAGTTTGGCAACAAGGAGACGGCTGCAGTTGTAGGCATCGGTGATGTGCACTTGACAACGGAGCTTGGTGAGAAGCTTGTTCTCAAGGATGTGCGACATGTACCGAGTTTGCGCTACAACTTGGTTTTGGTAGGGAGGCTGGCGGATGATGGTTGTCGCAGTTTGTTTGGGGACAAAGATTGTATGCTTACGAAGGGTTCCCAACAGCTGGCTCGAGAAGATTTATGTTGTGGCATGTACAGGTTCAAGCTGTTGAGTTGTACAGGCAGGCCACAAACATCGGATGGAGGCTCGAGGGGTATTTGACAGGAGTTGGATCGTCGAAAACTTGCTGAGGAGGGGCTTCGAGATACTTTGAGGATTACGGAGGATTCGATTTGTCCAGACAAAGCGACGAATGGTAATGGGCCAAAGATTGAGGATCAGTATGTCGGTCCCATGCCAGCTGGTCGGTCTCCAGGTGGGGGTTGCTTCACGGATCCGGTATTGGCGACGGATGGTTTGCCAAAGCTTCACAGAGCGATATTAGTTTCAGCAATTCGAGGTCAGGGAGGAGGCCAAATATGGTCAAAAATTTGATTTTATATAATTTAAAAATCTATATTAATATTCTCTGTATCAGAGCCCTGGTCTGATAGTGTGATACCAACAAGTGGTATCAGAGCTACTGGTTTTGGTTCTGGCAACTATGTCTACGGAGCAGATAAACACTCGTATGATCACCCTCACATGGGGGATTGGGCGATTTGGAAGCCAAGGATGGAGGACATACTCTGGTGCAAGGACTTGCATAGTCCGTTGGAGGACGACAATGCTCGCTAAGCCATCGGACAAAGCTGCTGAAGACTGGAAACAACTGGATCGGAAGGTCGTTGGATTCATCGGCCAATGGCTAGACTACTCTGTGTTTCACTACGTGTCCATGAAAAGTTCGGAAAAAGCATTGTGGGAGAAGCTGCATTCGCTGTACGAAAGGAAGACGGCTGGCAACAAGACGTTTCTGATTCACCAACTCAACTCGAAGTACACGGAGGGTGCCCCAGTGGCACAACATCTGAACGAGGTTCAGGGTATTATCAATCAGTTGTATGCGATGAAGATGGTGATTGGTGATGAGCTTTAGGCCATTTTGTTTTTGAGTTCTCTATCAGAAAGCTGGAAGACGTTGGTGGTGTCGTTGAGCAACTCCGCGCCTGGTGGAGTTGTTACGATGGAGACAGTCAAAAGAAGCTTGTTGAACGAGAGGATCCGGCATAAACAAGTGGAATCGTCACAGGAGTCCGCTCTAGTGGCTTCCTACGAAAAGGGAAGACCTAAGTCACAGGCGAGGACAAAGAGGAGTTCTCGGGATCTTGCGACTGTGGACCGCAAGGAGGGCTGCTATCACTGTGGCGGAAGGGGTCATATCAAGAGGAACTGCATGAAGCTCAAAGCTGAGAAGGCCAAAGGCAAGGATGATCAGGTGGATCTCACGGCTATGGGAGATCTCATCATCGCAGCAACCGATGCAGGGGAACCTTGTGGCATGATGGCGATTCGGTCATGGACACGGGAGCGTCGTATCACGCTACTCCATATAGGAGGATCTTTACGTCATACCACGGCGGCAGGTTTGGACGTGTGAAGATGGGCAACAAGGGGACGGCTGCATTTGGGTAACAAAGGGACGGCTGCAGTTGTAGGCATCGGTGATGTGCACTTGACAACGGAGCTTGGTGAGAAGCTCGTTCTCAAGGATGTGCGACATGTACCGAGTTTGTGCTATAACTTGGTTTCGGTAGGGAGGCTGGCGGATGATGGTTGTCGCAGTTTGTTTGGGGATAAAGATTGGATGGTTACGAAGGGTTCCCAACAGCTGGCTCGAGGAGATTTATGTTGTGTCATGTACAGGTTCAAGCGGTTGAGTTGTACAGGAATGCCACAGACATCAGATGGAGGCTCGAGAGGTATTCGACAGGATTCGGTTCGTCGAAAACTTACTGAGGAGGGACTTCGAGATACTTTAAGGATTACGGAGGATTCGGTTCGTCAAGACAAAGCGACGAATGGTGATGAGCCAAAGATTGAGGGTCAGTACGTCGGTCCCATGACAGCTGGTCGGTCTCCAGGTGGGGGTTGCTTCACGGATCCGGTTTTGGCAGGATCTCAGTGGTACAGAAGGTGCTACGCACGGCAACGAGCGTCGACGTGACGGTCAAGGAGCTGGAGACGAAGGAAGATACAAAGCAACTCGGGGGATCGGAGATCAGTGGCATGGGGGAGCAGGAACTGTATCACAGGACGACATGCATGGAGTCCAGTTGAGAATCCATGGGGTCAACACCCTCTCATCAGACTGGAGGAGGAGATTGTTGGGGTCCAGTCTGGATTTGGTGAATTTTGGAGATCAAATATGGTCAAAGATTTGATTTGATATAATTTAAAAATCTATATTAAATGTAAGATTTGATTAGATTTCAAATTTGTATCAAATATTTAATTTGACCATATTTGAAAGTCCATAATTGGTATCGGGCTATTTTAGGTGGAATATGATTCTTATTTTAAGATTTCCTACAAAATTCACCAAATTCAGACTGGACCCCAACAAGGATTAGTAGTACGTGTTTGGCACACGAGTTCTAAATGAGAAGCTCTAAGAACCTTTTCCCTTAATCCCGAGATTGGTGCAAGAGAAGAAAAACTGATCCTATTGTGATATTCAAAACCTGCATAAGCTTAAAAGATGAGATGACAACTATTGCTTCCATAAAGATCTATCGTAAGTAAGGTGGCAACAACACATGCTTTTGTACTACACAAATATAAGTAAACACTAAATGCAAGAAAAAGTTTTACTAACTTACACATTTGGGGAAAGCTGCCTCCAATTCATCAGTTCGTGGGACTGTGGATGCCTCTGCATATAACCACCACTTCCGATACTGGTCTCATCAGCCACAAATTGCTCCGAACGACCAGAAGCCGCTGGAGGTGACCAAACAGGAACCACTCCCCCTTCTCTTTCTGTCCAACTATCAGATGATTCTGTTGTTGAGTCCCCTGCATTTTGCCTCTGTTCGTTGTTCCTCACCACTGGAGTGACACCTCGATCCATAGCTTCTCCTTGCTGCTGTAGACCAAAATCTACAGTTGTTGGCACTTCTCCTCTGCTTTCTTCTTCATTGTTCTGCATATCTGCAGAGACATCCTCTTCTTCAACTCTAACTAAAGAAGCAGTCATGCTAGGGACCATCTGATCCTCACGTCTTCTTTCATTATTTGGGGTGTTATTGATATGAACAGGTTCATGATCCACTTCCATTTGCATCTCTTGAGGGAAGTCAATTAGAGGAACCTCTGAGGAATCACCAAGGCCTTCTTCAGTTCCATTCTCCATGGCAGCTCTGGATGTGGCTTCTAGTTGCCACATTTCAGTAAGAGCTTCCTGCAATCTAGCTTTTGCTGCAGAGATTTCGACAATGGGAAGAGGATAGTTTGAGCCAAGTTCAATTCCTGCGGCTTGTAATAAAGTTTCAGGTGCATCCCATGGATGGTGTATCCACTCGGTTGGTAGCCTGGCTAGTTCAGGAAGCCAGCGGCGTACATATTCCCCATAAGGATCAAACTTGTACCCTTCAAACTATAAATTGTCAATTGAGCAAAAGAAAGGCAACGATAAGTGGGCTATTGCTAGAAAGATCAAAAAGTTAGTGGCAGCATAAGCTATTCCAATGTCATCTATGTCAAATGAAAAAGAAAAAAAACTCTTTTGTCAGGATTGATGATATAAATCAGGTATAAGTATCTCCATTTGGCTTTCCTAAATGTACTGCACCCAAGAGACGAACCTGAACCTCAATACCCAGAAAAAATATTGTGTTCCTTTTTATTATGGGCTTCAAATCAGTGTGGAAGAATCTTTGGGAGTTCCCCCCTAGATGTTAGCAAGCTACTCTTTTGTAGAATTGTAATTGTCTATCAGTATTTTAGCGCTCACTCAAAGAGGGATGCCGATATGCGACACTGAGCGACACTGCAATTTGGTTAATGTTTCTTGAGAGCCTAAAAGAAATATCCTCAATAAGGATTTCAGAATGATGACAATAGCCATTACCAAATCATAACACATACAAAAGATATTTGAATGACCTTACATATTCCACTATGTTACATCAACGTCTGGGAAGTGGCAACTTAAGTTCACGCCATAGGAAGTTCGAAATATGTATAGGAATCTCCCTGATTCCCCTGACAATACTATCAATAGTAGGAACTAACTCTTACCATGCGACTTGATCAAATAAGAAAAAAATTGCATCATCCTCCCCACCCCCAAAATAAATATAAATTTTAGGACAAGATATAATCATCTCTAAGTTGTATATTGAAAGGAAATACCATATAAGAAAACAATTGTTCATAATTAAATTCTATTCTAGCATTTATATTGACATAATAAAACTTAAACGGAACTAAACCTAGTACGGGTGCAAAAAACACAAAAACGAGATGTAGCCAGAAGTCCAGAAATACCATACCTGAGGGTTATCTATGCGGTCTAACTCACGGCCATCTGGAAGAGTTCCAGATATATACTGCCAACCCAATGCATCACTTTCAAGATCAGCATCTAATAGTGTATCCCAGAAGTACTTCATCCCCCATCTCCATGGAAGCTGCAGAACCTTCACGAAGAAGCTTGATACAACAACTCGTATCCGATCATGTAACCAACCAGTTGCCCATAGCTCTCTCATACCAGCATCCACCAAAGGATAACCAGTCCTGCCTTGCCTCCATGCTTTAAAATAACTCTCATCGATGACCCAGGGGAAGAACCTAAGGTGAGCTAGAAGTGGTCTCTCATGACTGCAAGGATGGTTGAAACTAAGGTACCTAGAGTACTCCCGGAGGCCAATAGACTTGAGAAACAAGTTAACACTCTCTTCACCAGCTTTGTTACCCTCATTAGCCCATACTAGTTGCTTGATTCGGACAAGATGAAACACCTTGCGTACGCTAACCTCACCAAAATGTAGATGGGGTGAAAGCAAAGATGTTGTTGCTCCATCTGCCTTCTTCCGGTTTACAGAGTATTCAACCAGTGGTCCGTTAATAAATGTATTTAGGGCATTATCAGCATTTTGCCATCCTGGTGACCATGCTCGGGCAAGGAGAGCGTTGCTTCCTTTCTCAGAATCATCTTCGAAAACAAGTGTATCTGAAGGACATCTTGAAGTGTCACCTGTTACACCAATACATTCTTGTAATGCTAACACTTCCATATATCCACATCACATACACATAAATACATCTCAAAGATCAACGAGTTCAAACTAGCAGACTGAAACACGAAGTACTATTAGACAACATCAGAAATAGGGAAAAGTACCAAATGCTTATCAGGAACCTTAATGTTATTTGATTCCAAATCTATTGTGGGTGCTCATACCATCTTGAAACTTGACTAGCATTATTTATACACAGACATTTATTCGAGATTTTTCTTTCTCTGTGCCCTTTTAAGCTATGGGAAGAACTGTAAGGATTGGTTTTCATGTTAGGTGTATAGCCACTTCACTTGGGCTAAAACAAAATAATGAGATCAATTCTCCAGATCAAAATGGGCAGGGTTGCTAAGTAGTACTATATGATGGCGGTGAATGTCAACATTAGGTCATATAATCAAACAATATTGCCAGGTATTTTCCAAAAGAACACAAAATTGCTTGTGACGCGGATAGATCAAATATATAATAGATAGATGGCACACATACAGAAATAAAATCACTCATAATCATTCTCTTAAGCACCAAGGTAGCATATGACACTATCAGTATGCTACCAAAATTAGAACTCTCAAGACTTTTTAAGTAGCATTGGTAGCAATGTTAAATTAATTACTATGTATTGATTAATCACTCATATGTAAGTATAATAAAGAAAGCTAATGAAAAATAATATAGTGTGTATGGGGTGTCTGCTTATACTTGATATCTTCATGAAAGAAGTAACAATCAATGAAATGACAAAATACCTTCAGGCAAGAGCACATATGTCATAAAGAACTGCATCAGATCATATTGTAAAGTTTTACTTCACTAAGACTGAATGAGTGAATGTCTAAAGAAGCAGAAGGTGCAGTCTTTTAAACAACTAACCTGGCGTTATTCGTTTAGGTGGCAACAGGGGTGCTGCAGGATCATATGGCATGCTAAGGCATTTATTCCAGAAAGGAGCAAAAGTTGTAAACGGGATATCATTATTATCGTTAACTTCCCACGGTTCATAAAGCAAATCAGCATTGAAGGAACGAACATTTATGCCTTGAGCCGTCAAGAGTTCCTTCAGACGATGATCTCGAACAAGAGATAAAGGATCTGTAAAAAGACACCTAAGATTTACAAATTAGAAACACATGATTTATACATTCCAGTTTCGATGCTACCATGAACTATCCACCCCCCCCCCCCCCCCCCCCCCCCCGCCCCCCCGCCCCAATCTTGCACATGTGAAAGTTAAATGAGTTGGTGTAATATCTAGTCACTAGTGCTAATCTCGAAAGAGTTCACTGAGAATTCCAACACCACTTTCCACTTTCTTCAGGAGATTGCAAATGAGGTTTATCATTAAAATATCAAAGATATAAACTCAAAAAACAATGAATAACAAATTGGTGAGACTGCAACTAGAAATAGAGAGAGAAAAAAGAATTTTTCACTGTAGCCTATTAATAAAGAGTAAATAAATGCCAACCATGTTAACCTAAAATAGAAGAAAGAGTTAGAAGCCCGAATTTGGAATCCGTTAAAGTCCCTGCTACTAGCACCAAAATTTTAGAGTTTAGTGAGAATTGAGAGTTATATATTTATATTATTCAACACGTTCATGTACGTCGAGAATTCGAACCTAAGTTATTTTGATACCAAGTTAAAGTTCCTATTGCTTGCACCAAAACTCTAGTGTTTAGTCAGGTTGAGAATTATATATTTAATCAACGAAATCAATATATATGTACCATGTAAGAAAAGAGATTTGTCTACCATAGGATTATTGACCATGCAAAAATGCATAAACTGAGTACCGCATTAAAACTAAAAAAAATATAATATCACTTTAGACGATACCCACCAAAACCACAAAGGATGAACTACAGTAGAAAAAGAGACCCATAACTCTAAGAGTATGCTTGACAATTGTTGGGGTAACGGTTATGAGGTATTTTTAGAGTACCAGTTATGAGCGGTTAAGAGGGGTCCGATTTTGGATGGTTTTAAGTAGCTTCTTTTAAACAAGTCCAACTCATGCATGGTAATTCATTAACGAGCGGTTCTAAAAATAATTTACAAGAATAAAATTACCTATATGTCCATATATAAACAAAAGTTCTAATAAAGTTCCATTTTTGATGGCCAAGTCCGCTTGATGCAAGATTTTTGGAGATACATCATACGGATATGATGTTCACAACTAGTGGTGTACGTGATCAAATTACGATGATTTTTGGCCATCCAACAAACCCAAATTGTAGAAATCGCATACACAACCACAAACATAGCAACAACAAAAATTATCAACAATTGGAAACAAAATAATAACAAATAAAAATTATTAACTGGCGCATATTAAGCACAAGTAATTTGTAATTGATTTCAAAAATGGAGGGTACACTTACAAATGCCACAATTCAAAGAAATATAGAAAAACAATATTTTAAAATTTCGCCGGAGGAGGAAGTAGCATAGTTTGGAGGGGGTTGACGAGAAACAAAAATGTGAAAGAAGAAATTGGGTAGACTATTAGCAGTTATAATTATATTTTTTTGAGAATATAAATAAAATAATATCAACATTAACAAGAGAATCAAAATGAATCAAATACAAGATTAAAAAAAAAACAAAATCAAGGTTGAATGACCAATAAACAATTCAAGAAAACATAATCTCTCCAAAAAGGGGCAACCCAACCCGAGCAGGTGAGCACCAACAAAAAATTCAATAATAAAAATATCATAAAAGACGACAAGTACTGACTGAGTAGAAGCATACCATAGAGGTGGTTGAAGAAGAGGTTGGTTGCATTGGTGGACTGGAGGACGTGGATGAGGGTGGAGGCGGTGTCGAGCGAGCGCTTGGTGAGGAGGGAGGCGCCGAGGCTCCGGAGGGAGGAGCCGAGGTGGCGGAGGCTCTGGCTCAGCCACCACCTCGACACCCTGCCGGGGTAGTAGTGTCCTTCCTCCTCCGGGGCCCATATGAACAAGGCCACAACCTCCCCGGCCCTCACCCCGGCCGACAGCGCCGGGTTGTCCTCCACCCTCAGATCCCTCCTGAACCATACGATGCTCTTGCTCTTGCTGCTGCTGCTGCTGCTCTTCTTGTTGTTGTTGAAAGAATTACTGCTATTGCAGCCACTGCCATTACCAACACTTGAAGTCATAGGCATGGTGATGAGGATGATTTGTTTTGCACCAACCAAACTAATGGAATGGGAATCAATGATCAGAGAGGAGGGGAAAGAAACGAAGGAAGAGGGTGGTGGGTTGAGGTAGGTTAAGAGGGACTGCAGCCAAGTGGATTGTGCCAAGTGGGGATAGGGGCTTTCTTTTTTGGTTTTTCTTCCCTCTGATGGACTTTATCCATGATAGAAGGGGTTACTTCCTGTAATATTAAAATTTTAATTTTGGATTATTTAGTTTTAACCTCTCGTTAAATAAATTTTTTTTGAAAAAAAAATTAGATATCCATATTGACAGCAAAATTTAAATATTATACAAGAACATAAAACTAATTAGAAATAGGGTTATTTAGTTTTGGGATGAATAATCTAGAATAGACTTGTGGCACTATCATGTCCTCAGGAGCCACACAATTCTCCTAGCTGTAGTTTCAATGGGACGACTTCATGGACATCGTGTATCACGAGATATCTCTCGTCTCGATCGCATTGTGGAATGCTTGCAACTCAATAGTCTCGGAGGATTGTGTGGCTGCTGAGAGCAAGATAGAACCAAACAACAATGCCGCAAAATCTCATTCTCGATTGTTCATAAAAAAAAATATCAAAATATCCAAATTCACACAATCCTTACCATTCAAAACTAAATAATCAAAGTCACACAACCGTCACATATTTCTTTTTAGTTTTAGGTTATTGCATAATATTCAAATTTTACGTTTAGTTTACTTTTAGGTTCTCGTATAATATTTAAAATATGTTGGATTTATTCAATGATTATGGGCCACACATGAACTTAATTGTGTTGTGTTATCTATATAATTATGTCAAATTAAAGTGGTCTAACTGAGAATAGGCTTAAGAGTATAAATTGTCTTGAAAATAATGTGTAAATACATTTAAAGATATTACTAATTTGATGAGGGGTCAAATTAGAAATATTAAAAACCAAAGGTTACGGTCCCCAACTTATACGACACTTGGAAAAAGGGTTTCAAAAAAGGTTTTCGCTTTCCTTTATATTCTTTGTACCTCCATCAACAGGGACATACATCAGATAAGAAAACAAAAAGAGACAAATTCTTTGTCTATAAAGGTCGTACTAAGTTAGAAGATCAAACCATAACAAAAGAAGTTCTCTACAAGAACAAACGATGGATTTATGTACGCTTTCGCAATTAAGATTATGTTCTTCATTTCATGAATCAATGGGTTTAATCTAACAACTGGTACGAGAGTCTCCTTTGTTTGATTCATGAATTTGAAATTTCAAATCAATTTTTGTTGTTGTTCAGGAACCCTAGATCGTTCGATCTAATTTAATTAGGGTTTCGATTGTTCGTTCAAATTTTTATGATCTATCAAGCATTTATATATGTTCCCTGTTGAGTATAATCTTTAGAAGTTTGGATTATTGTGAGTTTAGAATAGCTTTTCCGATTCTACAGTATGTTGACCCTGATAAGCCAGTAGTTCTAGAGATTTCTGATTTTAGTAATTTAACATATGAGTTAGGAATAGAATGTGCTGTCAATTATCTTCATGTCTTTGTTGTGATCTTTCTTGTTGAATGGTCGTTTGGATTCAGTTTGTGTAGATCCGTGATGGCTCAATGATCAGATGCATAACAGCACATCAATTACATTTAATTAGGGGTGAGCAATTCTCGATTTTTAACCGAAAATCGAACTGAACCGGACCGAAATTGAAATTCGGTTCGGTTTTTAATCAACCGGTTCGGTTTTCGATTTTATCATTTGATTAATTTCGGTTATCGGTTCGGTTTTCGGTTTTGGATTCCGAAACCCGAACCGATCCGAAAACCGAATCACTACATTATAAAAGAAAAAAATCGGTTTTTATGAATTTGGTATACACTTACCACTTGGTATAAAATTAGTTTATTGTTATTTTTGGTACACAATTTTGGTTTTTCTCAGTTAGGTTTGATTTTTTTTCGGTTTTTATGAATTTGGAATATACTCACCACTTGGACCTAAAAAACCGAACCGACCGAGAACCGAACCGATTTAATTCGGTTCGGTTTTTTCGGTCTTTACAAATTCGGTTCAGTTTTCGATTTTGCAAAAATCGGTTTTCGGTTCAGTCGATTTTTGGATATTCGGATCGGTTTGAACCGAACCGAACCGTTGCTCACCCCTACATTTAATGATGTTATCTTTGCATATGGAACCAAAGGATTCGGAGTCGGACTCGGACTCGAACTCGAATTCAAAGACACAAAGTGGCGCTTTGTTGGCCAACTTTGTACTTAGCATTGTCGTATGGCGCTCGTGCACTCATTTTATGCACGAGTTGCAAGCACGGTTGCTTGGCGGCGACACATGCGGCTACGACTACAAATGTGGCAAGGTGTCGGATAGCGCATATGCGGCCTTTAGCTTTCTCAGGTCGCATAAGTGTTGTTCTCCTCTATATATAGAGAAGTTTCTCTTTCTTTCAAAGATGAAAAAAAATCGAGAGCACCAGAGCGTTATGCGGCGGCAGTGAGCACCCTTCCACAAAGTATTTTCGAATGATCCAATGTGACCAAGGACGTTCCAGAAGTTCTCGTGTGGTGTCACGCCCCAGTCCCAAAATACCGAGGGACCGGACGCGTGGCAATGGCCAGCAGCACACACCGATGGACAAACCCAATTTAATGGATCCATCGGGGCATGCTTAAGCTGTAATATAAGAATATGTAGGTTCAACGATACAAGTCACAGTCTAAGCTAATCTCATCCACAACAGATAATCACATATCAAATGCAAGAATAATGCAAATAGGAATAACTAACAAATCTCAATAAAAGTGTCTCGGAGAACAATCCGAGAACAAGTCTGATACATCAATGCAATAGACTGGAAATAAAGGAACTGGAAATAGAAATAAATGAGTATCACAAGGCAATACCCAGGAGAAGTCCTCTAGCACAATCCCGTCCTCAGGTGTCGGTACAGCTCCTGTATCAGCTCCTGCTAATGCTCCTGTACTGTATAACTCTGGGTGGATCTCCTCTACTAATCCTGGGGACATAATCCGGATCCAGGTCCTCAGGGGACAGCAAGGTACAGAAAATACAAGCCAAAATAAATGCAGTGCAGTAGAGAATGAAATAAATAGGATAAGTATGTAATCATCTGTGTGAAATGCAAAAGAGAGAACATCAAAAGTACTCAGGTTGAAACAACTACAAGCTCTGTGTAGGGGAGCCGGTAGCAGTGATATCATGAGGTGGTCTAGCTCAGCGGGAGACTGAGTAGCCGGCATAATATAGTCAACCTGTAGCCTGCGGGTCTCTCCAGCAATAGATGGAACAATAAGGGAATACTAAAATAACCAGCTAAGTGATATGCAAGATGAGAGCAGCACTAGAACTCAGGCTGAAGCATACTACAAGCTCTGTGTAGGGGAGCCGGTAGCAGCAGTAATAATGAGTAATGGGCCAAGCTCGGGCTTCAGAGTCTTGTGCCTCACGATAATAGGGGTGTATATATATATGATCAGCCTGTAGTCTGTGTGTCTCTCCCCACCCAATGTAATCACACGTCTCATGTCCATGATGCCTCATGTCCATGTTACGCACGATCGTATCTAATGCAGAAGTCATAGAGTATCTAGGAATATAATGTCAATGCCATAAAGTCTGTATCCTATACAGAATCACCATGAATATCTCAGGAAGATCCTGTCTCATGAATAGTGTCAAGTGTCCTGGGTTATAGTGTACTTGGTAAGACAAGTACGAGAATGTAAAGGGGTCACGAATGTCCATCTCTAGGTGACAATACACAACACCGCGTACGGTGTTGGCACCCGACTGATAATCGGACGCTAAGTACGTCATACGGTCCTAGGTCAAACATGCACAGCAATATAATGAATCAAGGAAATACATCAAGAATTGTAAAGTTGGCAAGGTATACTTGCCCACTGATGCATAACTAAGTCAAGGAAATAAGTAGCAAGACTGCAGGATTTGGCAAGGTACACTTGCCTGGGGTCCTGGCTCCAACTGTAGCTCTGGTCTCAGTGTGATCTGTAGGTAATACTCCGGTTGCTGAAATAAACATCACCATTAGATTCAAAAAATACCAAATAGCTAAAAATGCCTGTCCTTGAGTCCAATTTGGACACAAGGGCAAAAATAACATTTCTGGACCAAAGCGGGGTCCACATGTGGGCCACTTTGCACCGAAAAGCGCGCCAGGGTCAAAGGTCTCCAAATTCTGCAAACTCAGTGTCTACAAGTCAGGAACGATGATACGAACCCAACGGAACTTCCAGAATTGGATTCCGATGAGCCGATCACAAAATCGCCCGTCAAGTTGAGCCTGTAGGGCCCACGATACGCGATTTTGTCAACGTTCTCAGAATCGAACCAAACTTGGGGCACAGGACCAGCGTATTGCTACGAGTCCGATGGCGTAAGTTTCGTCTCGATCCGACGTGTGTACACAAAGTTACAGCGTGTTCCAGAAAGGACGGATACGGGATGTCGTCGGCGGATACGCGTTGATTCCGGGGTGCACGCACCTCCGAATCGACTTCTGCAAAATCTCACACGACCGTATCAACGTCGCGCACGGTTCGGTAAAGACCGCGCGCGACCAAGTTGTCCCGATTGGCGGGGCGGACTCAGTTCCGGGGTGAAACAGGGCGTTATTTTTCCTGTTTTTGGATCGCGGCTCGCGATCACCACAGGACGCGATGCACCGAGCGGGTTGCACGGGCACCGAGAGGGTCATACAGGCTTCGTAACGCAATTGACGGATTCAAAAACGGATAACCGAGGAGGGAGAAACGAGTACCTGAATAGGGCTCCGTGAAGACTGATTTTCGGTGTCCGAGTTGTCTACTTCGAGTCCTGCGTCCGTGTCTAGACTAGGGTTTCTGTTGCTGTGTCCGACACAACGGTATCCTGCCGTGCTAGGGTTCAGGCGGCCAGCGGCGACTGAGTGCAGTAGGTCCGGGAGTCGGCTCCGTCGTCGGTGCTGCAGCGTTGGGAAAGAAGGAGAGGTTTAGGGTGGCTTGGGCCGACCGTGGCGGAGAAGCTGCTGCTCGGGGCGGCAGGGCGATTGTCGTCGAGGGACTGCGGTGGCGCGGGCGGACTCAGGTGGAGGAAGGAGGCGGAGATGAGGGGGAAGTCGTCGGTTGAAGTCACTGTGAACGGGGTCAGGGAGGTCGTGCTCGGCTGCTGTGGGGAAGTCGACGCTGGCTCGGGGTGGAGCTGTCCTGCTCAGGCGGGGGAAGATCGACTGTGGCAGGGTGGAGAAGGAGGCGGGCTGAGCGGAGGGGAGTCGTCGGCAAGGCCTAGGGTTCGGTCGAGGCGGGCGGAGAGTCGTGCAGAGGACGGCTGTGCGGGCGGTTAGGGTGAAAGGAGAGAGAGTATGCGGCGGCGGCGGGGAGTAGGATGGAGAAGAGGAAGGGGCCGGCCAAGGCGGCTCGCGGCGGAGGGCGGTGCTGCGGGGTCGCGCTTGAGGCAGAGGAGGGGAGGTCAGCGGCTCCGGCGGGGGTAGATCAGGGGAGTCGTCGGTGAGGGCTCGAGCAGAGGGAGACGGCGGTGATGATGGTGGTCGTGCGGCAGGGGGTCGGCTGCTCCGGCGGCAGGGGGTCGGCTGCTCCGGCGGGGGGGTAGCCGACGGATAGATTAGGGTTAGGGTTAGGGTTAGGGTTAGGTAATTTGGGGATTTAGGGATTTTTGGGAAATTGGGAAATTGGGAATTTGTTTTCTTCTTCTTTTCTTTTCTGGAGAAAACCTAGGGAATCATGTATTTATACATTACAGGAATTGGACTAGGGTTAGACCTAGGATTCGGGCCGGGTCAACGCTCCTTGGGCTGGGCTTCGGCTCTCATGGAGATGTCGGGCGTTGGCACGGGTTAAATTCGGTTTAATTCTAAATTGGTTTCTAGGGCTTTAAACGGGTTTCCGGAGTCCAATAAATTCACGGAAAATTACCCTATGTCCGGTTTTCCATTTTACACCATAAAATATTATTTCCATAATATTTTAGTAGGAATTAACCGCAATTAAAAATCCTTGAATCAACAAAGGCCTAGGTCACGATTCCCGAAAATTCAGATAATTTGGGGAAAAATCCAAATTTAAAATTCTGAAAATCAGGGGGCTTACAATCTACCCAACTTATAAAAATTTCGTCCTCAAAATTAAATTAGGGTAGGGCTCTCTCTTTGTCAAGTCTCACTTGATTACAGTCTAAGAATTTCTCTCAAGTGAGCATTGTGGTCTCTACCCAACTTAGATTTTACCCTTCTCTCATCTAAGGCTATACATCTAATAAAGCTATGCCCCAACTTATTTAATCATGTTATTGGATCCTCAAGTCTTTAACACCAACATATCACCTATGATATTCCCCTAATCATGTATAAAAGGGTCATCAATGATGCGACCGGCCTGTGGGGTATATCTAGTACTGTCTATATATCAACTTATACTAGGCACGAGGTTTCGTCTTTCCGAAGTAAGGGAAGACGAAGATCAATAATAAAGAGTTCAAGGGCGAGGTAATAGAATAGAAGTATCAGGATCAAGGCGTTTAACAAATTCAAATGGGATTTGTCAAGACAATTGTGGATTGAAATCCTATTATGGTAATCATTTGTTTGCATGCTCGTATTAGTACAGTTATGTAACTGATACGATATGCTCAGATATATCTAGAGGGCAAGTATACTAGTCAACTATATATCTCAATCCACGTGAAGTAGTCGTGCGAAGAGCGAACCAAAATATACTAAGGTTGATCAGACCGTAATACACTGATTCTGAATAGACAACTGTATTAGTGTACGCGTCCAATAATACAGATGTCATGATCAAGCTCGATAAAAGGATAAGCTTGCAAAACTAGGCTATATTAGCAGCATAAGTCAAGGTAGTACAACAAATATGAGTACGCTAGATGATGAGGGAAGGAGGTACAACTTAATTCAAGTTCACAAAACAATCACAAGATAAGCACAATCACACAAGACTCTATGATCTCTACTGTTATCAATTATAAAAACATTCTAGGTTATAAATTATTAGCAAGTTCAAAATTACATAGGTTAGGGCCGGGGTCACGAACCAATAGGCACGAGATAAAACAAATCGATAAACAGATAACTACGACAAATTATGCGCATTAGCTACTCCATGGGTCTGCGCGTCTTCCAAAGTCATCGCTGGAGCTTGTTCACGTTCTTGCAGTTGATTCCTCTGCTGCTGTTGAGCCTGCTGGAAGAGTGTTGCTTGTGGTGCCAGGGGTGGCCTCGGCTGATTCCCTCCTGGGACTGGTGGTCTGACTCCTTCAACTCTCGTTTGCGGTGCTTCCAATGCTGGAGAGGCTGGCGTTGGTGCTGGTGACATTAGCGCTTTTTCTCGACATTCGGGGCATTCCTTCAGTGAATGCTGACTGGATCCGCAAGCTAAACATACTTTCCTTTTTCGTCTGCACTCGTCCTCAGTATGGCCTCGCTTGCGACAATATGGACAGACAGGTATTGTCTGTGGAGTTGCTTCTGGTGGCTGGTGTACTTGAGGTCTTTGTGTAGCTTCTTCTTGTGGTGCTCCGGCTGGTGCTGATGTGGCTGGTTGTTGAATCATCAATGCTTTCTCTCGATGCTGAAGACAATCCTTGGCTAAGTGTTGACTGTTTCCGTAAATCAAGCATAATCCTAACTTGCGTCTGCATTCTTTTTGAATATGGCCTATCTTGCCACAGTAGTGACAAGTTGGAAGAACTAAGGCTCTTGGTGCTGCTCTCGGTGGTGGATTCATCTGTGGTCGCTTTGCAGCTCTTTCCTGTTGTGCTTGGTCCGGTGCTGATGCATACGGCCGCTTCTGGCTGGACTCTATCCTTGTGTTGCACTCCATGGGTCGTGCTGTAGCAAGAACATTCTCGTCTAAGGTAGTTGTAGTGGGGCTGATTAATCTCCGTAGCTCCGAGCTAAATCTGTCGATGAACTTCTCCGCTTGGATTTGCTGGGCTTCTTCCTGAACCTTCTGTTGGGCTTGCATCATCGCATAGAATATGCGAAACATCTGTTGTTCGTCCATAGCCTGCCCTTGTGGAATGGTAGGCGTCGGTGGAGCCAACTGCGTCGATGGTGGAACGTCATCTTCCGGGATTCTCGAGGCATGCTGACTTGCTTGCTGTGATGATGGACCTTCACTAACTGGTGTCACTTCATCTCCGTTGGTTACCACATCATCTCGTGGTGATCTGGCAGGAGTCTCGTTGTTTGTTCGTGAATCCATAACTCTGCAACCAAAATAAACAATAAGAGGAGCACAAGAATCGGCAGGATGCGAGTCAAGAATTTAAATTCGAATCTGATATAGATATCAAGAACGTTTCAAGCAAGTGGATGAGATCCTAGAAACTTATCCTATTCTTATTGCAGGCTTGCTCGGTCCCTAAGTTGAAACCGAATAATTTAGTCGTAGACCTGCATGGGCCACCACAAAAACCATGTCACGCCCCAGTCCCAAAATACCGAGGGACCGGACGCGTGGCAATGGCCAGCAGCACACACCGATGGACAAACCCAATTTAATGGATCCATCGGGGCATGCTTAAGCTGTAATATAAGAATATGTAGGTTCAACGATACAAGTCACAGTCTAAGCTAATCTCATCCACAACAGATAATCACATATCAAATGCAAGAATAATGCAAATAGGAATAACTAACAAATCTCAATAAAAGTGTCTCGGAGAACAATCCGAGAACAAGTCTGATACATCAATGCAATAGACTGGAAATAAAGGAACTGGAAATAGAAATAAATGAGTATCACAAGGCAATACCCAGGAGAAGTCCTCTAGCACAATCCCGTCCTCAGGTGTCGGTACAGCTCCTGTATCAGCTCCTACTAATGCTCCTGTACTGTATAACTCTGGGTGGATCTCCTCTACTAATCCTGGGGACATAATCCGGATCCAGGTCCTCAGGGGACAGCAAGGTACAGAAAATACAAGCCAAAATAAATGCAGTGCAGCAGAGAATGAAATAAATAGGATAAGTATGTAATCATCTGTGTGAAATGCAAAAGAGAGAACATCAAAAGTACTCAGGTTGAAACAACTACAAGCTCTGTGTAGGGGAGTCGGTAGCAGTGATATCATGAGGTGGTCTAGCTCAGCGGAAGACTGAGTAGCCGGCATAATATAGTCAACCTGTAGCCTGCGGGTCTCTCCAGCAATAGATGGAACAATAAGGGAATACTAAAATAACCAGCTAAGTGATATGCAAGATGAGAGCAGCACTAGAACTCAGGCTGAAGCATACTACAAGCTCTGTGTAGGAGAGCCGGTAGCAGCAGTAATAATGAGTAATGGGCCAAGCTCGGGCTTCAGAGTCTTGTGCCTCACGATAATAGGGGTGTATATATATATGATCAGCCTGTAGTCTGTGTGTCTCTCCCCACCCAATGTAATCACACGTCTCATGTCCATGATGCCTCATGTCCATGTTACGCACGATCGTATCTAATGCAGAAGTCATAGAGTATCTAGGAATATAATGTCAATGCCATAAAGTCTGTATCCTATACAGAATCACCATGAATATCTCAGGAAGATCCTGTCTCATGAATAGTGTCAAGTGTCCTGGGTTATAGTGTACTTGGTAAGACAAGTACGAGAATGTAAAGGGGTCACGAATGTCCATCTCTAGGTGACAATACACAACACCGCGTACGGTGTTGGCACCCGACTGATAATCGGATGCTAAGTACGTCACACGGTCCTAGGTCAAACATGCACAGCAATATAATGAATCAAGGAAATGCATCAAGAATTATAAAGTTGGCAAGGTATACTTGCCCACTGATGCATAACTAAGTCAAGGAAATAAGTAGCAAGACTGCAGGATTTGGCAAGGTACACTTGCCTGGGGTCCTGGCTCCAACTGTAGCTCTGGTCTCAGTGTGATCTGTAGGTAATACTCCGGTTGCTGAAATAAACATCACCATTAGATTCAGAAAATACCAAATAGCTAAAAACGCCAGTCCTTGAGTCCAATTTGGACACAAGGGCAAAAATGACATTTCTGGGCCAAAGCGGGGTCCACATGTGGGCCACTTTGCACCGAAAAGCGTGCCAGGGTCAAAGGTCTCCAAATTCTGCAAACTCAGTGTCTACAAGTCAGGAACGATGATACGAACCCAACAGAACTTTCAGAATTGGATTCCGATGAGCCGATCACAAAATCGCCCGTCAAGTGGAGCCTGTAGGGCCCACGATACGCGATTTTGTCAACGTTCTCAGAATCGAACCAAACTTGGGGCACAGGACCAGCGTATTGCTACGAGTCCGATGGCGCAAGTTTTGTCTCGATCCGACGTGTGTACACAAAGTTACAGCGTGTTCCAGAAAGGACGGATACGGGGTGTCGTCGGCGGATACGCGTTGATTCCGGGGTGCACGCACCTCCGAATCGACTTCTGCGAAATCTCACACGACCGTATCAACGTCGCGCACGGTTCGGTAAAGACCGCGCGCGACCAAGTCGTCCCGATTGGCGGGGCGGACTCAGTTCCGGGGTGAAACAGGGCGTTATTTTTCCTGTTTTTGGATCGCGGCTCGCGATCACCACAGGACGCGATGCACCGAGCGGGTTGCACGGGCACCGAGAGGGTCATACAGGCTTCGTAATGCAATTGACGGATTCAAAAACGGATAACCGAGGAGAGAGAAACGAGTACCTGAACAGGGCTCCGTGAAGACTGATTTTCGGTGTCCGAGACGTGTCCGAGTTGTCTACTTCGAGTCCTGCGTCCGTGTCTAGACTAAGGTTTCTGTTGCTGTGTCCGACACAACGGTATCCTGCCGTGCTAGGGTTCAGGCGGCCAGCGGCGACTGAGTGCAGTAGGTCCGGGAGTCGGCTCCGTCGTCGGTGCTGCAGCGCTGGGAAAGAAGGAGAGGTTTAGGGTGGCTTGGGCCGACCGTGGCGGAGAAGCTGCTGCTCGGGGCGGCAGGGCGATTGTCGTCGAGGGACTGCGGTGGCGCGGGCGGACTCAGGTGGAGGAAGGAGGCGGAGATGAGGGGGAAGTCGTCGGTTGAAGTCACTGTGAACGGGGTCAGGGAGGTCGTGCTCGGCTGCTGTGGGGAAGTCGACGCTGGCTCGGGGTGGAGCTGTCCTGCTCAGGCGGGGGAAGATCGACTGTGGCAGGGTGGAGAAGGAGGCGGGCTGAGCGGAGGGGAGTCGTCGGCAAGGCCTAGGGTTCGGTCGAGGCGGGCGGAGAGTCGTGCAGAGGACGGCTGCGCGGGCGGTTAGGGTGAAAGGAGAGAAAGTATGCGGCGGCGGCGGGGAGTAGGATGGAGAAGAGGAAGGGGCCGGCCAAGGCGGATCGCGGCGGAGGGCGGTGCTGCGGGGTCGCGCTTGAGGCAGAGGAGGGGAGGTCAGCGGCTCCGGCGGGGGTAGATCAGGGGAGTCGTCGGTGAGGGCTCGAGCAGAGGGAGACGGCGGTGATGATGGTGGTCGTGCGGCAGGGGGTCGGCTGCTCCGGCGGGGGGGTAGCCGACGGATAGATTAGGGTTAGGGTTAGGGTTAGGGTTAGGTAATTTGGGGATTTAGGGATTTTTGGGAAATTGGGAAATTGGGAATTTGTTTTCTTCTTCTTTTCTTTTGTGGAGAAAACCTAGGGAATCATGTATTTATACATTACAGGAATTGGACTAGGGTTAGACCTAGGATTCGGGCCGGGTCAACGCTCCTTGGGCTGGGCTTCGGCTCTCATGGGGATGTCGGGCGTTGGCACGGGTTAAATTCGGTTTAATTCTAAATTGGTTTCTAGGGCTTTAAACGGATTTTCGGAGTCCAATAAATTCACAGAAAATTATCCTATGTCCGGTTTTCCATTTTATACCATAAAATATTATTTCCATAATATTTTAGTAGGAATTAACCACAATTAAAAATCCTTGAATCAACAAAGGCCTAGGTCATGATTCCCGAAAATTCAGATAATTTGGGGAAAAATCCAAATTTAAAATTCTGAAAATCAGGGGGCTTATATGTGGACTTGCTGAATCTTGGAGGAAGTTCGTTGTATAGCGCGAATCTTGCCTTGAGCTCCGGTGGTTTTGATCACTCCAGCAAGGAGTTTCCTTCTTTGTATTTCTTTTCTTGTTCCCGTTCCTTCTCGTTGTAGCGTCTGCGAACGTAAAAAGAAGAACGGTTTTCTGATTCTTGTTGTATTTGCATTTTCTTTGGGTCATCAGTTTGTAACATGTTCCTGATTTTGTGCTTTTGTGGAGTTGTGTGTCACTGTAGAGAAACTCTTGTGTGGATCTCAATGCACCAACTTTTGTAGAGACGAACTCTTGTGTGAGTCTTTACTTTGTGGACCTCCTCTACTGTGATTTGGCTTCGGGACTAACAATCTCAAGGCAGGATCCGAGTTAGAATAGACAACCGCTCAAACCTTCTCGATACTAGCTTTCACAAGCTTAAGAAGTTTGATGGCGAATACTACAACATTTGGAAGAGGAAGATCTCCTTAAATCTTCAACTTGTCAATGTTGCTTATGTGTTGGTTGATCCTGAACCTACCATTCCCGGAGATGGAGGAGAGATTGCCGTTGGCATGGCGCATGATGCGCAATCCAAGTGGAAAAAAGACAACGACCTCTGCAGGTTGTTGATTCCAATGCTATGGACGACTCGATGGTAGAGTCCTACAGCAAGAAGGAGAAGTCAAGAGATGCCTGAGAATCTCTTGAGAAATACTACAAAACTGACAAGAAAATATCCAAAATTTATCTCGTCAAAAAATTCTTCACTCTACAATTTGAGGACAAGAATGTGATGTTACCACAAGTCAAGAAACTTCTGAAGATGCAGCAGAAACTGGAGGAAGAGAGCATAAAGCAGGAAGACAAATTTATGATTGGGGATATCGTCACCAAACTTCCTCCAGGCTGGATCAAGTTCAAAACTGACATGTACCTCAAGAAAATGGAGATCCAGCTCGAAGATCTTCTTCACTGGATTCATATTGAAGATGAAGTCATAGGAAAACTAAAGTTGGATTCCTTGTCCAAGCAGTTGGCCAAGGCCAACATGGTACATGCAAGCGATTCTAAAGGGAAGCAAAAATTTTCTTACTAGAAGAAGAAGAATGACTTCAACCAGCTAAAGGTGAAGTCATCTCCATTCAAGCCAAAGTCGAAAACTGATGTGACGTGCTACAACTGTGGCAAGAAAGGTCACTACAAGAGCAACTGCAAGTCAAAGCCTAAGCCGAAAGAGCAATGTGAGCTTAACTTAGTTCATATGATTGCACAGGTTGAGTTACATGGCGTGGATACTGACTGGTGGATGGACACTGGTGCATCTTGCCATGTGTGCTCTAAGAAGGAGCTGTTCGCCGAGTACGAGCCTATCTCTGAGAAAGTCTCGATGGCGGATAAGTCTCAAGTTGCAGTACTGGGAATCGAGACGGTAGTGCTGAAGCTGACCTCTGGAAAGTCACTTACACTAGAGAATGTGAAGCACGTACCTATGATCGCCAAGAATCTGGTTTCAGGGAGTCTGCTGTGCAAGGCGGGCCTGAGGATGGATATCAATGCAAGTTATATGGTGATGTCCTACAAGGGAACATACTTCAAAAAAACTTTCTATACCAAATGGATGTTTAAACTGCAGCTTGTAACTCCTTATGTTTGCATCAATGCAATCTCTACTTCTAATTATTCTTTTGAGATACTACACCAAAATGGGTGATTTGCGACATTTAGAGTTGTCCAACAACGACGTATTAAAACTGTTGTTTCATTTTTTGACGGATGAAAACTGTTGTTTAATATCAAAACCTATTTTGATTTGGGTTTGACATATTAAAACTATTGTTTAACATCTAATTTTGTTGAAAATTTTGGCTCCAAATTTGGCTACCAAATTTTTACCCAAATTCTTGTGCCCCCTCCCGCTGGAACCCCGCGTCAAAACTTTTATTCTCAAAACTTTTCCTAAAAACAACATAGCTCCCTCCCCCCTCCCTCCTTCCTCCTCGCCCTCCCCCTCCTCCTCTCGCTCCTCCCCCTCCCCCACCCGCTAGAACCCTCTGGAACCTTAAGGTAATTCTCTTCTTCTAAAAACTCTCTCAATTTTTTTTCTTTTCTGCTCCATATGTAAGTAGGTTTGGGCTAGGGTTAGAGGGAGTGGTGATGGTGGTGGCGACCGTGTCTACGATGGCGGTGGTGGGCCATAGCCGTGTCTCTAGAACTCGACGTCATGGGTGATGAGTACCTCACGCTAGGGTTAGCTAGAGGGAGTGGTTTTGGTGGTGCCTCTTCCAAGGAAGACCTCGCTCTTGTAGTGCCCCGCTCTGCGTTGGAACTATGTACAAGAGATATCGGTTTGCTGACTCAAAAATAAAACCTTCGTGAAGAGCTCCTTATTGAACCAGAAGATGACTGATCTATGTGAGTGGACATAACTTCATTATTTAATTCTTGCACGCCTTAATATTGAATCTGAGTTTTTGAAATGCTTGTTTGCTTAATAAGATAATGTTCGCATTGAGAATTATAGAGCGAGAATCTGCTTGTCTAAAAAGAGATAGAACCATTGCCATGCTAAGTATAAGAAAGAAATGTTGCATGCTAATAAGAAGAGTAAGATATTGCTTGAGCATATTTTCTTATCGCTTGTGTTTTGATAGAACTACTTCGTGCTTGGCCTTGATCAGAGAGATGGTGGCCAGTCCGCACAGAGATAGAAGAGAAGAGATAGATAGTCTGCTTGATCTTGATCATCTGCATCATAGAGTTTATCTGATAGTGTTTCATGCATTTGTATCGGTCGGACAATGGCTATTAGTGCAGAGCTGAACCTTGGTCCCGGCTGCTATTTTGAGCGTATTTTAGTAAAGATCAACCATGAGTCACAGCTGCTAATAGCATCAGATTAAAGTCATTAGTTAGTTGTATTACCGCTACTGATCATGAGTTTCTCGAGGACCGACATCATATAAATAGTTTATCTTGTTTGCTGGATAGAATGATAGTTCCTAGATGCTGCTTTGTCCCTAGAGTCTTTGAGTATAGCTTACGAGACACGCTGCGCACACCCAGATAGTAGAATAATCGTCTTGTCTTGTGTGCTTGAATGTTATTGAACATGAACTCTGATTTTAAAGTTGTTTCCAAAAAGAAGTAATATGACTATGTTCTTGTACTGCATGTAACGAACCTAGGTAAAACTAGAAAGATCACTAGTAATATAATATTTTATAACATAATTACTTAGTGTTGGTTTTAGCGAATGTTGCTTCTGTTCGTTGATTTTAGACTCGTCAGTACTTTCTCCAAAGTGCTGACCCACCAACAGTTTGCTTGTTCGCAGGTGCTGGATCGTCCGAGGAAGTGATAGTCGTGTCTCATCCCCAGGACCCAAAAATCTGGTGTCGATGCCTTGAGCCGTATCAATTATTTTTGAGCTGCTTTTGTATAGAGGGACATAATATATGGAACGATACCATTGTATTCAGAGAACTTCATGCTTTGATCTTTGCCCCGTATACTCAGCTGGATTATTGTTTGTAACATTGTCCCTCCGTTGCGTACTCGATCGGTTCGATGATAGCCACAAACTTTAACAATGTTGCCTTGTGCGGGCCTAATTTCAGGCTCGCATGGCATCACGTCTCGATGGAAAACGACAATACGTCCCGCGGGAGCGCCGGGGCGCTGTGATTCGCTCCCGGCGGGGGAGTTGTCGGGACCTTCGGGATTGGGGAGTGACAGCTCTTGGGGGTTGCGGACGACGAAGAAGCTGTGGAGGGCCTGGGGGTTGCGGATGACGATCCTACGGAAGTCATGGATGACACGGAGGTTGGGCTCTATTGTCCGGTCGGGGTCATCGATGATTTAGGGGGGGGCTGTAGTTGGTGATGATGGTGTTGATTTGGGGGCAGATGAAACCGTGGTGTTTGTAGACGAGGGGTTGCAGACAACGAGCCTGTGGACGTCATGGTTGTCGGAGCCCATGTCGCGGAGGTTGGGCTCCATGGTCCGGTCGGGGTCGGGAAGAGGATTGGAGGGGGCTGTAGCTGGTGATGAGGGTGGTAATCTGGGGCCGGTGAAGCCGTGGTGTTTGAGAAAATGATGGATTTAGTCAGGCTTGGAAGGGGAGGTGGTGTTTGAGAAAATAATGGATTCGATATCAAGAAACCTCCAAGCATCACTCTTAATGACTCATGCACAAGTTCTAACACAATATCAAATTATATCACCATCACTCGTTGCCTCAATCTGCCTCAGTACTGTAAGTGTTAACTTCCAATCTGACTTAACATCAACTAGACTTACCTCATACCCATTTACGTCTTCCGAAGAATCCGTCCACCATCGTTGCACCATTTCGCCAAATTTTACTTTCGCTAAACTTTTGAGTCAAACTTCTCAAGCGCCAATATCCAAAATCCTTCAAGTTTGTTCGAATCCATTGCATTGCTCCTCCAAACCATATCATATTTTATTGCCCAATCAATAGCTCCAATGTGTTGTCAAAATTTGTAGCCCGTGCTCGCTACTCTTTGATTCACCTAGCGCTCGCTCAAGCGTACCCCAACTGCTTATTTCTTATGCTCAACTCTCTCTTTGCATCAATGAATGCTCCACTGAACTTCCAAATCGTGCAAGCAAACTCTGATATTCAGCTTTCCATCTAATTGATCTCAACTTATTTCCAATACTTGGTCCGCATCAATCCTTCAAATTCCAAACACTCTTTTCATTGCATGTTCCGTTCTCGTCCAACAAAACTCCCATTTACACAAGTCAGTTCTTGATCACTCAAGTCCAACGATACTTCCATTTGCACAAGTCCATTCTTGATCACTCAAGTATAACGTATCGAAGAATACCTGAGTCAAATTCTATTGCACCATATACCACTTGGAATTAGAGTCGCTCTCGCGTTTACTCTGCATCGACGAACGTCTATTCCAAACTAACTATTCGGAGGTGATCCTGTCGATCGTAACTCAATATTCGCTTGCTCCATGTTCTGATACATAACTCAATCGATGTACACCAACCAACTTATATTCATGTTACCTGTATCCGTTACGGCAATTCGATTGAGGTATATCCAAAATATTCTAATGCCACGCTCACTATGTGGTATACCATATACCACTCCGAATTAAATCACTACCAGCATCATAATTCTTTGCAATGATTCAAGATCTGTTCGAACTATCAATTATGCGTGATCCTGCTATTCCAATTCAAAGTCTGACATAAAACTCAGCCAATGCATGAACCATCTAACTCTTCTATCAATCTCGCTCGATGCAACTTGTGCCATATTTCATTCTCAATACTTTCAACTATTTCTCAAATCGCCCGATACTTTTTGCTACACGAACAATCTGTACAACGGTCTCTTCTATGTAATCCAAGCCAATACCCATTGTTTCACACATTTGCTGTACGAGCAACTCGTGCAACGCTATCATGATATTCCCAAGATAAACTCAAACATGCTCAACCAATGCGCCACACATGCTCAACCAATTCTCTCTGTTATATGTCCTACCAAAAATCAAACTCCATTCAACACATTCGCTACACGAGCAACTCCTGCAACTCCGAAAGCTTCTACTCACAACATGCTACATAACCAATCTCGTCTGCCAACCAAATGCAACCAGAATATCCTGAACCATAAGCCAAACTAACGCAATGACACCTCTCAACTTGCTGTACAAATACAACAACGCCACACAACTTGTTGTACGAATGCAACAACGCCAAATGATGCTACACGATCTATCGAAAACCAATAAAAGCCAACGTGTCACACCCCAGTCCCAAAATATCGAGGGACTAGACACGTGGCAATGGCCAGCAGCACACACCGATGGACAAACCCAATTTAATGGATCCATCGGGGCGTACTTAAGCTGTAATACAATAATAATGGTCTAGATATACTAATCTCATCCACAGAAATGAATACAACAATATCAGAATCATAAAGCAAGATCAATCTCAATATGATATAAACTCGGGAAAATAACCCGATAATGAGTCTGATACATCTGTCAAGATACAAGAATAAAGATAACCACAGCAAATACCGAGTATGGGGAAAGCCTATACCCAGATGATACCCTCGGGGATCAATCGTCTACTGGATCTGGTACTGCTCCAGTGTCTGCTCCTGCTCCATCTTCTGCTAATGCTCCTGTCCCGTGTAACTCAGGGTCGATCTCGTCTGCTAGTCCTGGGGACAAAGTCCGGTATCCAGGTCCTCAGGGGACATAACAAGGTACATAAATCGATATGCCAAAATGCAATATAATAGTAAATAAAATAAATAGGGTAAACTATATAACCATTTATGTGAAAATGCAATTTGAGAGCATCACTAAACTCAGGCTGAGACCACTACAAGCTCTGTGTCTTGGAGCCGGTAGCAGTGTTTACTATGTATTTTACTATGTGTTTACTATGTGTTTACTATGTTTTATATATATATATAAACTCAGCCTGTAGCCTGTGTGTCTCTTTCCACCCAATGTAATCACACGTCTCATGTCCATGATGCACCATGTCCATGTCACGCACGATCATATCTAATGCAGCAAGTCATCTAATATCTATGAATATGATGTCTATGTCATAAAACATGTATCCTACACAGAATCACCATGAATATCTCAAGAAGATTCTGTCTCATGAATAGTGTCAAGTGTCCTGGGTTATAGTGTACTTGATAGGACAAATACGAGAATAAAGAGGGTCACAAATATCCATGTCTAGATGACAATACACAACTCCGCGTACGGTGTTGGCACCCGACTATAATCGGACGCTAAGTACGTCACACGGCCCTAGGTTAAGCATGCACAGCAATATAATAAAGCAAGAAAAATATATAATAATACTGCAGAGTTTGGCAAGGTACACTTGCCTGGGGTCCTGTTGCTGGTATGAATCAGAGTCCAAGTCAGTCCAAATAGCCTATGTATTACAAATTTATCACGTCAAAAGATAATTTATTTTAATTTATTTAATTCTGGAATAATTACTCTAAAATCTTATTTTAATCTTATTATTCTGATTTTTATGTTAATTCCTAAATTTTGTCCAAAGAAACTGAATTTTATCAACTCGAGACTCATGGCACGCAAATCGAGGCGATCTGTTGACCAAAAAGTCAACCGACACAAACTCGACTTTCATGCATGATTTCCTATAGATTTCAGCATCAAAAACATACTAGAATTTACGGCTCGTCCGAATTCAAATTCGTTTGGGAATTATGGCACATACAAATTTTGTATTGTGCACCGATGGTTAAATTCTAACCTAGAAGTTCTACAGAATTAACAGTATGTAAATACTTCAAATTAAATTCTGAAAAAATATATGTCGATGATCTCGACATTAGATTTCCGAAACTTTAAACGGTTCGTGATTCTGATTCCGGGTTCTCCCAAAATTGCGAAAACATCAAAACACGTCTATTTTCGGACATACTGTGCTCTACGAATTTTTCAGAATTTAATACTAATAATTTTGTAAAACAAATTATATAATCAGAAAGCTAACCTCAATATCGTTCTAACGCAAGAAACTAGGCCTCGTTTGGAGTCCGGAGCTATGCGCAATGGCTTCTGGAAGATGAAGAAACCCTAGATGACAATTCTCCCAAATCTCTCTCTCTCTAAAATAATGAGATAATTAGGGTTATTATATTATATATATATATATATATATATATATATATATATATATATATATATATATATAGATGTACCTGCGGCTGAATGGATATCTATAGGCTGACATGTGTCAGAATCTGATTGAATGGTTTTATTTATATTATTTATTTTTGATTTGCCTTTATCAAAACATTATTTAAGTCATTTTAAATCTAAATAACTCAAAATAAACATTAAAAATAATCATAAAAATCTGGAAAATTACAGAAAATATATTTTGAACCAAAAAAACCTTAAAAAAATATTTGGAATAATTTTATATTCATAGATTTCCTACTATAATTAGGAGAAGCTCTAAAAATTAGTTTTGCCATAAAACTAAAAATAAATACTAACATTATTCCACAAATTCTGAAATAATTCCAAAAAATATATAATAATATTATAAACCTTAAAAAATAACGTGGGTCCATTTTATATTCCTGAGCTTGCACCATAAATTCTACAAGTCCTAAAAATTAGTTATTAGCCTAAATAACTCCCAATAAATACTAAAAATACTCAGAAAATTTCCAAAAACTTCTAGAAAATATATTTTATTATTTAGAACATAAAATAAAAGTTTGGAATATTTTTAATTATATTTGAATCTAAAATAAATTCTTGAAAATTCTAGAAAATTACAGAAAATTGTGAAAAATCCAAATTAAAAATTTCTGAAAAATCAGGGGGTTACAATCTACCCAACTTATAAAAATTTCGTCCTCGAAATTAAAATTAAGCCATGGTAGAAGTCAAGGATGGTCTAAGATTTGTATTGGTTAAAATGCAAGGCTAGGTTTAACGGAGTGGACGATGTTGCACGTTGCACATTCCGAAAATCATAGGAGAAATTCACATGAGTGAAAATATGTTTCTTCGTGTGTCATATCCAATAGTGTGGACACCTAAATGCTCTTTTACATAAAAGCACCCAACAATTGAAATATTGCACAAAGATAAAAATTGGAGGATGGGCATGTCTAGGACAAGGTGTGGAATTTGTAGGAAGGCAGTGACTAGGGAAGTGCTCCAATTATCGAAGCAATGGTAAGGCGCGCCGAGGGATACCATGTTATAAAACTAAATGAAAAATGTCGTGTTCTATTCCTAAGTGGATTCGAGCTAGCCTTAGTCTCACTATCTAAGCCAAGTAGGTCTACTTCTTAGGTGAGGGGGTTTCACAATCCAGCCAACTTAAGACAATGTCGTCCTCAAAATTAAAATAAGGCATAATTTGTTAATCCTTCGTGTACATAAGGCAAGTCAATCGCAATCTCCATGCGACAATTAAAATCCTAATCATATCCATTGTAATCACTTCTAGGTTAAGATGACCACTTATCCAATCAAATTCAACCTATGGTTATCTCTTCTCGCTTTTTCAAATTATCCATATCCAAATTTAAATTAAATCCATATATCATCTTCAAGATTTAAATACGCATATCAATTTTATCTCACGATCTCCAATTATCATAATCTCCTCTAGAAGTAATTCGAGTCCATTATTATTCCTATTTTCACTTATAAGTTTTTGTATGCTTCAACTTCTTAAATTCCATTCACATCCTTAATATTTCAAATAGGTAGTCCAACCATCAAGTTTTTTATTTTAACTCAAATCATCAACTTGAAAAAAAAATTAAAATGCAGTCCACCATTGTTCAAGTCTGAAATTTCATCTTTTTATCCTCTAAATTTCAAGTTGATGATTTTACCTTCATTGTTTAAATCATGTACTTAAGGTATAAATATTGGGTCCTCAATATCAATTCATTAATCCTCATCATCTTAGTCATTCTTCTAAAATTCTCAAAATTAAAATGGCTTGAACCTCTCCCAATTTAATCTTACTCGATCACAATCTAAAAGAAATTTCTCGCGAGTTGACAATGCACTACTACCCAACTTAGAATTTACCCATCTATCACATAAGGCTATATACCTTAAGAGAATATTCCTTAATATGTTTACTCATGTCATTCAATCCTCGAACTTCAATGCCGATCATATCATATATGATATGTCCTTAATTACGAAGAATAATCCTCAAGTATGTGATCGGCCTATGGGGTATATCTAGTATTCTCTGTGTATCAATTTATACCAAGCACGATGTTTCGTCTTTCCGAAATAAGGGAAGACGGAGACCAATAATAAAGAGTTCAAGGGCAGCGTAATAGAATAGAAGTATTGAGATCAAGGCGTTTAAAGAATTCAATTGGGAATTATCAAAGCAGTTGTGGATTAAAATCCTATTTTGGTAATCTTTTGTTTGCATGCTCGTATTAGTACAGTTATGTAACCGATACGATCTGCTCAGACATATCTAGAGGGTAAGTACAGGCGTCTACTAGTCAACTATATATCTCAATCCACGTAAAGTAGTCGTGTGAAGAGCGAACCAAAATGCACTAAGGTTGATCAGACCATAATACATTGATTTTGAATAGACAATTGTATTAGTGGGGTTGATCAGGCCCCAATAACACATATGTCATGAACAAGCTTGATAAAGAATAAGCTTACAAAAACTAGGCTATAATATAGTAGCATAAGTCAAGGTAGTACAAAAATTATAAGTACACTAGATGATGATGAAAGGAGGTACAAATCAATTCGAGTTCACAAATAGAAACAAAATAAGCAACAATAATAAAAGACTCTACAATCTCTACAGTTATCATACAACTCCTTGTCTATGTCGCTAGTCGACCAAATGGGGGCAAGGACCTCTAAATTCTATCGTCTGAATAAATACTGTCGTCTTATGCAAGTCTAAAGTTGTGTCATCCTAAGTCACCTCATCAATAGGGCTAGGTGGTACTATGTTGTGAGGCATACTACCCAACTTATAAGAATTAAACTAATACTGTGACAGTCTTAAGAGGGTCCTGCAAAATAACCTTGCACATCTAAATAAAACAGAACTCTTATTAGGGTCTCCTATGGTATTACGTAAGTAATGGTCATCTTAAGTCTTAATCATAGTGCTCATAGGTCATGTGTCAATAGTGAGAATGGACAGGTTACTAGTCTCAAGGGAAAGGAAAGATAACTTGTATCGAGGTGGGGTACTAATTACGCGGTTCAAAGCTAAGGGGTAATCATTAGGTCACCATCTATAGATTAACTCAAACTGTCAAGTTCTAATTACCAATCACATAATAAAAAGTTTAGAGTAACAACCAAAATAAACAATAAGAGGCGCACGAAAATCAAGGCAGGATGCAAGTCAAGAAATTAATTCGAATCCGATATAGATGTCAAGAACGATTCAAGCAAGTGGATGAGATCCAAAAACTTATCCTATCCTTATTGCAGGCTTGCTCGGTTCCTAAGTTGAAACCGAACAATTTAGTCGTCGACCTGCATGAGCCACCACAAAAACCATATCACACTCCAGTCCCAAAATATCGAGGGACTAGAAACGTGGCAATGGCCAGCAGCACACACCGATGGACAAACCCAATTTAATGGATCCATCGGGGCATACTTAAGCTGTAATACAATAATAATGGTCTAGATATACTAATCTCATTCACAGAAATGAATACAACAATATCAGAATCATAAAGCAAGATCAATCTCAATATGATATAAACTCGGGAAAATAACCCGATAATGAGTCTGATACATCTGTCAAGATACAAGAATAAAGATAACCACAGCAAATACCGAGTATGGGGAAAGCCTATACCCAGATGATACCCTCGGGGATCAATCGTCTACTGGATCTGGTACTGCTCCAGTGTCTGCTCCTGCTCCATCTTCTGCTAATGCTCCTGTCCCGTGTAACTCGGGGTCGATCTCGTCTGCTAGTCCTGGGGACAAAGTCCGGTATCCAGGTCCTCAGGGGACATAACAAGGTACATAAATTGATATGCCAAAATGCAGTGTAATAGTAAATAAAATAAATAGGGTAAACTATATAACCATCTATGTGAAAATGCAATTTGAGAGCATCACTAAACTCAGGCTGAGACCACTACAAGCTCTGTGTCTTGGAGCCGGTAGCAGTGTTTACTATGTATTTTACTATGTGTTTACTATGTGTTTACTATATTTTATATATATATATAAACTCAGCCTGTAGCCTGTGTGTCTCTCCCCACCCAATGTAATCACACGTCTCATATCCATGATGCACCATGTCCATGTCACGCACGATCATATCTAATGCAGCAAGTCATCTAATATCTATGAATATGATGTCTATGTCATAAAACATGTATCCTACACAGAATCACCATGAATATCTCAAGAAGATTCTGTCTCATGAATAGTGTCAAGTGTCCTGGGTTATAGTGTACTTGATAGGACAAATACGAGAATAAAGAGGGTCACAAATATCCATGTCTAGATGACAATACACAACTCCGCGTACGGTGTTGGCACCCGACTATAATCGGACGCTAAGTACGTCACACGGCCCTAGGTTAAGCATGCACAGCAATATAATAAAGCAAGAAAAATATATAATAATACTGCAGAGTTTGGCAAGGTACACTTGCCTGGGGTCCTGTTGCTGGTATGAATCAGAGTCCAAGTCACAGTCCAAATAGCCTATGTATTACAAATTTATCACGTCAAAAGATAATTTATTTTAATTTATTTAATTCTGGAATAATTACTCTAAAATCTTATTTTAATCTTATTATTCTGATTTTTATGTTAATTCCTAAATTTTGTCCAAATAAACTGAATTTTATCAACTCGAGACTCATGGCACGCAAATCGAGGCGATCTGTTGACCAAAAAGTCAACCGACACAAACTCGACTTTCATGCATGATTTCCTGTAGATTTCAGCATCAAAAATATACTAGAATTTACGGCTCATCCGAATTCAAATTCGTTTGGGAATTATGGCACATACAAATTTTGTATTGTGCACCGATGGTTAAATTCTAACCTAGAAGTTCTACAGAATTAACAGTATGTAAATACTTCAAATTAAATTCTGGAAAAATATATGTCGATGATCTCGACATTAGATTTTCGAAACTTTAAACGGTTCATGATTCTGATTCCGGGTTCTCCCGAAATTGCGAAAACATCGAAACACGTCTATTTTCGGACATACTGTGCTCTACGAATTTTCCAGAATTTAATACTAATAATTTTGTAAAACAAATTATATAATCAGAAAGCTAACCTCAATATCGTTCTAACGCAAGAAACTAGGCCTCGTTTGGAGTCCGGAGCTATGCGCAATGGCTTCTGGAAGATGAAGAAACCCTAGATGACAATTCTCCCAAATCTCTCTCTCTCTCTAAAATAATGAAATAATTAGGGTTATTATATTATATATATATATATATATATATATATATATATATATATATATATATATAGATGTACCTGTGGCTGAATGGATATCTATAGGCTGACATGTGTCAGAATCTGATTGAATGGTTTTATTTATATTATTTATTTTTTATTTGCCTTTATCAAAATATTATTTAAGTCGTTTTAAATCTAAATAACTCAAAATAAACATTAAAAATAATCATAAAAATCTGGAAAATTACAGAAAATATATTTTGAACCAAAAAAACCTTAGAAAAATATTTGGAATAATTTTACATTCATAGATTTCCTACTATAATTAGGAGAAGCTCTAAAAATTAGTTTTGCCATAAAACTAAAAATAAATACTAACATTATTCCACAAATTCTGAAATAATTCCAGAAAATATATAATAATATTATAAACCTTAGAAAATAACGTGGGTCCATTTTATATTCCTGAGCTTGCACCATAAATTCTACAAGTCCTAAAAATTAGTTATTAGCCTAAATAACTCCCAATAAATACTAAAAATACTCAGAAAATTCCCAAAAACTTCTAGAAAATATATTTTATTATTTAGAACATAAAATAAAAGTTTGGGATATTTTTAATTATATTTGAATCTAAAATAAATTCTTGAAAATTCTAGAAAATTATAGAAAATTGTGAAAAATCTAAATTAAAAATTTCTGAAAAATCAGGGGGTTACACAACGCAACGACGAACAATATGCACCTACAACCAACAAATATATAGACTTATTGCATAAAATATCTCATGCGTGACCGAGTAGAGCCAAGAGCCAAACGACACGCGGAAGCTATTTAGAGTTTGTGATGAACCAAAGGACAAAGTCCGAAAAAATAAATTGGACGCTCTGATACCAATTTGTCATGCCCCAAACTCTCGCAAGCTCGATCATCCTCGCTAAATGTGAATCACCACGTTGCAACGCTCCTGCAGGATAATCGTTCTCATGGGGACGTGATATCGTGCGAGCTTGGAGTTGCGCTTGCACAAGGCGATGATGTTAAACATCAAAGTTATCATCAAAACGACCAAGTTGCAGCGAAAGTCAAGAATTGTCTTCCAAGCACATATCAGAGTATACGCAGCGAAGCTCTCGATAGGGTCCAAAATGCCACGAATGAGAATGCCACAAAGACGATGCAACACTCTTGCTCTTTCTCTTGCCCACAAAGGTACTTACCGTTCCATACATCATGCCATGTATATCCAAGCAGCAACACTACACCTGCATACGTGAAATAATGTCCACAAATGTGGGTCAGTACACAGCTGTACTAGTGAGTGGAGTAATCCATTCGTCTAAACCGACACTAAGTAGAATAGTGAATGAAAACAGTTATATGGTAATCTTTATACTTGAATCCTAGATTCATTTTATGCCAGAGGTATGACATGTTAAGAAAAACTATAAAACAGGTTAAACATGCAAGCATTCAACTCAAGCAATATATATCCAACTCAAAGAAAACTAGCACGCAAACCGTTCTACTCAAACCCAAGCAACGCGTGAACCTATCGAATCACAATCCAAGCCTCAATATCTATTCTCAAACCATGCCATAATCCAAGCATTACTAATCCAATCATCGATATGCACACTCTTTCCTGAGGCAAGGTGGCCGCCGCCTACACAAAAAGCACAAACAAAACCAAAGCAAAGCAAACCAACTATTATCTATATGAAGTCACTGGCCAAGCCATAAAGGACTAATCAACTATATTTTTACCCGATACAGCGCTGAGTAGCTAGCCCGACTGGTAGTATCAAATATCGGCACCTCGTCCAAGGCACGTTACCATTTGTCTCCTCCATGGCCGAACGGTCTCGGTGTCCTGGAGCATATCATGTTATAGAAAATCAAACTCTGTGCGCAACAGGTTGTCCGTGACAAATACAAACACCAAGTAGGTATGATAAAAGAATCGATCATTCTCGCCCCACCAAACGATACTCGCCTCAATCCAACCAACTATCCATAGCCATTCTCCAACTATAGCCCAAGGTACCACCTCAAGTTATCCCCATAGGCACTATGCCGCTTCAACAAAATGCTCCAATTGGTGCGACACCCCTCGCTTCGAAAGCTTCGTGGCACAATGCCATCTCCGATGCAGTTGCCCGATTTTGAACCACAACTGCACACTTTGCTTGACAAAGCGCCCAACTTGATACTCGTGCGCAACGCACGCTCGCTCGCCTGTCCGAAGTGCCTCGATGTTCCAACCAAGATGATCCACTCAAGCTCCAATTGACCAAAAATAAAACCAACTCAAGCAACAAATCATAACCATCCAAACAATCTACACTCTATGCACGCCATAGTGCAGTGATTCCAATATTTCAGTCCAAGTGTTCAAGCCATTACGTGTGTTCCATATTATTAGGCATGAAGGAGTAGAGAAGAAGGAAAATAGCCCACTCACCAAGTCTGATTCTGCTAGCACTTTGCCTTGCTAATACGGCTGATGCCTTAAACATGTAGTTCGATGCAAAGCACGATCTACTTAATTGGTATGAACGTATGAGCCGATCGCGCTCTCCAAATCATCCGATCGATCGGACTAAGAAAGACGGTATTATCGCTCCAATCCAGCTATTCTACTACTGCTCTGAACGAACACCTTATTCCATCGAACTCCGCTTGCGATCTGCACATGAAACCAACTCAAATTAATACTTGCTCCCAAATCCCATAAATTAAAATATAACCAGCTATTGCCTCATTCCATCTGACTCCGTGTAATGCAGCGTGCGTTTGCGGGACATTACAATGGAATATGTATCCAGAACCAAGGTGGTCTACTACTTGTTCTTTATATTTATATATAGAACAAATCTTGTATAAGGGTGGCTTCGACACCTTAATGAGTTCTCGGACAGAGTGAATGTCCGATATACGCTGCAAGAAGCACGTGCAGTCAGCACTACAAGGGACTTGTATCCCATGCTACAGTGGTGTGACACCACGATGAGGTAAAAGATGTAAAGCCTCGGCTGCGAGCCATGTCACAGTGGCAGTAGCACCTAAAATAGGGAGGTAGCCTAATGCTACAGTGGGTGACACCACATGAGGTAGTTAACCTCGGTTGTGAGCCATGTCACAACAGCGTAGCATCGCATGGAAGCGCAAGGCTTCATGCTGGGATGTAGTACAACACTACTAAGAGGCTAGTGACCTCATTCTACAATAGGTGACACCACAAGAGGTAGTTAACCTCGGTTATGATCCATGTCACAACGACGTAGCACCGCACAGAAGCGCAAGGCTTCATGCTGGAAAATGGTAAACCCTCTTAAAAGAATTCACCTAAGTGTATGAACAGAGATATAGGTCATCTCTTGAAGGTAAACTTGTAGATACCTAAGATACATACACCAAAAATAGGTCAGCACAGGGCCTTTAATGTGCGATCGGAGGCACAATTGATGTCATTGTGGGAATGGGAAGAACAACAGCTATGGTTCATAATTCAAGGCTTAGTCCATTCTTGTATCGTACTGTTGTTTGATCCATGCAGGAAGATTCAAGTTGTAGGCGACATCTATCCTAATGCATAATGGGTAGTCACTGTGAGGAATGCTCGACCATATATTATGATATATGTAGGGGATTGTTGGTGTTTTCCACTTTGCTTTGGGATTTTTAGTCCCACATTGGAAAACCACCAGTGTGTATATCTCAATATATAGCTTTGATTAGTATTGGTATATGCACATGGGGTGGTGGCCCATGTGGGTTAATTTTCCTAGAGGGATTAAGTGTGAACCCTATTATAAAAATTCTTATTTTATCACCACCTTTGGAAAGTTTCTCTTAGGAGCTAAGCCCCGAAGGGGCTTAGCGACTCGGACTCGGGATCAAGGGCACAAAGTGGCGCACTTTGCACTTAGCACGTCAGCATCGTCGCATGGCTCTCGTGCACGAGTTGCATGTAAGGTTGCTTGCTCGGACGCATGCTTCGAGGCGCTATTCGGCCAGGCACTATGCGACCAGGAGCTATGCGTCCAGGAGCTATGCGACCGAGGCGCCATGCGACCATGAGCTATGCGGCCATGAGCTATGCATCCAGGTGCTATGCAGCCAGGAGAGATATGCGGCCAGGTGCTTTGCAGCCTGGAGCTATGCGGCCAGGGGCTATGTGGCCAGCGAGCTTGTATGAGCGAGTCGTATGTGGAGGGAACATGGTTAATTATTGGTGGAATATGCGGCACATGGTTATCCGTGACATCCGAATTATGCAGTGTATGCGGCACGAGGGTGTCTGTGCACAGTAACTGCTGCTTTCGGCGCTTGGCGGCGTTTGATGGTGTTGTCCTGTATAACGTGACTGGTGGCGACGACGCATGCGGCTACGACTATGCATGTGGCAAGGTGTCAGATAGCGCATATGCGGCCTTGATCTTTCTCATGTCGCATAGGTATTGTTCTCCTTTATATATAGATGAGCTTCTCTTTCTTTCAAAGATGAGAAAAAATTGAGAGCACCAGAGCATTATGCGGCCGCAGTGAGCACCCTTCCACAAAGTGTTTCCGAGTGATCCGAAGGGTGTTCCAAAAGTTCTCGTATGGACTTGCTGGATCCTGGGGGCAGTTCATTGTATAGCGCAAATTTTGCCTTGAGCTCCGGTAGTTTTGATCACCCCAGCAAGGAGTTTTCTTCTTTGTATTTCTTTTATTGTTCCTGTTTCTTCTCGTTGGCGTCTGCGGACGTAAAGAGAAGAACGGTTTTCTGATTCCTGTTGTATTTGCATTTTTTTTGGGTCGTCAGTTTGTAATATGTTCCTGATTTTGTGCTTCTGTGGAGTTGTGTGTCACTGTAGAAAAACTCTTGTGTGGATCTTAGTGTACCAACTTTTGTAGAGATGAACTATTGTGTGAGTCTCTACTTTGTGGAACTCCTCTATTGTGATTTGGCTTCGGGACTAACAGTTAATACCCATCTGGATTATAAAGAAATGGATATGTATATTGTTTAATTTTTAATTTGGCCGACTTATGTCTAGAAGGAAGAAGAGGGGTTGTTTAGAGTCAACCATGCATATTGATTAATTTGGTCGACTTATTTTGTGTAGATAATTTGGAGTTATTCCTTCTAGTTAATGCTCGGTCTATTCAATATATGCTCAGTTTGGATTTTTTTTTTTTTTTGGAATTATTCCTCCTAGTTAATGTCTATGATCTTCTCTGGATGCGTATATTCGGTAGATTATTACATAAATTTTATTATATTAATAATGCACAATTTAGTCAAATTAAAAATTTATGCTTTAAGTCTTGTAAAGATATTCACATGCTTATTATTATTTTATTTGAGTTATAATCTTTGAAATATGCATGTACATAAGGATTCAGTCATGTAAAATTCAGTAAACATTCAAATTATTTGGTGTGTTTTATTTATTACTAGCAATAGTTGTCCAACATTCTAACTAGACCTATTGAAACAAGATGTCGCCAAAGTGACCTCTCTTGCGTAGATAGTCTATAAGGAATATCGGATGTTTGTGTATATACATTCATGCGAGTATTAACCGGCCCAAAGGAACGTTAATACTTGGCCGAATTGCACATATACCTGTGGTGATAAATGTGTGACAATTATAAAGTTTACATATGAATAATAACCCGACCAAAGATAGGCTCATTATTTGACATGAGTTATTGTCAACGTTTGATCATTACACCAAGAATACCACTTACAGTTAATATTACTGTCCAAAGACTTGGTATTAACGGTGTACTAGGTATATTGAGATGAGATTCACCATTTTTTGAATTTGTTTGATTATTATCTTGCAAAACCTTGCATGTGGAATCATTTGGTACTGTAATTTTAGACGAGACTGTAATTTTTGAGGATGTTGAGTTTTGGGAAGAAATAAAGTCAGGAATATTATCTTTGAGGAGTAATCGATTTCGATTCCTACTATCACTTTTGATGATGTACAAGTTTCTATACCTTTCATTGATCAAGAAGTGAATCTGAAACCTCAACAAGACAATGTCGAATTATCTCTACAAGTCAATGTTGAGCTACCTCAACAAGACAACATAGAGGCACCCCCCCCATTCAAGATGAATATATAAAAGCAATAAGGATTCGAAGGGTAATATGGAGAGGTAGAAAGCACGTCTTGTAGCTAGAGGCTTTACTCAAAAGTTATGAATTAATTTTAAAGAGAATTTCTCTCCGGTTTCTTCGAAAGACTCATTTAGAAAAATCATAAAAAAAATTTATTTATGGACTCAAGGAAACTTCTCGTTAATGGTACTAAAAATTTCATCTAAGTGGTTAGCTCGTTTGGTTTTGAGATAAACAATGTTGAATGTTGTATGTATCACAAGTTCAGTGAGAGTAAATATTTTTCTGGTTTTGTATAAAGTACTTAATGCAAACCAGGTGACACCTGTCACACCCCAAACTCCCGCGGTCTAGATCGCCCCCGCTCGGCGCGAATCACTGTGTCGGTGCTCCCGCGGGACGGTTGTTCCCCTCGAGACGTGATGTCGTGCGAGCCTGGGGTTGCGTCGCACAAGGCAACATCATTAAAGTTGTGGCTGTCATCGAACCGATCAAGTAAGCAGCGGAGGGACATTGTTGCAAACAGTAATCCATCTGAGTATACGAGACAAGGGTCAAGGCACGCGGTTCTCTGAATACAATGGCATCGTTCCATACATTATGTCCCTCTATAGAAAAGTAGCTTAAAATATCTCGATACGGCTCAAGGCATCGATACTAGATTTTTGGGTCCTAGAGATGAGGTACGACTATCGCTTCCTCGGACGATCTAGCACCTGCGAACAAGCAAACTGTTGGTGGGTCAGCACTTTGAAAGAAGTACTGGTGAATATAAAATTAACGAACATAAGCAACATTCACTAAAATCAACACTAAGTAATTATATTATAAAATATTATATTACTAGTGATATTTCTAGTTTTACCTAATTTTATTTCATGCAGTACAGGAGCAGAGTCAAATTACTTCTTTTGAAAATATCTTTGAAAGCCAATTTTCATAATCAAATTCATGCAAGCAGGCAAGACAAGCAGTTCATGCACGATAAGCAAGTTTAATTACTATCTCTGGTGTGCAGCGTGTCTCGTGAGTCATATCCATATCTTTAAAGACTCTAGCATGCATCTGGTGGACTATCCTTTTATACTATTCAAGGCGATCATCATATTCAAGCAAGCATGCAAGTCTAGGTGCGATGCAAGACAATATGCAGAACAATATATCACTTATATAGTGATTCTTACCCTTTGCCGAATGGTTATCCCTGCAGCAGACATACAAGTTAGCAACAATTGCATATATATATGAATAAGGTTCTATTCCATGTCCGTCTCTGCATCAAACAGTTAGGTATGCAAGAAGGCTAGCCTAGGATGTGCCCTAACTATATGATGGTCCATTGGAAAACCCATGAATAGCAGTTGGAACTACAAGCCCAGGCTAACTAATGACGGATCGGCTAATAGCTGCTGAGACACATGGTTGCTATGCACTAAAATACGCTCAAAATAGCAGGCGAGACTCATGGTTCAGCACTACAGTAAAAGCCACAGCCCCGTAATCGCGAGAATTTTAAGCCTAAGGGTGTTCGATTAGTCTCTCCCAGGACGAACGGTTCCCAGTACCCTAGGAACCGTTCGAGAGACCCGATACCTTGTGCACAAGTTGTCAGACCAATGCATGAATACAATTCTATCAGATAAAGACTATATGATGCACATGTCCATGAACAAGCAAACATTCAATCAAGCGATAGAGCCAGAGCTCTCAATTCTCTTCTTTCAATCAATTCGATAGGTTAGATACGTTCAATCAATTTGATACGTTCAGTCTTCTTTCTTTCAATCAATCGATATGTTCAATAGCATACAATACAAGTTATTCAAACAGTCACTACTAGAATAAGCTGGATTAGCGACGTTTTTTAGCGACTCTATTTAAAAATGTCGCTAATTTAGCGACTCCATGTAAAAACGTCGCTAGACGTCGCTAATTGGCGACATTTAGCGACGTTTAGCGACTTTTATTCAGTTTTTAAAAGATTAGTCGCTATAAGTTCAATTTAGGTCGCTAAACGTCGCTAATATGTTTTATTTAGCGACGTTTAGCGACGTTTTTAGCGACGTATATATTTTGGACATTTAGCGACGTCATTAGCGACGTCTTAAACGTCGCTAATTTAGCGACGTCATTATTGGCGTCGCTAAACGTCGCTAAATTCTAAATTAGCGACGTAAATTAGCGACGTCATTATTGGCGTCGCTAAATAGTCGCTAATTTAGAATTTAGCGACGTCATTATTGGCGTCGCTAAAAACGTCGCTAAAGTTTTTACTTAGGGCTGATTCCCCCCATTTTCTTCGATCTCTTCCTCTCCCTCTCCCAAAATTCAAATCCGCTCTCGATCTCTCCCCTCCGGCTCCTTCTTCCTCCCTCCGGTGACCCCCCTCGGCCGCGTCCTCCCCCTCCGACTCCCCTCCTCCCTCCGGTGCCCCCTCCTCCCTCCCGGCAACCCGCCTCCAGCCGCGTACTCCCCCCTCCGGCCGCGTCCTCCCCCCTCCTCCTCCTCCTCCTCCTCCTCCTCTAGGTAAACCCTAACCCTCTCTCTCTCTCTCTCTCTCTCTCTCTCTCTCTCTCTCTCTCTCCCTCTCACAGGACACACATGTGACACTGACACAGACACGACACACACACACACTGACACAGACACAGACACTGATGAGGACCTAGGGTTAGGGTTAGGGTTAGGTTTTTTGACCTGGGGTTGGGTTAGGGTTAGGGTTAGGGTTAGGGTTTTTGATCAGGATTAAGGCTCCATTCTTCTTTCAGAAATCTCTAACACGAAGACGCAGGAAGTCTTCCTACATTGAAGGCTCAATAAGCATATGTTTGGAATCAGGAACACCTATTCTGCAAGAACCCAAGAAACAAAATGCCTCAAAGGCCTTGCGAATAGCATCAATAGGTGGCCTTGCATAGGAAATTTTTTCGACAAAGCCAATTTTAAAGGAGCAGCCATGATCTTTTCCTCCTTATCAGAGATCACCAATGCAGGTTCGCCTCTGAATAAAGAAGGAGCTTTGTTAGGAAGTTGAGGGGAGGGACCTTGATGTTGTGAAGATCACACGACATCAGCAAAGGATTTCTCCCTTAAATAAGGTATATATAAATATATATACGTTAGTAATAAAAGCTTATAAACATGTAATGGTTTATATATAAATTAACTAAGAAACAAATAGTATATAGATAAATGAGGTGAATAGATGTATGCTTTATAATACAAATATTAAAATAAATATAAATATATAAAATATCGAGTAAACAAATAAAATTATTATGTAGTAGATAAATAAAAAAAATAGTAATAAAGTAATTATAACATAATTATCTAAAAGAATATATGAAAGCAATTAGCTAAAAAGAAAGAAAAAAAGAAATTTTTTTAAAATAAAAACAAAAGTATATAAAAATAAGTAAATAAATCCTTTGAGTTACTGTTCCCCGAAGGAATTAAGTAAATAAATATATAAAAAAAAAACAAAAAGAATATAATATATATATATCCTCCCAGAAATTTTATAATGTTTTATTCTATCACTTGTATTAGTCGATCAGTAATGTCATTTACTTGAACACCTTGGTCCTGGAGTCAACCCATTAAGATGGTATAGTGGGCTTTTTATTAGAGTCTTAACTATTGGTTTGATGTCACTCAAATCAAATAGATACTAATTGATGTCCATATAGCAATTATACTTGCAAGTTTGGTATATGACAATTTATTGTAATCCATTGGGCACTTCAATTTAAAGTATACTTTATTGGTTTATTATGGGTTACCCAAAATTCATGAGTTATAGAAATTAAATTATCCAATATTCCAGCATGATTCAAAAGTATAAACTAGCTCAGAAGAATGCCTTACTTCAAAACATGCACTGGACAATTGAATGCCCATTATTTGTCTAGAAAGTTGTGTCATTCTTTCCTATTTTTCTTTGCAAAACTAAGTTGTTGTTGTAACTGGAATGATTTGTTCTCCTGTAGACATACTTGATGTGGATGATCAGTCCAGAGATAAGCAGGTTGGGGACTGGGTACTTATGAATTTAGAGTTCAACAACATATTAGGTTGAGGCACCTCCCATCTCGTCCAATCTAACCTTGATTGCAGCAAACAAGAGTCAAATAAGAGCGATAGAAGAGAATCTCTATCATTCAAAAACCATATCTTTGGGGATTGAAAAATTCCTTAGCACCCATAAAAAAGTTAATAAAAAACCCTCAAGAAGATGCCAGGCCTCATATCAAGTGTACCAAACTACATTTGGCATATTTTTTCAAACTCGGTGTGAATATCTTATTTGATGGGTGATTTATAAAAGTAAAACCTCGTCGGGAGTATAGTATAAATATAGTATATAAACTGGTGTCAGCTATTAAAATTATGTAATATTTTTATTCAAATTGCACTCAGAAGTTGTAGCAGCAAGGACATGAAAACTTGTTTATAAACTTTGTTTTGAGATCAATGACATCCCAAAGGCCAGAGTCTCCTATGAACCCCATATCTCTTGTTCCATGGCAAAGAGGCTTTGCACCTAGTGAGTGATAAAAACTGTGATCTCTCCTACTAATTTGTGATCAATATTAGTGTAGTTTATAAACAAGTTTTATACAGATAGTTATAAGAAGCAACTTGTGACTGATAAACCAAATCATATGTATGAGATTTGTGTTTGAATAGTTTTATGATTTGTATCATTATTATACTCTCATGTTTTATGATTCGTATTATTATTATACTACAACAAACAATTTATAGGCAGGGCTGCTGAGGGTATGTCTTAATTAATATCTGTTATCAATTATATTCTTTGTGAGTCATCTATTTCTTCCATTCCGCATTATTAAGGGTATGTCTTAAGTAATATATGTTATCAATTATATTCTTTGTTTTTATCTATCTTACCAGATGGCACCCAAGAGAGAGACACCTCCAACTGTTAAGGAGGAAGTGATGTCTCATACTGTTAAGGAGAAAGAGATACCATCTGCTGTATCTCAGACGGGGAGTTCCAGTCACCCAGCACCTATAGCGGCTGTATCTCAGACGGGGAGTTCCAGTCACCCAGCACCCATAGCAAAGATTGATCACATAGACGCTATTTATGCACAGTATCTGTAAACCCCCTGATTTTTCAAAATTTTTAAACCTGGATTTTTCACAATTTTCTGGAATTTTCTGGGAATTTTCTGTAATTAAAAAACAGGTTTTAAATATTAAATGATTTTAAATTGATAATAAACAATATTAAAATATTATGAAAATAATATTTTTTGGTGTAAAATAAAAAACTGGACTTAGGGCAATTTTTCTGGAATTTATTGGGCCCCGTACCTATTTTTAAACACCTAAAAATAATTATTTATTTAATTATTTAATATTTTAATTATTTAGTTAATTATTTAATTAATAAATAAACCTGGCCCATTCACCCAGCCCGGCCCACGGCCCAGCCCGCGCTGCTAGCGGGTCGGGTCGGGTCGGCCAGACCCGGACCGCCAGCACCGCCCTCCGGCTGCCTCCGGCCGCAGCACCGCCCCTCCGCCGTCGCAGCCCCGGCCAGACCCAATCCCAAACCCTAACCCTAATTGCTGCTTCCTGTGTCGGACACGGACACAGGACACAGTGTCCGTGTCGAGTCGGACACGGCGAAACCCCGATTTTTCAGCGGGGTTCAGGTACGCGTAACTTCTTGCTCGTAGCTCTGTTTCCAATTCCGCAAATTGCGTTGCGAAGCCTGTATGACCCTCTCGGTGCCCGGACAAACCGTTTGGGGGCATCGCGTCCTGTGGTGATCGCACACAGCGATCCAAAAACAGAAAAAAACCAGACCCTGTTTCACCCCGGAACCGAGTACGCCCCGCCAAACGGGATGACTTGGTCGCGTGCGGTCTTCACATATTCGTGCGCATCGTCAATACGGACGTGTGGGATTTCGCAGAAGCTGATTCGGGTGTGCATGCACACCGGGATCAACGCGTATCCGCGAACATCGCCCCATATCCGTACTTTCTGGAACGTGCCCTAACTTTGTGTACACACGTCGGATTGAGACGAAACTTATGCCATCGGACTCGTAGCGATACGTTGGTCCTGTGGGTCAAGTTTGGTTCAATTCTGAGAACGTTGACGAAATCGCGTGTCGTGGGCCCCATAGGCACCGCTCGACGGGCGATTTTGTGTTCGGCTCATCGGAATCCAATTCTGGAAGTTCCGTTGGGTTCGTATCATCGTTCCTGACCTGTTGACACTAAGTTTGGTAAATTTTGAGGCCTTTGACCCAGACACGTTTTTCGGTGCAAAACGGGCCCACATATGGACCCCGTTTTGACCCAAAACTGCCGTTTCTGCCCTTGTCTCCAAATTGGACTCAAGGACAGGCGTTTCTAGCTGATTGATATTTTCTGGATCTGATGGTGATGTTTGTTTCAGTAACCGGAGTACCGCCTGCAAATCCAACTGAAGTCAGAGCCGAAATCAGAGCCGGAACTACAGGCAAGTGTACCTTGCCAAACTCTGCAGCTTGCTACTATTTTCCTTGACTTGTTTATACATCAGTGGGCAAGTAAAGCTTGCCAAATTTTAGTAATCCTTGTTATAGAACTTGCCTGAATTTAAATGCATATAAACCTGTTTAACTGTTAAAACCTAGGACCGAGTGGCGTACTTAGCGTCCGATCATAGTCGGGTGCCAACTCCGTACGCGGAGTTGTGTAACATCACATAGAGATGGATATCGAGACCCGATAATTTTCGTACTTGTCTTATCAAGTACTCGAGAACCCAGGACACTTGACACTATTCATGAGACAGAGTCTTCCTGAGACATTTATGGTGATTCTGTATAGGATACAGGACTTGACAGAGATATTTTATAGACATTATGACTTGCTGCATTAGCTATAATCCCGCTGACATGGACATGAGACGTTATGGTCATGATATGCGTGATTACATTGGGTGGGGAGAGACACACAGGCTACAGGTTGATGTTATATTATGCCGGCGTCTTAAGTCTCACTACGAGCTAGACAACTACATGATATCACTGCTACCGGCTCCCCGACACAGAGCTTGTAGTAGTTTCAGCCTGAGTTCTTGTACTGCTCTCATGTTGCATATCACTTAGCTGGTTATCTAGTTTACCCTATTGCTTATTTATTGCTGCACTGCATCTATTTTGGCTTGTATTTTCTATACCTTGCTGTCCCCTGAGGACCTGGATCCGGATTATGTCCCCAGGTATAGCCGAAGAGATCCATCCAGAGCTACACCGTACAGGAGCACTTCCAGGAGCTGTACCAGGACCCGAGGACGAGATCGTACCAGAGGACTTCTCTTGAGCAGTGGCTGTATGTAGTCAGTTATTCTATTTCCTGTTGATTATTTCCTGTCTATTTGCATTGTTGTACCAGACATATTCTCGGATTGTTTCCCGAGGAATTTATTGAGATCAGCTTATTTTATTTGCATTATCCTGTCCTTATCTGTGTTTATCTGTTGTGGATGAGGATAGAATAACCCGTGACTTGTAACAATTGCCCTAATTCCTGTTAGACTACAGCTTAAGCATGCCCTGATGGATCCATTAAATTGGGTTGTCCATCGGTGCGTGCTGCTGGCCATTGCGCACGTGTCCAGTCCCTCGATATTTTGGGACTGGGGCGTGACAGTATCTGAGGGACTGGTATGTGCCCCAGCGTATTGGATATCCTCGAGATTGATACTGTGATGTTTCATATACTTTTATTGTAGTTATTGTGTGATACAAACAACTTAGATATTATGTCCATTATGTGACTGTGATACTTATATATTATGCATTTTGTGTGACTGTGATACTTCTATTTTGTGTGTATTGTGTGACTGTGATATTTTATATATTTTTTGTGTTATTTCGTACCAAAATTTTTTATTGGAGGGTTGCTTTAGGTCTGTCTATAATATTTGTGTGTATTGTACGACTGTGATACTTTTTACTCATATTAAATGATGTTAATTTATCGGTGTTGAGTGTTCCACCGAAGGGGTCGGCGAACCCAGAGAATTCAACGGAGGGTTGCTCCGGGTCTATTTTTAATTAAAATTTCATAAATTGCAAGAATAATAGTTTGGAAACAATTTAGTATTTTTTTTATTTTTTCTGTAAAATTAGCGACGTTTTTAGCGACGTTTAGCGACGTTTATACACGTCGCTAACTGCGTCGCTAATTAGCGACGTTAATAAACGTCGCTAAATACGTCGCTAAAAATGTCGCTAAATACGTCGCTGTACGTCGTAAATTGCTGACATGGCAGTACTGCCAGGTCATTAAAGACGTCGCTGCCGCGTCGCTATATAAGTCGCTAATTAGCGACGTTTGTTTACGTCGCTAATTAGTGACTCTGCGTCGCTAAACGTCGCTAATTTAGCGACACATTTAAGTCACTAAAAAACGTCGGTATAGCAACGTTTAGCGACATTTTTCCTTTCAGCGACATGTCGATTTCCGACTTCTGTAAAACGTCGCTAATTACGTCGCTAAACATGATTAGCGACGTTTTTTTGTCATTTAGCGACGTTTTTTGATGTCGCTAATTTGACTTTTCTGGTAGTGAGTTCTATCTTTCAAGCATCAATGACAAGCAAAATATGACACGATTCTTCTATCTATTTTAGCTAAGCATGCAATTCTACTTTTGTTTAGCATACGATGGAAACATATGAACATTCTTTTACTCTTGTTTATTATCATGGCAGCGGTTTGTTCGATAGCGGTGTCCGTGTAACTAAGCATACAATATTCTATTCTTTAACTTAGTATAGCAATGGTTCTATCTCTTTTAGACAAGCATACAAGTTCTCTAGTTAGGCATGCAGTTCTCGTTCTATCATTCTCAATGCAAACATTATTTTTATTAAGCAAACAAGCATTACAAAAACTCAAATTCATTATTAAGGCGTGCAAGAATAAGAGAATGAAGTTGTGCCCACTGTCACGACCCGCACCCGGTTATTCGGGCACGAGTGCGTGGGCACGTCCAGCCTACGCCGCAGTGTCGGCGGTAGTACGCTGTCTAGGTCGTCATCACAGGTAATTTTAAATCTATCTCATCCACAATAAATAGACAAAGAAAGTAACAGAAAATAGGAATGCTAACTTTTATAAAACAAATTGTGACAACAGATCCATAGTTAATACAAAGCCAGAAGATAGATCGGGGACAAACCCGAGTTTATGCTGAAAGGAAATAAAATAATAACTAACTGGCTACTCCTCCTCAAAGGTAGTCTCCTGAGTGGGAACCGGCTCCTCATATGTGTCACCTGCTAACTCATAGGGGCCATAATAGGTAGGGGCAAAGTTCTCATCATCGCCTAAAACAACGGATCCAGTCAGGAAAGGAGCAAAGTACACAATGCACAACAAGATTAAACTAAATATTCATGACAATTAACTTGAGTATCATGTTGAGAAGTTGCATAGAAGAACATCAATATCTCAGAGTTAATGCTATAAACAGGAATATGAGAAAGCAGGAAATAAATGAGACAGGAAATGAAACTACAACAGTCAGCAAGAACTATAACAAGACCAGAAGCTATCTGTGTGAACTTGTGTTTATTTTAGAATACATAGTTGGCATGTAGGGGTTTATAAGGCTAATACGGCCATCATAGATGGCTATTAAACAGGGGAAATCGAGATCCGACTGAGGGTACAGTCGCGTACCAACAGCTATTAAGCAGGGCAGGGGAAAGGGTAAACTACATGCCTTCTAGTATTCTCCCACCCGACATGAAAAGCAAGACATGAAATACAGTATCCAAGACATGAAATCCAGTATTCTAACACTATGTGTAATCATCAAGGGTACTAGTAGAGCAGGGAATTAACTATCACAATATAAAGATTAAACTTGAAGTGCAGGTACTTGCCTGTTGTTTGGATCCAATTAATTGTCCGCGGAGAAATTTCCAGAGATGAGTCCAAAAGCTGAAATAGATATTACCAACACGCTCAGAAGATGCCAATAGCTAGAAACGCCTGTCCTTGGATCCAATTTGGAGACAAGGGCAAAAATGGCAGTTTTGGGTCAAAACGGGGTCCGCCGGTGGGCCCGCTTTGCACCAAAAAATGTGTCCGGGTCAAAGGTCTCCAAATTCACCAAACTTAGTGTCAACAGGTCAGGAACGCTGATACGAACCCAACGGAACTTCTAGATTTGGATTCCGATGAGCCGAACATAAAATCGCCCGTCGAGCGGGGCCTGCGGGGCCCACGACACGCGATTTCGTCAACGTTCTCAGAATCGAACCAAACTTGACCCACAGGACCAGCGTATAGCTACGAGTCCGATGGCGCAAGTTTCGTCTCAATCTGACGAGTGTATAAGAAGTTAGGGCAAATTACAGAAAAGGCGGATACGGGGCGATGTCCGCGGATACGCGTTGATTTCGGTGTGCACGCACACCCGAATCAGATTCTATGAAATCTCACACGTCCGTTTCGACGATGCGCACGTATCTGTGAAGACCGCACGCGACCAAGTCGTCCCGTTTGGCGGGGTGTACTCAGTTCCGGGGTAAAACAGGGTCTGGTTTTTCCTGTTTTTGGATTGCGGTGTGCGATCACCACAGGACGCGATACCCCGAACAGTTTATCCGGACACCGAGAGGGTCATACAGGCTTCACAACGCAATTTACGGAATTGGAAACGGGATTACGAGCAGAGAGTTACGAGTACCTGAACAGGGCTCAGAAACCGGGATTTTACTGTGTCCGACACGACACGAGGACACGGTGTCCTGTGTCCGACCCTAGGGTTAGGGTTCAGGGCTTGGGGGCACTCCGGCGGAGCTCCGGCGGCTCGACGGCGGGGGAGGCCGGCCGGAGGGAGCTGGGGGCAGCGCTGCACGACGGGGGACGCTCGGCCGGAGGCGGCGGCGCACCGGAACGGGCGGCTCGATGAGGGGCGGCTGCTCGGGGAGGCGTGGCGGAGGAGGAAGACAGGGCGGCCGGGGGGTCTGGGGAGTAGGGGACGGAGCCGAGGGGGCTAGGCGGCTGGAGGTGAGGCTGTGGCGGAGCGGGGCTGGGCACGGCGAGGCTGGGAGGAAGGAGAAGAAGCTGGATCAGGCGGCGCCGGAGCTAGGGGTGGCCGGATTAGGGTTCAGGGGAGCTTGGGGGAAGATGGGGGAGGAGATGGGGTTTTTATAGGGGGACGGCGCCGTGGGTGGCCGGGTGAGGCGGAGGAAGAGTCGGGGTCGTGGCGCGGGACGCGGGCGGGTCAGGCGCGGGCTCCGGCGACGTGGCCAGAGCCGCCGACGGAGAAATCGGGGGAGACGTGGGGGAGAGAACGGGTCTCCGGGTCGGGTCGGCGGGTTCGGGTCGGACAGACCCGACCCGCCCGTTAGGGAAACAGATCCGGGCTTGCGGGTTCGGGTCGCGGGTTGGACCCGGATCCGACCCGCAGCCAAGGGTTGGGCTGGGCCGGCTTGGTTTGGGCTGGGTTGGGTATTTAAAATAAATAAATAAATCAATAAATAATTAATTACATAATAATAGTTTTTAGGTATTTTAAAATAGGTCCGGAGCCCAATAAATTCCAGAAAAATTACCCTAAGTCCAGTTTTTAATTCTATACCATAAAATATTATTTCCATAATATTTTAATATTATTTATTAACAATTAAAAATTATTTAATAATTCAAAACCCTGAATTTAATTACAAAAAATCCCAGAAAAATCCAGAAAATTGTGAAAAATCCAAGTTTAATATTTTTGAAGAATCAGGGGTTTACAATCTACCCAACTTATAAAAATTTCGTCCTCGAAATTAAAATAAGCCATAATCTGTTAACCCTTCATGTACATCAATCGCAATTTCCTTGCGATAATTAAAATACTAATCTTGTTCACTGCAATTACTTCAAGGTTAATATGACTACTGCTCTAATCAAATTTAACCTATGGTTATCACTTCTTACTTTCTTAAATTATCCAACAGGCAGTGTCACGACCCGCACCCGGATATTTGGGCACGAGTACGTGGGTACGTCCAGCCTACGCCGCAGAGTCGGCGGTAGTACACTGTCTAGGTCATATCCACAGATAAATAACATCTAGCTCATTCACAAAATTATAAGTAGGCAAGGATGATAACAGGAAAAGAATGCTGAGATTTCGAATGAAATAAATGTGACAACAACTCAAATGTTTAATACATAATCCAGAAATGAAATCGGGGACAAACCCGATTACTAAGATAAAGAGCATAAATAAAATAGCTACTGCTAACTACTCTGCAGAAGTAGTCTCCTGTGTGGGAACAGGCTCCACAACTGCATCACCCGCTGCCTCATAGGGGCCATAAAAGGTGGGGGCATAATCCTCATCATCGCCTAAAACAACGGATCCAGTCAGGAAAGGAGCAAAGTACACAATGCACAACAAGATTTAAACTAAATATTTGTGACAAGTAGAAAAGAACTGACTAAGCATCATGTTGAGAATAAGCATAAATAAGTAATAATAATAACTAAGAGTTTAACACTAAAAACCAGGAATATAAGTAAGACAAGATTAATTGCTATAAACCAGGAATATGAGTAAATCAGGAATAACATGAAAGTGTAACTGTGACAAGACAACGGGAACTGCAACAAGACAAGAACTATTGTGTGTGAACTTATGTAGTTAGAATACATAGTTGGCATGTAGGGGCTTATAAAGCTAATAAGGCCGTCATAGACGACTAGCAACTAGGAATAATCAAGTATAAGGCTGATGGTACAGTCGCGCATCAACAGCTAGCAACAATAGGGGGAAGGGTAAACTACATGCCTCCTAGTATTCTCCCTCCCGACACGAAAAGCAAGACATGAAATCCAGTATTCAAGACATAAAATCCAGTGTTCTAACTCTACGTGTAATCATCAATGGTACTAATAAAGCAGAGAATTTATTTATCACAACATAAAGATTAAACTTGAAGTGCAGGTACTTGCCTGATGTTTGGATCCAATTAATTATACTCGGGGAAATTTCCAGGAATGAGTCCAGATGCTGAAATAAACATTACCATCATACTCAAAAGATGTCAAATAGCTAGAAACGCCTGTCCTTGAGTCCAATTTGGAGACAAGGGCAAAAACGGCAGTTTCGGGTCAAAACGGGGTCCGCCGGTGGACCCGCTTCGCACCGAAAAACGTGTCCGGGTCAAAGGTCTCCAAATTCACCAAACTTAGTGTCGATAGGTCAGGAACGCTGATACGAACCCAACGGAACTTCCAGATTTGGATTCCGATGAGCCGAACACAAAATCGCCCGTCGAGCGGGGCCTGTGGGGCCCACAACACGCGATTTCGTCAACGTTCTCAGAATCGAACCAAACTTGACCCACAGGACCAGCGTATCGCTACGAGTCCGATGGCGCAAGTTTCGTCTCGATCTGACGAGTGTACAAGAAGTTAGGATGAAATACAGAAAAGGCGGATACGGGGCGATGTCCGCGGATACGCGTTGATTTCGGTGTGCACGCACACCCGAATCAGCTTCCTCGAAGACTCACACGTCCGTATCGACGATGTGCACGCATCTGCGAAGACCGCACGCGACCAAGTCGTCCCGTTTGGCGGAGCGTACTCAGTTCCGGGGTAAAACAGGGTCTGGTTTTTCCTGTTTTTGGATCGCGGTGTGCGATCACCACAGAACGCGATGCCCCGAACAGTTTGTCCGGACACCGAGAGGGTCATACAGGCTTCACAACGCAATTTACGGAATCGAAAACGGAGATACAGGGTGCAAGATACGAGTACCTGAACCGGGCTCTTCGGAATTGGGGTTTTCGGTGTCCGACGCTCGATTTCGTGTCCTGGACGTGTCCACGCAGTGTCCACTGCCCGTGTCCGGCAGCGAGCTGTTTCCGGCCTAGGGCTTCGGCCTGGGCTGTCTGCGGTGGCCGAAGGGTGGCCGGGCTGCGTCGCCGGGCTCGGGTGAGGGTGCTGCCGGCGGTGGGGGACGTCGAACGGTCACCGGAGGCGGGCGGCAGAGGAAAAGAAGGAGGAGGAGGATTCGGGAGAGGGGTGGCTAGGTGTCGGTGGCGCAAGTTCGATGGCGCAAGTTCAGGGCTTGGCGGCTCGACGGCGGGGGAGGCCGGCCGGAGGGAGCTGGGGGCAGTGCTGCACGGCAGGGGACGCTCGGCCGGAGGCGGCGGCGCACCGGAACGGGCGGCTCGATGAGGGGCGGCTGCTCGGGGAGGCGTGGCGGAGGAGGAAGACAGGGCGGCCGGGGGGTCTGGGGAGTAGGGGACGGAGCCGAGGGGGCTAGGCGGCTGGAGGTGAGGCTGTGGCGGAGCGGGACTGGGCACGGCGAGGCTGGGAGGAAGGAGAAGAAGCTGGATCAGGCGGCGCCGGAGCTAGGGGTGGCCGGATTAGGGTTCAGGGGAGCTTGGGGGAAGATGGGGGAGGAGATTGGGTTTTTATAGGGGGACGGCGCCGTGGGTGGCCGGGTGAGGCGGAGGAAGAGTCGGGGTCGTGGCGCGGGACGCGGGCGGGTCAGGCGCGGGCTCCGGCGACGTGGCCGGAGCCGCCGGCGGAGAAATCGGGGGAGACGTGGGGGAGAGAACGGGTCTCCGGGTCGGGTCGGCGGGTTCGGGTCGGACAGACCCGACCCGCCCGTTAGGGAAAAGGATCCGGGCTTGCGGGTTCGGGTCGCGGGTTGGACCCGGATCCGACCCGCAGCCAAGGGTTGGGCTGGGCCGGCTTGGTTTGGACTGGGTTGGGTATTTAAAATAAATAAATAAATAAATAAATAATTAATTACATAATAATAGTTTTTAGGTATTTTAAAATAGGTCCGGGGCCCAATAAATTTCAGAAAAATTACCCTAAGTCCATTTTTTAATTCTACACCATAAAATATTATTTCTATAATATTTTAATATTATTTATTAACAATTAAAAATCATTTAATAATTCAAAACCCTGAATTTAATTATAAAAAATCCCAGAAAAATCCAGAAAATTGTGAAAAATCCAAGTTTAATATTTTTGAAGAATCAGGGGTTTACACCCACTCACCTAGATCAGTCATATTCTGGTTCAACAATAAGCTCTTCAAGAAGGTTTTCTTTTTGAGTCAGCAAACCGATATCTTTTATACATAGTGCCAACGCGGAGCGGGGCACTACAACACCCGTCTCTAAAGGAGACAAGTTTAGTCTCAATCAATGTCCTAAGAATACCTTAAAACTAAAAAAGTACAATAGATTTCATGTTCATCAGTTGTAGGGAGTTTAATGTATGATTAAGTATGTAAGCGTCCGGATATTGCGTACATAGTTAGGATGATTAGGCAGATATTTAAGTAACTCCGATGGATCATTAGAAAACAGCCAATCAAATTAATTAAGTAATTTAAAGAGAACAAAATATTACATGCTATTTATAGGAGATCGGATAATTTGGAGATCATAAGTTATTCCGACTCCGATTTTGTTGGATGCCAAGACAACAGGAGATCCATATCAGATTATGCTTACCTGTTGGCTGGTAATGATATATTTGGAAGGGTGTCAAACAGACACTCGTAGCATCTCACATCATGGCAGCAAAGTTTATAGCATGTTGTGAGGCATCCAATTAGGAAATATGGTAACAAAATTTTGTCACATAGCTGTGTATACATGAGGGTGTTGAAAGACCACTCTAAATATATTATAACAATAAATCAGCAGTATTGTATTCCAATAACAATAGGAGTTCGTATAAGTCAAAGTATATTGACATGAAGTTCCTGGTTGTGAAAAAAAGAATTTAGAATGGTCAAGTGTCCATATATCACATTAGGACAAAATCCATGTTAGCGGATCCGCTCACAAAAGTGTTACCACCCAAGGTCTTTCATGAGCACACTTCTCATACGGGTATTATCTTATTTGAGAATATGACAATATAATGGAAGTTTGTATTTTATATATTTTGGTGCTATATATTTGGATTTGGACACATTTGTGTATTTAAGTATTCTAGACATTTTTCAGATCAAATTTATGGAAATTCAGTTCATTCTGTTTTCATTATGTTAAAGTATTGACCTCATTAAAGTAAAAGAGCACCAGTTGAAAATAGACATGTGTTGATCACATTGCATGTAATTTTCATACTACGCATCCATGATTGATCTGTGTCGTTTAGCTATAATAGTATATGTGACCATTGATGGGTTAGTTACGCTAAATGTGACGAAGACCGCTTTGATCCTATATTGTTATGGTTAATGGACGAGATTGTCCGGATATACCCTAAGGTTAAGATAGCAAATTTTGAGGTCATAAAGTTAACATATAAAAGTAAAGTTACATATGTGGCCCAGTGAAATATTATTGGATTTATTCAATGATTATGGGCCACACATGTAAACTTAATTGTGTTGTGCCATCTATATAATTAAGCCAAATTAAAGTGGTCTAATTGAGAATAGGCTTAAGGGTATAAATTGTCATGGAGATAATGTGTAAATACATTTAAAGATATTACTAATTTGATGAGGGGACAAATTAAAAATATTAAAAACCAAAGTTTACGGTCCCCAACTTATACGACACTTGGAAAAAGATTTCAGGAAAGGTTTTCTCTTTCCTTTATATTCTTTGTATCCCCATCAACAGAGACATATATCAAATAATAAAACAGAAAGAGACAAATTATTTGTCTATAAAGGTCGTACTATGTTGGAAGATCAAACCATAACAAAAGAAGTTCTCTACCAGAACAAACGATGAATTCATGTACGCTTCCGCAATTAAGATTATGTTCTTCATCTCATGAATCAATGGGTTTAATCTAACAAAATTTACATTTAGGTATCCATTTTGGACCATCAGTCTAAGTCAACCATTAGGACGAGATCAAAATCCTCTTGTGTACATTTTGAAGACATAAATGCTAATTTACAATATTAGAGACCCTAAAACTAAATCACCCTATTTTTAATTTTTTTAATTTTTTATTCTAACAACAATTTTAGTTTTTTTCTTTTATTTTCATCTGAAGGTTACTTACTTCTTAGAATTTCTATATTTTAGCATTCAACTTAATGTAGATTATTGTACTTATGCTCCGTTGCCTCCCTCCTCTGAGCATAATAATTGCGCCTCAGATCACATAGAGATAATATGATGCTTTAAGAAGTTGAGAGAATATTTTACTTTCCTAAGAGTTGTTTCATAACTCCAGTTTGATGACTTCCAATGAAATAACTTAGATTCCGAAGACTTGTGTAAAATAAAGTAGATTCAATGCAATAACTTATAAGGTCATCTCCAATGGAATTTTTTATTTTTTATTTTTTCTATGGTAGAATTTTTTTGTAATTTTTTTTTTCCTTAGTGTTGATTTTTGTCTCCATTTCTATCTTAGGTGGTATTGATATAGGATAGAAAATTTCTATAATAGTTTATAAACTCTTATAGGAATTCGTCATCTCTCATAGTGGGTCCTACAACATTAAATTATTACTTTTATTTTGTGTCACATATAATAGAAATAAAAAATTATTGGAGAGTATTTTTTTATTTGTATAATTTCTATATAGAAACTCTACCAATTAGGATAGAAATTTTTTTAAAGTATAATAACAACTATGATAGAAACTAAATTTTAAAAATCACCATTGGAGATGGCTTAAATGCAAAAGAGTTATATTTGTTGCATTTATTTATAACTAACTACGTGTTCTTAAAAAAAAAGAGGTTTTTTTTTTTAATCTTATAAAATTATTATTGTATTCAATTGTTTAAGTCATCATATTATTAAAAATATGGATTATGACTCTATGGAGAATTCTTGAAGGTTTAGACACAAGAGAACTTGCTCTCTCTCTATCTCTTAGTTTAATAATTAGAATTCAACATGTTATCAATATGTAAGCTCTATCACACGAAAGATCACGGTCTTGAATGATACGAGTAATTATAAGCTTAAAAAGTTCTTCTTCTTTTTTCTTCTTAATTCTAAAAAAAAAATTCTTTTGATCTACCAGCCAGAAATATTTTTCATACAAATTCTTTTGATCTACCAACTAAAAATAACTTTATTTAAGATCTTCTGATCTATCAGTCAAAAAATGATTTTCATTTAAGACCTTTCATTCTATCGTTCAGAAATAATTTTCATTAAAATTTTGTGATGTATCAGCAAAAAATGATTTTATAAATGGCTTTAGTTTAACAAGAGAGGATCATGTTTTCTTTCTAGTGAAGTAAAAGAATGAACATGCACTATTGTATTCGTTAAAGTGTCTGCCAAAGCAATAAAATTCTAAATAAATTAGGAGGGGATCAGTATTAAATATTTATATAATCTAATACTCCCAACAATGATCTTGTATTCCATGGATTGGGATATATATATAGTTATATATAAAACAAAATTAGATCAGCTGAAAATGGATACAAGAAAATTGAAACGGAGTTGTTTCCATAATATATTAAAGCCTCTACCATTGCCTATCAGCTGAAAATGGATACAAGAAAATTGAAACGGAGTTGTTTCCATAATATATTAAAGCCTCTACCATTGCCTGCACCAAAATTATAACAACAAATTTGATATAGAAAACAAAAATTATAGATAATTTCCATTAAAAATAAAATATTTGACCAAATTATACCCAAAGTGATGGAACCTCAGTGCAACTGACATAAAAAAAAAAATTATGTTAATGGTGACATGATTGTTAGAGCATCATTAGTAGTTGAGATCAAAGTTGTGAAAAGCGCTAGACGCTATTCGGAAGGGTATCCGCCGCCTAGCGTCCAGTCCGTCTAGACGGTCGTCTAGATGTAGGTGGTTCAAAAGATATACAAAATAAATTCAAACAGCCTAATAAAAATTGTATAAAATGTCCATAAAATTCCATAACATGCATAGTCGGGCGTCGGGAAGACTAGGCGGGTGCCTAGGCAGACATCGGACGGACACCAGCCGCCTAGCGCCTAGGCGCCGCCTAGATGGTCTATGCGGCCGCTTTTTAGAACAGTGGTTCAGACTCTCCAATGCAATTTAGAGTCCAAAATTTCAAAAAAAAAAAAAATATAAATGTAGAATGGGTTGAGTTTGTACGAGAATAGTAGGAAATGATAAAGTGAGCTCCGGATCCAAATATTGTGTGGTCAAAAATTGGTGTAATTTTTTTTTTATAAAAACTAGAATCTAGGACTTAAACTATTATACAAAATAAGTTCCTACAATCTACAATCTAAAATCTAGAAATTGAGAGGCCCAACCCTTAGCACCACACACACACACACACACACACACACACATATATATATATATATATATATATATATATATATATATATATATATATATATATATATATATATATATATATATATAATCTAATTTCTTACTATCACTAAAAATGTTAACCATGTCCATGAGTGACTATATTGTTATTTTTCCTGACAGGAAATTGAGCCAAAGAAATTTATGAACTCCAGTCATGTGATATTGGTAGCAGGACGACCGTCCAGAACTCCATGGACTAGGTGAGCCAACATTTTTTTTTAAATATATAAATAATTTTGTACCGAAAATAGAACTAGTATTTATTATGAACCTTTCTTATCATAAAGCATATTTTACTTTTTTTTTTTTTTTTTTTACGTTATGTATGGAACCTCATTTTAAAAATTCGTCTCGGACTCCCATAAACTCATGACCGGCCCTGATTGGTACTTATCCAATCATCTTTTTCTTTTTGTTGCCCCACCCCCCTTCCATTATTCATGTTTGTACAGTATACTTTTAGAGCATCATTAGTTGATGAGGTTCAAAATTTCATCCTGAGGGCCAATATTTCAAAAAATAAGAACCGGTAAATGTATAATGGATTGGATTTTTATGAGAATAGTAGAGAACGATAACATGAGTTTTGGTCTCAAAGATTGTGTGGTCAAAAATTAATGTAAAAAATAATAATAATGCAAATCTAGAATTTGATTTTAAATTGGGATTTACTATTCTACAAAATAATTTTCTACATTTGAGTTTAGAAATTTTTAGGTCCAACGTATAGCTTCTGTGGGTGGATTGGAACTGAGAATCTAGAAAATGAAACTTAAAATGGTTTTTACTATTCTATAAATTGAGCTCCTAAGTTCTAAACTAGAAATTGAAGTGGGCCTTAATAATGATGCTATTACACAAAGAGACAAACTGACATAAGAGCATCTACAACCCTGTTGTTAGTTTGGAAAAAATGGTTGCCATATAGAAATTATAATTTCTTATTTCAAAAATTATTTTTCAATGCAAATATGAAGTTGGTTGTGAAGTTGACACGACAATGACATGACAAGAACAATGTGAAGTTGGTTATCTAGATCTAGACAATGGATTTCATAATGACTTTATTCCACATCATCAATTATGAATACACATATTTATTAAACAAAGGAAGAAGTGAAAAAGTTGTTTTGGAAGTTGAAAAAAAATAGTTTTTATTGTATTTTCAATAGTCTTGTGTGAATATAGTCAGGGGGGATCCCGGGGGTGGGTTGGAGCCCACCCAAAAAGAAAAAATTAACTTTTTTTTTCTATATAATTTTTTTTTCCGATATTTTTATATAGGTTAACCTACTTCTAGTCCACCCAAAATTATGGTAGCCCATCCAGCTGCAGTTTCTGGATCCACCCCTAAATATAGTCTTGTCACATAAGAAAAATATTGTCTTGTGCCTCATGCCACACAAGAATCACAACACAAAACAAGACAATAGAGTTGGAGATGCTCTTACTATTCTATAAATTGAACTCCTATATTCTAAATCTAGAAATTGGAGTGGACCTTAATAATGATGTTCTTATCATACCAGATCAGATTTGCTGTTCCACTATTTATATCATATATTTTATTTCTATTCTATTATATGTAGATTCCAATCGATATAAAATAAATAAAAACTAACATACAATAGAATAGGAGCAGAATATAAAACAAAAATAGTGAGACAACAGATCTGATCTCCGTGCACACACAGACAACTGACATAAGATGAGAGAGAGAGAGAGAGAGAGAGAGTGTGAGTGGCTTGGGCTTGGAGGACCACAAAATAATTATGCACAGACAAAGCCAACTCTCCTCCCCACCACTAATTCTCCCTTATCCCACCCACTCGACAGTTCCCAACAAAATCGGTAAAAAAAATGACAGCCGACATGGCAACAAAAACGCAAGTGTTGAAGCAAAGCTCGAAAGCAACATTAAAATTTGATTCTTTAGATGACTCGGGAACTATCCAATTTTTCCTATTTGCCGTTGTAATTTTTTTGTAATTATCCAAACTTTTTTTTGCTTATTCCATGTCAACAATTCCGGTCTTTTCCCAATCAAACAAACCACCTAAGTTCATCAGAAGTGTTTATGGTACTTGATTTTCACAAAAAAAAGTATACTCTTAAACGAGGGCCGGTCTTAAATTTTGGATTTCCTGCTCAAAACAAAATTATAAATCAATTGTCTCTGAAATATAAATTTTATAAGTAAATTAAAAAATTTAATTGATAATAGTGCTCAATAAGATACATGAGTATTCAAATAAAATTATAAATAAATTGGATAATATATATATATATATATATATATATATATATATATATATATAGAGAGAGAGAGAGAGAGAGAGAGAAGAAGAAGAAAAATGCGAGTAATCACATTTTGCTCCCCCCAACATCCGCCATGGATTTATTTTAAAGTTTGCTGATTTTTGTCCTCCGAAATCCCGGCTTCGCGGGCCCTGGCCACACTGGAGAACGCATCTCTCGAAAATTTTGGATGTGTCCGGGTCGATCAGAGGTTCGGCTTGCTTCTCCCGCGAGTCCTCTCCCAGTTACGAAATTTGGTGAAAGGTTTTTTTGTCAATCAGTCCAACCGGGTGGAATTGAATCGAAAGAGAAAAATTTTGCAACAAAAAAATCAAATAAGTTTTACTAATTTTCAAATTATATATATATTTTTAATTATATAGGTCAATATATATATTGAACTTTGAAAATTTCGTAGACGGACGTACAACTTTCCAGCGACGGAAGTGTGGCCATGAAATACATGATCGAATTTCTATCGCTAGTCCGTTGCTAAGACATTATTGATATTACATGACCAACAGTGGAGGGGGGGGGGGGAGGCATTGCTAGAGTTGTGCATCGATCAATGATCGTCTTATTTGGTCACAACTGAAATAAATTCAAAATTATTCGATTGTGAAATAATGACAGCCGGATCAAACCAACCAACTAGTCGGTTCGGTTTTAAAATTGATCGACTTTGTTCGGCTCGGCTCGGCTCGGGTGATAAATTTTGTATTTGAACGCAATATATTTAAAATCAACAAAATTTTAAATACTTTGAGCAATCCTTCGCTACATGTTTGCTAATAACTCATTCCATCATTTTATCATTTTATCTCCAACAAACATAATAGTTCATTTCCGTCATTCTATCTCCGATAAAAAAAAAAGTCTAAAAATAATAAAGCAAAATAATGAAAATATATAAGATATAACAGTTGATCAGTTTGGTTCGGTTTTATCGGTTTTTGATATTATCAATCCACTGACCGAACCAAATCGTTCGGTTATTAAGAACATTCAACCTATCCAATCCGAGCAATCCATGAGTTCGATGCAAAATCGATCGGTACAGTTGTGACCGGACCGATTCGGATCAAATTTGTACAATCCTAGACATCACGTCTTTAATTTTGTTTAAGGCGATGAAATTCCTATTTAAGTACCAAAGGTTTTAAAGACGTACATCTTTGAAGCGTAAATAAGTTGTAGATAGATGTGGCCACACCAGTTTGTAATAACCTGTTTTTTTTTGGCCATTAAGAATGAAAGCAGAAAAGGAGGATGGTTGTCCACTCTCTACTCTCTTTTTTTTCCTTAATACCGACTAGAACGGTACGGTCACGGCTTCAAAGCCAGTTATATTCTTTCTCCGAAAAGCCAGTTACAGAGTATAGCCAAACCTCGCGAGGGAAGCGGATCGGGAACGACGTTTCAAAACTTTCTAGAGGTTCCTATAAAGAAGTGGAAATCAATAGGATAACCCGATTCTTCCGTAATATGCGCACTACGGACGAGACAGTTTGACGACTAAGTGCTCTTTCTAGGATCGGCGTGCGTTACTTCACACCCACAAAAAAAATGTGTGACAGACTAAAAAGGTCTTCTTTGACCGCTTTTGCACAAGCAAAATTCTGCTTTTTTTCAACATGAAATATGATGAAAACAGAAATAGAAGACAAATTTTTTGAGGAACCTTGTTTAGCCTTATAGTAGCTTTATCGCAATCGGTTGTCAGTCAAAATCTGGAATGGTCCAGCTAGTTGTTACATTGAATCTATGATTCTTTCATATTGCAAGTATTTAAAGTTCAAGGTGCCTAATGGGCCGGGCCGGTCCCCAGCTATGATTTGACTGGGTTCGGGTCGATCTAGATCCAATCCGTTGGAGAGAGCGGATCGGACCGGTCGATTTGGAAGCCGACCGAGTCCGGTCTCGTGACCCGGTCTGGATTCGGACCGGTTCACGGTCGGACCGGGCTGGCCCAATTTTTTTTTATTTTATATTTTATATATAAGGTAATAAATTCAAGTTAAAATTTATATGTTTTTTGTTACCAAGTTATTTTTGTATAATTTCAAATTTATAAGTTTTTTTTTAGTAAATTTTTTTTTGTATAATTTATGTTATATAAACATTAAGTAAGAAAATTTATTTTATTTTTTTATATCGATTTTTATATAACTTTAAGTATAAATTAAAATTTGCATATTTATAAGTTGATTTTTTTTTGAATAACTTATAAAAATATATAAATCTTTTTTTTAATTTTTTTTATATAAATAATTATTATATATATATATATATATATATATATATATATATATATATATATATGATCAAAAGATCCGCCTCTGCTGCACCATTGGATCGCAGGACCCGTGTGGGGCCCACACGATCCAACGGTGGAAAGCGACGTGACTCCCACGTGATATATATATATATATATATATATATATATATATATATATATATATATAAAACTTTAAGTATAATTTGTTTTCAAATTTAAATATAAATTTATAACTTGAAATTTAAATAGATATTTATATAAATTTAATTTCTTTATATAGTTATTTATATAGACATAAATAAATTAAACTTAAAAAACTAACAACATTAAGTAATAAAAAACTGAATATTTTTATTAATGGCAATAAAATTATAAATGTATTATAACATTAAGTAATAAAAAAATAGAAACTTGAAAATAATATTTTATTTGCATAAAGCTTGTAAAAAAATGTACAAGTCTTTTAAAAAAAAATTATTGTCCGTCTTCCATCTTTCGTTGAAGTTTATTGCTCATCTCCTCCTTCAGTAGCGTCATCCATAGTGAGAGATTGAAAGTCCAGCTCTGTGATATCGACACTTTCATCTCTTGAGTCTTGAGTTATTTTTTTTAGCACGGATCCAATCTTGAACGCAGACAAAAGCTTCTAAAATATCTGGCAGCAATCGACCCTTCTTTTTGCTTAGCATTCTTGAACCTGCACTAAATTTTTTTTCGATGCTACTATGGACCATTAGTATATCGTGTGCTATAGCAGAAAGTATATGATACATATTTTTAGTCTCTTCCACCATTGTAAAATTGAAAAACAAGATGAAGAATCATCTTCATCTTCTTCATAAGAATTTAGATATAAGAACAATTCTTGAGTGGCTTGGGAAGATTGTTTTTGTTTCTTCCTTTGCCGAACACTTTTAGCATATGATAATTTAAACATAAAACCAGATATACTACCTTGAACGGTTGTACCAGATTGGGTGGATACAACTCTTTCTTCATATAAAGCAATATCTAAAACATCCTTAATTTCTACTTTCAAGCTACCTACGTCAACTCTTATATTTTTCTTTAAATTCGTCTAATAAAATATATACACCATCTAATTTAATCTTGGGATGAAAAATCGAAGCCAAACAATATAGAAGAGGTATATTATCACAATATTTTTTAAATTTGGCTTCCATTTTGGAAACAACATAATCAAAATCAGGAACATTTCTATATTTACAAAATAAATGAGATATGTTAATAATTTTTATTAAAGCTAAAAGAGAAGTTGGATAATAAACTCCAGATAGAATACATGTAGCATTATAAAATAATTCTAAAAATTCAAATATAGAAGTAGCAATTAACTAATCATTCTCAGTTACTTAACAATCAAAACTAGGATTAACATTAAATAATGTGTAATAACATCTTTAAACTTCATGGAAGATTTCAACATTAAATAAGTAGAATTACATCTATGTGACGCATCCTTAACAAATCGCCTAAAAGTAACACCATATTGTGTACATAAAATTTTAAAAGCTTGTTGTCTACTTGCAGAAGTGTTCAAACTCTGTAAACATAATATAATATTTTCTAAATTTAGACATTTTTGTACATTCAAATTAATAATATGATAAGCACATATAACATGAAAACTCTACCTTCTAACATATGCAGAAATTGTGTTTTCAAAACATTAATAAAAGAAGTGTTATTACTAGCATTATCTAAAGAAATCAAAAATATTTTATTTTGAATATCATATTCACGCACAAATTGTATTATAATGCCACCAATTACAACGCCGGTATGTGAAAATTCAAAAGGCCTAATGATGTATTTTTGCAACATCCATCTTGAATCTATATAATGTGCCGTGATACGGATATAAGCATAATTTTGCTTAGTAGCATATATCAGAAGTTAGAACTAATTTACTAACATGCATAAAAATTTCTTTCAAAGCAGCCTTATCTTTTTGAATTTTTTTCAAAGTCTCTGCTCTAGTAGTAGATCTAAAAACTTTAGTAAAGTAAGGATAAAGGATATTACTTATATGATCATAATAGAAATCACTCTCACCAAATGTAAATGGATGTTCATCACAAATAATATATTTTGGTAACTCAGTCTTGTTACGAGCATAAAAATAAGTAAAGTTACCTATAAAAGATTCTTGACCAACGATACTTAGCTGTGTTTGTTTAGCCTGCAGTGTGTTGCCATAACAACTTTCGTAGTGTCTTTTTAAAGTGTTTGTGCCATCAATTTTTTTTAATTTGTAAACCCGCTTACATTTTTTACATTCCGTAGCCTTAGGTATTGATTTATGATCTCTTGGATCTAAAATCGGTGCGCATTCACTATTAGTGACAAATATTTTTGTAAAATAATTTCATAATTTTTTTTTTCTATTGTCAACATTTGTAGCCGTAGTCATACTTCTAATTTCAGGAGATGACATTTGTTTCGGTAGCGCAAAATCAAGAATATGATTATTTACAAACATATTATTATAATAATCATAATTTTAAAATATTGGTTTGAATCTTGTCCATCAATATTTAAAAAAATATTTTTTCAAAAAAAGTTAGAGCAAAATTAATTACTTTTCTACCAAGAGAGAGAGAGAGAGAGAGAGAGAGAGAGAGAGAGAGAGGAAAGAAAAATATCAAATCAGAAAAAAATAAAAAACAATTCTGTAATATTAAAATTACCAGTAACGTCTGCTAGAAGCCTCTCGAAAGAAATCGCAAGAAACTTTGTTGAGATGGAAGAAGTTGGACTCCAGTAATTGTTTTGTTTCTAAACTTTGTAATTGCCTTTGCTTCTAAACTTTGTAAGAGAGGGAACAAATTTTGTAAGAGGGAAGAAATTGTGTTGTGTTTATTTTTCATGAATTATGGTCTATTTATAGAATTTTTTTGGGACCAAATAACCCTAAATACCCTAAAAAAAGTTGTTATAATGGATATTTTGGTCATTTTTAGCAAAATGACTAAAATACTCCTAAAACGGTCATAAATCAGCCACTAAAACGGGAGTATTTTGGTAAAAATATCCCCAACGGTTATATCAAAAAAAAAAAAAAAATCAGCCGAAGTAGACTTGAGCCGGGCCAACCGAATAAAATCCGGACCAAACGAATACAATCCGGACCGAACGACGTAGGAAATGGACCGGATCGGACTCGCGGGTCGGATCCTCCGACCTAGTCCGATCCAGGACGGAGGGTGCACCATGAATTTTCAGTGGTAGAAACTCCTCCGCTCTTATTTTTGTCGGTGAATATGCAATGCATTAGGCCCCATAGGGTATCATACATATTATTTTATAATAAATATAAGTGAAATGATAGGATTTAATAATAAAAAAAAAGGATGGATCGTCAAGTATTCAATTACATTTCATTGCTACTTACTGGAGTATACAAGTAAATAAATAAATCCACAAGTTATTTAATAGTTTGATATTTCTTCGAACAATTCACTAATAATTCATAAAAGTTTGTAACATTATATGTAACTCCACTGCTACTTACTTGAGTATACAAGTAAAATGAGTACATCAATGAGTAACTCAAGATTATGCAATTTCTTCAAGCACATTCATAAAATAGACAGATTATATGTTAATTATGTAGATAAAAAAACATTATAAGCTCTCGAACAATTAGTGCTCAAATATTTTGAATTTTTTATATTTCTATCAACTCTCATCTTTCGGCTATGTTAGATTAATTACTGAATGCCAAACTTATGTCTGGTCAACCCCAAAAAGAACCACTCCATTTTTATGAAGTATTTAAAACAGAATTCCTGGTCATTAAAATTCCTCAAAACAATACAGTATAATTTTGTATCTTCATAAACACCCTAAATCGAAATAGTTTTAGGATTATTTTAAGTGTTTTAAATTTTACCGTCAATTTGATATGGTAATAAATGTTTTACTCTCTACATTATGATTTATTACTTGTCAAAACATTTTATGCTTGCAAGTTATATGAATGTATAAGCTATTGTTTGAGAGGACAATGCTATAATCTTTTTTTCGGAAGAAATTTATTTTATATATGTGCATATAAGTAATTTTATTATTTTTAAAAAAACTTATAGAAAACTGTTCGTTAATGAATTTTCAAGTATGTGTTAGATTGGTTTAAAAGTTGCTACTTATAATCGTCCAAAATCGAATTCCGTATAACCGCTCATAACAAATACTTTAAAACACCTTGTACCTGCTACCCCAATAATTGTCATGCAGCCTCTAAAAGTTTTGGTATCAAAATAGTGAACTAACTTAAATATCTGATTAGAAATCAGGTCCAAGTGATTTTAATTAAGGCATAGGGTGGTCCTCTACACCAACATATAGCCTGGATCTTAATGCGCAGTACTCAAGGGCGTGGCATTGGTATCAGTCATTTCCCTTGATTCAAAACTCGGATGCTTGGGAGAAAGAAGAAAATTAACAAGCCAAATTTCATAACAAAAAATTAATAAAAATTGAATCCATGTTTTATTCATAAAAAGGAGAGAGGGGGGTTTGATTACCAATAGATGGTAACATCAAAAATGCCAAGAAATTATCTTCAATAAAAGAAATATATCATAAAATATGATGAAGAATTGCAAATATAGAGCAACCTATTTTTATCTATCAATATTTTAAGTTAATACCTTTGTCAAATGGATATTTATCTTGTTCCTTAGAGCATCCACGATGAGAACATTCCAAACATATATTTCAAATTATTAAAAGTGTGTAAATTATTATTTTTAGAGTGTTCCTATGATATTGGCACGCAATAGTACACTTCAAATTAATTTCCACTCTTTTCTTTTTATTTTGCTTCCCTATTCGATAAGATTTTTCCTCTCCTTTTTTTTTTTTTTTTTTCCTGTTTGGTTTGGGCCCAACAATTAATATAGAGGAGTTAGAGCATCCACAGTGGGAACACTCCAAACACATAATTCAAATTATTAAAAATTGTATAAATTATTACTTTTGGAATGTTCCCATGATATTGACACACAATGATACACTCCAAATAAACACTCCAAATTAATCTCCTCTTTTTCCTCCCTCTTTTTCCTTTTTATTTTCCTTTCCTATTAGGTAATATTTTTTCTCTCTTTTTACTCTTTATTTTTCTTTCTTGTTTGGTTACTTTTGGTGGGCCCATCAATTAATATAGAGGAGCTATGACACGCTCCAAATCTGGAGTGTCTCGTAGCTTTCTAGCAATTTTCAAGTATGCACAAGTGTCCACTGCAGCCTTCAAGTGCTACAAAATTTGACTAAAGTTAAAATGTAGCACTTGAAACCTCTCCCACTGTGGTTGCTCATAGGAGACGCTCCAAATCTGGAGTGTCTCGTAGTTTTATAGCAATTTTTAAGTATGCACAAGTGTTCACTGTAACCTTCAAGTGCTACAAAATTTGACTAAAATCAAAATGTAGCACTTGAAACTCCTCCCACTGTGAATGCTGTTAGTGGCCTATGCACGAGAGTTGGTTATTTTTCGAAGTATTTGGCGATTATCAAGTTCCCCTCGTCATATCCAATCTAATTTAATACGAGACGAATTCACTAGACATTGTCTTAATTATAAGATAATTAGGAGATCTTGATATCTTTCCTATAATCTCTTCTTTCATCCCAGGAGAAAAAAATATAGAATATCCTTTAGACATAGGATTGCTGGAGTTTTTGGACTATAAATTATTATAAAATTTAGAGAGCAAGAACATGACTATGGCCCAAGGAGGAGTTTTTGACTATAGAGAGCAAGATTTATGGGCCAATCCAGGAAGGACTATAGGCCTGAAACCAGCCTACTTTCTATACATGTTGCTAATCACTTCCATCTCATTTTCATCTGAGATTCTCAACATAGATCTAGTCAAATTAATCTTCTTTTATCATATGCTTCAACATTCATTCCATGTGCTATATGAGATCAGGTATGTTGGACCTATATGTAACCCTCTTTTCTTCTTTTCCTGCTGTCAGTGTCAGTTCTTTCCAAGATGAAAAGCAGATGCTCTCTGACATGTAGTGACAAGTATAATCTAGCATAATAGAGACATATAGCTACTTGTCACATTTTATCTACATGATCATAATATGGTATCTTTGTCACTTGCAAGCATGATATTCCAGTATTTGACTAAGATATCTTGCTTATAAACCACTGATCTAGAATCAGATTCTTTTACATATTGGCATAGGCTACAATCCAGAAAGAAGCTTAGATTGATATCCATGTTTGTATTCATGAATTGATTATACTCTGAGTCACACTTCCTACTTACATAAGGCAGTGTTTGGGAATACGATAATTCGGGTAAAAACCGTAAAATTGATCTTTAAAGAAGTGAAGATCTCAGAATTTATCAAAAAATGGGGGTACAATAACTCGATCAGGTATGTAAATTTTGTTAAGATTGGGGTTCCTCCTCTTGCCAACATTAGATAGTAAAGTTATTATACTTCAATTCAACAACCTTGTTTTGTTTGTTTTTTTACCTCTGTTCTTCCTATTGTTTGTGTATGTAGGATTCATGAAGAGTTTTTGACAATCAAAGTTACTATATTCCCTACTCCTACACCTTATTGAATCTTAAATGGCTTATACTTTTGTAATTGCTTTATACCTAAGGTTATAAGAATAAGATAATTCTAGCTTTGCAGCGAATTAAGATGTTGATAGTATAAGTGTGTTCACCAACACTTCACTTGGCTGACGAAGCCCTACCTGTTGAATTATGTTCATATCCAAAAGGAGGAATAAAGCATACAAGACGTTGAACACTTAACATTACATTATATGAATTCTGTAGTTTTGTCTACATGCAAACATACAGATTTAAATCTCAGACTATTTAGGAGTAAAGAGCATAGTTTGCAGTATCGGCCGATACCGATACGATTTGGCATATTCCGATTCGATATTGATATATACCGACATTGGGGGGGGGGGGAGGTCTTTTTCACTCAATTTGGCAGAAAAAATTGAACAAAAAAGACTAAACAATGAGGTAAAAGCATATAAATGAAAAAAAAACTCATTTATTGCAGGTAAACCAATCAACAAAGATGACTATCATTTAATTTTAAAATTATTATGAAACAATATAGAAGATACTTAAAATTATATCTAAATATTTTATAAATTTTTTTAATTTGTAATAATTTAGTAATAATTATTTGCTTTTCGATACCACAAAATCCGATACTCCGATCTGAATTCGTTGATACTACCGATACCACTGATTCCGGTATGGTAGAAATGGTCCAATAGTGATAATGATATCGATATTGTGAACCTTTAAGGAGCATTGAAATTGTAGACGGCATGTACTTTCAAAGTCTAAAAATATGCCCAGAATTTAACTCCTGAGAGATTTTTGTACCATACATTTGCTCCATGATACTTCCATAGATCTGTTGAAAATCAACAAACCTGAAATTTGGACAACAAATATACAAATGATGCTTGATGCCATCTTCTCGTAGAAAGAATCAACAAATATGCAAATATTAATAATATTAGCTGCCAATATTCAGAATTAGGACAAAGAACATTTATATCATAAATCTTTAGAACTAAAACTGATTTAAACTAACTAAACTATTGTTAGAGCATGTGCGAATCTAATTCTCAGTCTGTCAATTGGCCACAGTGGGAGGAATTTTAATGCTACATTTTGACTTTAGTCAAATTTTGTAACATTTGAAGGCTGTAGTGGACACTTGTGCATACTTAAAAATTACTATGAAGCTACAAGACATTTCAGATTTGGAGCATGTTCTATTTCCTCTATATTAATTGATGAGCCCAAAAAAATAGCCCAATAGAAAAGAAAAATAGAGAGGAAAAATATTACCAAATAGGGAGGAAAAAAAAAAAAAGAAAGAAGAGAAAATTAATTTGAAATGTATCATTGTGTGCTAATATCATAAAAATATTCCAAAAATAATAATTTATACAATTTTAAATAAATATATCATATGTGTTTAGAATATTTCCAACGTGAATGCTCTTACAAGTCTGCCATTTCTTACATTTCTTCTGTTGATAAGAATAACGCTATCTGAGCAACCCAGACACATCACCACAATCCATCATCATCATCATCATTTACTAATCCAAACTATATATTCCAGAACCATTTGTCTAGTCATTTCGCTTTGTCGATCTCCATATCTAGATCGACTTCATCTCCTTACCTTGCACGTAAGAGACCAGACCAGACCCTATATATATATATATATATATATATATATATATATATATATATATATATATATATATATATATATATATAAAGTGCAAATTTTGTTTTTCGTAATTTATTTCGTTAGCAAATTAAAATTGCATAAATTTTTTGATCAAAATAGTCCTTTCCGTTCATTTTTCTTTAAAGATACCATTAAAAAAAATGAAAATCCTAAACTACCCTTTCCCTTCCCTCCCTCCTCCTCTACCGTTCTCCCTTCCTACTACTCCCTGCGTCGTCGGCCTCCTCCTCCTCGCGTCCCCTCCCCCTCCTCCCCGAGCACCTCCCCTCCTCTCCGCCGTGCTCTGCCCCCCTCCCCCACCACTACCACCAGCCCGCCTCCTCTACCGCGCTCCCCGTAGATCCACAACAGCCGCCCCCCCTACAGCTCCTCCGCGGCCGCCCCCCCTACAGCTCCTCCGCGGCCGCCCTCCCGCGCGCTCAGCTCTTCCTCGTTCGCCCCCGCCCGCGCAGCTCCTCTACCCTCCCAGGCGGCCGCCCCCGCGTCCAGCTCTCCTGTGCCCCCCCTCCCGCGCGCAGCTCCCCAGCGTCGGCCCCCCTCGGTCCGAGCCCCCCCCCTCCACCTCGTCCCTCACCCCTCTCCTGCTTGAGCCGCCGTCCCCACCACCGCCGTCGCCCCCACCGCTGAAGAAGGAGGGAGGAAGAGGGTTAGGATTAGAATTAGGATCAAGATTAAGATTATGATTAGAATTGTATTAGAATTATGGTTAGTGAGGGATATATTAGTCATTTGACGTCCGTTAACGGCAGAAAATCAAATTGGGTGCAAAATGCACCAAATATAAAATGCGAGAGTTTTTAAATGCAGGGGTCTTTAATTGCAAAAATACAAATCTAAGGAAGAATTTTTTACACTTTACCCTCTCTCTCTCTCTCTCTATATATATATATATATATATATATGTATATATATATATATATATATATATATATAGAGAGAGAGAGAGAGAGAGAGAGAGAATAGTTTCTGATACAAGTTTCTCCTGCATGTTCCAGACCAGTCATCATCATCGTCTCGCCGAGATCTGACCAATTTTGACGACTTACTTTTAAGCAAGTTGGGCCTCCGTAATTCTGATCACAATCCTGCTCCGACTTGACGTACTGGGTTTATTTATTTATTTTTTATTTTTATTTTTATTTTTGAGATGTCCGACGATACGTACGACATATTACGTACGCTATATTGCATGCTATTTGGGTCCACTGTTCCATACCTTTTCTACGATTTGTTTTCGAGACCTCCGTCCAACCAAAAATGTTATACCTCTTCTTACTGACCACAAAAGCCAATTGACGTAAGGGAGATGTTAGAACTATCAAATCAACCTGAGGTTGATATATATCAAGCCAAATGTAATTCATCTTTTATCAATAAGTTTAGTTAGTTTAGATCAGTTTTATTTTTTTATTTTTTTTATTTCTGGATCTCCTATATCTTTGTATAGAATGAAATCTATTTTGCTCTATTGTAATTCTCTTATATACAGCTGGAATCAATAGCCTAATATCTAAGATTATTACACAGTACGTAGCCTCTATTTTAACGTAAATGAAAGTCAAGAGTCACGGCAGCAATATCATTCTATGGAGAGGAGAGCTAGTCATTCTTTCCCTCGTTCCTCCCTCATTAACGTAGGGATTGTTTTATATTAGCAGCAATGCCAATACCAAATAAGACGATATTATATAGTTGTTCCCTTCCATAGATTCAATAATAGTGTCAAACTTAAGGTGGAACTTGCATGGATCTGATCACTGTCTGTTCCGTAGATGCACGTTAGGGGCCGGGGAAATTAAAGACAGAAAGATGATATTTCTTCCAAAATAAAATAAAAAATGAAGGGACAGTATATTGCTGAATTAGAAACAATTTGTAAGAGGTTATTGTTGGGAACGAAACGTAAAAATTGTTTATCAAATCAGAGAGTACCTGCGAGAGAACCGAGCAAAACGCATAAACCAAAAATACCAAACACAAATCGCAGACACAGATTTTTACATGAAAAATCCAGATGAAAAAAACTACGGGACGATCGGAGTCCAATCCAGAAGAACCTCCACTAATGGAATAAAGAGATTACAACCTCTACAAGCTCCTCACCGATCCAAGACGGATCACCGCAACTTTTGAAATATAAAATAGATTACAACCACGAAGAAAAAAAAAAAGACAATGAGAAATACCCCAAATTGATCTCCTTCTTCGAAACGACCTACAAGCCTTTTTTCTCCTCTCTAAAGTTGCAATGATACTCTTGCCACCTTTTTCTCTCTCTCTTATTTTTTCTCTCATGTTGTTGTATATTGCATGAGTCTTTATATAAACCCTTGCATGAATTAGGATTTTCATATGAAAATTTAATTATATTTATGGAAATCTAATTATATTTGATCTTATATTTAATGGAAATCAAACATAAATTAGCTTACCATAAATTGGAAATCCAATTATATAGAAAGTTAATATATGAAAGATCCAATCATAAATATATAATTAAAGTCAAAGATGTAAATCTAATATAATATTTGTTTACCGTAAATGTTCCAATACACGACGCTCGATGCACTTTTTGAACTTTTTCGACACACGGATGACGCTCGTCGCACTCTGGGGTATTCTCCACATATGTTGGGAACCCCACAACTACCAGAATAACACATATTAGCGACGCCAAAAAATATCGCTAATATGTAAAACGACGTCGCTAAAATGATTTGGCGACGTAATTATCGATGTTTTTACGTCGTCGCGTATTACATGGTCGCTGACAATAAAATTGTCGCTAGTCGTCGCTATATCGACGTATATTTGCGACGAGAAGCCGTCGCAGAATATACGACGTTTAGCGACGTTTCGTCGTTAAACTGGCGACGTAAGCATTGGTTGCAACACGTCACTATATTAGCAACATTATGAGTGACGTTTTGCTACAAGAATGCTGCATGACAAGTTTTTCCATGTCAACATATTAACGACGTGTAGCGACGTCCATATTTTCCAGTTAGCGACGTTCACCGACGTAACAGTACGTGTCGGTGAACATCGTAAAACGTCGCTAAATTGAAAAAAAAATAGGCTGCAGTTTTTAAAATATTTTCCAACAAAACTCTACCTACAGTTATAAAATCACAGTTTATATAAATAAACTCGGAGCAACCCTCCGTTGAATTTCCTGGGTTCGCCGACACCTTCGGTGGAACACGCAACACCAAATTTTTTTGGTGTATAGTTAATATGAATAATAAACAAAACTCACATAGAAAAAAATCTACAAAGTTACATTACACTAAATATGTCCCAAGAAGTAGATAGATAAATTTAAAATAAGTGTCACATGCATCTCAGAATGGAATAAAAAGTATGAAATAAATACATCAAAGACCCAAGAGTGGGCCAATACACACAAACACACTAAAACATGTCCAAGAATGGGCAAATACACACTACTACTGATGAGGAGGAGCACCGCCGTGCATCTGGCATAGAAGGAACTCATACTACTCCTGTGAAAGCGTCACCGATGCCGATAGAGGTGGCAGTATCGATGCTGGCGGACCAGGAGGACGTATCTGTTCCAATGCTAGCAGTCGAGCATTGTATGAATCTATGGAAGATACCACCCTCGAAGTGTTCTCCGCCACCGACCGGCTCAATAAATCCCGCGTCGCATGGATCCTCGCAAGTGAGTCGCTCATGGCCAACGGAGCTGTAGAGGGTTGCGAGAAAGTACCAGCCCATCCCTTTGCAGGTGTACTAGTTGTCGTCCTCTCACGTAGTTTAAGATACTCGTCCTAGAAAAGTGGTTACGAACGTCTAAGTTACTTATTACTAACTATATAGATATATATTTGCATATTTTCTAAGTTACATTAAAACTAACACATGGTAGTAAAACGTACATAGCTTTGCATGGCCTTGTCATCGATGAGCTTTCCGCCCTTCCGATGGGTGGCCAGAAAGACTGTCACCATGTTGGCGTCCTCACTCCTCTGTACCTGTTAAAAATTATATTATTAAAATTATATATCTTATTATACTTGCATTAAAATAATATATATTCAATAGAATACATAATAGACGACGAAAATATTTTGTCATGGGAATCGAGCCACCACACCACTTTTCTGCCTTCGACCTAGCCGCCTTTGTCTTTTTCGACCGTTCCTTGTACTTGGGTTCGTCGAATCTCGCCGTCATTGCAGTCCACTGCTCAGGCGTGATCCAACCGTGGATCGGTTGTCCGGAGCGATCACGAGCATTATGGTCGTTGATCGCATTACGTATCAGCTTGGCGGCGACGACAAAAAACTCCTCCTCAATCTTCTGAGCCCGGTGTGGTGGATAAAAATAGGTTTTCTACAAGAAGTAAAATAAAGAGTTACATAATTTGCATAAATAATTATTGATATTAAAAGTAAAAATATTTTTACCTTGAAGTGGGCAAACCAAAATGCATTCCTATCTTCAGGAGCATCTGAGTAGTTGATCCAAGGCCCACCATAGTTCTGTCTCAGAAAATGCCCCAGTGATCTCTGTATCGCCGATGGACGATATCTATGCAACGATAATTAAATTCATGAATATATAGATATAATTATTTAGAAAATGTTAACTATTATACTTACTTGCTAGGCCCGTCCCTCAAATCTTCATCGTCGTCTCGCCCTGAGGCGTGTATGGAGGATCGCTCTGATCATGCGCAGACGGAGTCGGCTTGACCTCCTCCATCTGCTCCTCTGTCTCCATGGTGCCGTCAGCGGCAGGGAGGCTAGACGAGGGAGTAGTCTCAGGCATAGAACTGCTAGTCCCATGTACCGTTGATGGAGTCGGAGATGTGACTATTACATCCTGATCCAGAAGGTCCCGACAACGCCCCAGCCGGGCGTGAATCACCGTGCCCCGGCACTCCTGCGGGACGTATATCGTTGGCCATCGAGGCGTGATGTCGTACGAACCTGGGGTTGCGCTCGCACAAGGCACATTGTTAAACTTGTGGCTATCATCGAACCGATCAAGCACATAATGAAGGGACAGTATTACAACAATAATCCATCTGAGTATACGAGACAAAACTCAAGGCACGAGGTTCTCAGAATACAATGACATCGTTCTATAGATTATGTCCCTCTATACAGAAGCAGCTCAAAACATCTCGATACGGCTCAAGGTATCGACACTAGATTTCTGGGTCCTGGGCATGAGGCACGACTATCGCTTCCTCGGACGATCCAGCACCTGCGAATAAACAAACTGTTGGTGGGTCAGCACTTTGGATAAAGTACTGGTGAGTATCAATGAACAGAAGCAACATTCACTAAAAGCAATACTAAGTAATTATGTTATAAAATATTATATTACTACTGATCTTTCTAGTTTTACCTAGGTTCGTTACATGCAGTGCAGGAACGGAGTCATATTACTTCTTTTGGAAACATCTTTGAAATCAGAGTTTATGTTCGATTCATTCAAGCACACAAGACAAGCCGATTCTTCTACTATCAGGGTGTCCACAGCATGTCTCGTGAGCTATACTCGAAGACTCTAGGGACAAAGCACCATCTTGGAACTATCCTTCTATCAAGCAAACAAGATAAACTATCTACATAATGTCGGTCCCCGAGAAACTCAGGATCAGTAGCGGTAATCCAGCTAACTAATGACTCCTTAATCTGATGCCATTAGCAGTTGTGACTCAAGGTTGCTATTCTCTAAAATACGCTCAAAATAGCAGCCGGGACCAAGGTTCAGCTCTGCACTAATAGCCATTGTCCGACCGATGCAAATGTATATAGCTTCTATCAGATAAACTCTATGATGCATGCAAAATGAATAAGCAGACCGTCTATCTCTTCTCTTCTATCTCTGTGCGGATCAAAGCGGAATCCATACCTGTTTTAAAGAAAGTGGAGTAGATCTCTTTCTTTCTTTCTTTCAGAACCTCTTTCTGTGATTTTTCTCGCTGTCTTACTAAGTCCCCAGTGTAAATAAGGAATAGCGAACCAAAGGAGTCTTTTTCTTCCTGTATTTTGAGTTGTCAATCTTTGTTATCCCCTCCAATTCTTGTTAAGTATTGGTTTCCTTTTGCGGACAAGCCGCCATCTCTCTGATCAAGATCAAGCACGAAGTAGTTCTATCAATACACAAGCGATAAGGAAACATGCTCAAGCAATCTCTTACTCTTCTTATTAGCATGGCATGGTTCTTCTATTGACAAACATACAAGTTCTCTAGTTAAGCAAGCATAGACATATAATTCATGCAAGGAAAACAATAATCTTCTTAGCAACATGCATTACAAAACTCAGATTCATTATTAAGGCATGCAAGAATCAGTGAATGAAGATCTGCCCACTCACCTAGATCAGTCATCTTCTGGTTCAACAAGGAGCTCTTCAAGAAGGTTTTTTTTTTGAGTCAGCAAACTGATATCGCTTGTACATAGTGCCAACGCGGAGCGGGGCACTACATACTTACCCATCAAGAAAAAGTTTTTTCCTCGAAACTTCAAGGAGAAACTTTCGATATCCAGAACAGCGATAGTCCCCATCCCTCACCATCCTCAATCAAAAACTCTAGCAATCAACAAGCACGAAATCATAACTCTCAAGCAATAAATCAAATCCAGAAAATTTTTGCTAGCATCTTTGAGAATATCTATGGACTTATTGTATGAAACGCTTAACTCAACAACGATATCGATGTACAATGAATCGTCATCTAAGAACAGCAACAAAATGGACATAAGGCCAGAGGATCGAGTTTCTCTGATACGATTCTGTCATGCCCCGATCCCGAAGGTCCCGACAATGCCCCCACGGGGTGTGAATCACCGTGTCCCAGCGCTCTCGAGGGACGTATATCATTTTCTATCGAGGCATGATGTCGTGCGAGCCTGGGGTTGCGCTCGTACATGGCAACATCGTTAAAGTTATGGTTATCATCGAACCGATCAAGCACGCAGTGGAGGGATAGTGTTACAACATTAATCTATCTGAGTATACGAGATAAAGCTCAAGGCACGAGGTTCTCTAAATACAATGGCATCGTTCCATACATTATGTCCCTCTATACAAAAGCAGCTCAAAATATCTCGATACGTCTCAAGGCATCGATACCAAATTTTTGGGTCATGGAGATGAGGCACGGCTATCGCTTTCTCGGACGATCCAGCACCTGCGAACAAGCAAACTGTTGGCGGGTCAGCACTTTGGAGAAAGTACTGGTTAGTATAAAATCAACGAACAGAAGCAACATTCACTAAAACCAACACTAAGTAATTATGTTATAAATATTACATTACTAGTGATCTTTCTACTTTTACCTAGGTTTGTTACATGCAATACAGGAACAGAGTCATATTACTTCTTTTGGAAACATCTTTGAAATCAGAGTTTATGTTGGATTCATTCAAGCACACAAGATAAGCCAATTCTTCTACTAACACGGTGTGCGCAACGTGTCTCGTGAGATATACTCAATGACTCTAGGGACAAAGCACCATCTTAGAACTACCCTTCTATCAAGCAAACAAGATAAACTATCTATACGATATCAGTCCCCAAAAAACTCAGGATCAATAGCAGTAATCCAGCTAACTAATGACTCCTTTATCTGATGCTATTAGCAGCTGTGACTCATTGTTGCTCTTCACTAAAATACGCTCAAAATAGCAGCCGAGACCAAGGTTCAGCTCTTTACTAATAGCCATTGTACGGCCGATACAAATGCATATAGCTTCTATCAGATAAACTCTATGATGTATGTGAAATGAACAAGCAGACCATCTATCTTTTCTCTTCTATCTTTGTGCGGACAAGCCGCCATCTCTCTGATCAAGTTCAAGCCCGAAGTAGTTCTATCAATACACAAGCGATAAGGAAATACGCTCAAGCAATCTCTTACTCTTCTTATTAGCATGACAATGTTCTTCTATTGACAAGCATACAAGTTCTCTAGTTAAGAAAGCAGAGACATATAATTCATGCAAGGGAAACAATAATCTTCTTAGCAACATGCATTATAAAACTCAGATTCATTATTAAGGCGTGCAAGAATCAGAGAATGAAGATCTTCCCACTCACCTAGATCAGTCATCTTTTGGTTCAACAAGGAGCTCTTCAAGAAGGTTTCCTTTTTGAGTCAGCGAACCGATAGCTCTTGTACATAGTGCCAACGCAGAGCGGGACATTACAATGACTGGCCGGTACACTGGAGTAATCCGTGACGAGGATCCAGAATAATTAGCCGGTACCGGAGGAGCACTCCGTCTAGAGGATCTACCTCCGTATGATCCTCGTTGTCCTGTAATACTTAATGATAAAATAAATACACAGACTTATAACAGTTCATAAAAATAACATACGATGATAAAACAAATACACAGACTTATAAAAGTATATGAAATATCATAGTCACATAATAAACACAAAATAAAAGTATCACAGTCACACAATAAGCATAATATAAAAATATATATACAGTTAAAATAGATGTTACATTCCACATTAAAGATACAGTACATGGCTAGAGTTCTAAATGGATTTTATTTTATTTTCAATTTCCTTCTGAAAATTTATCTTCTTCGTTTTTCTCGTCCTCCTCTTCCTCTTCATCTTCCTCCTTCTCTTCACTTTTATTTACTTCGTCTTCCTCTTCCTATAATTCTACCTCTTCCACACGATTAGACGTGTAATGAGGAACTTTCATTGAGTCCACATCTACAATATTTGTTATAATCGGTAGCTCATCCTCCTGATAAGCTATTTCTTTAATGTTAAAGGTATTTCTAGTTTTCATCTTGCATACTCTCCACTAGTCCGACCTCGTTATTCTCCGTTTATGATAAGTTGTGAAGCATACGAGCTGAGTCTGACTTGATAGGACAAATGGTTCATATTCTTGATATCGACGCCGGTAGTTTATATCCACAAGACCATGCTTGTTTATTTTCCAACCTAGATTTTGGATCGGATCAAACCAATCACACTTGAATAATACGATCTTAGCAGGCTTCATTTCAATAATTATATGTCAACTCCATAATCTTCCGTAAGATGGCATAAAAATTATTGCCTGGATCGACATCTTTGTAGCTCGAAGATCTGATACACAAACAACTATTTTTCGTAGAATTCAGATCCAAGAAGCTGTCTTTTATCGGGGCTTTTGTTGACTTGAACCTAAATCCATTCACACAGTAGCTTGGCCAGATTTTGACGGCATAAATTGGTCCCTTGGCTAGAGTTCTAAAAGACTTATTCTCGAGTGTGGTGTGGGAAAGATCGACCTAAATACCAAGTAAACGATATTAAGTTCAACGTTATGTTAATTATTGTGCATAGTGCATACACAAAATGATCCTTACATATGCACTCAACCAAGAAGGGAAATAAAGTCTCATTTCCTGTTATAGTTCTTCATCTGTTATGTATGGTCTCATCGACCTTATCTCATCATTAAATGTGTTAAAAAACAATAAAATATTGCCCGATTAGTGTACCAATATTAGCGTATATATAGAAGCATAAAAAATCTTTCCATGTGCTCCAGTTTACAGTCAACAAATAAGCAAGAGACACATAACAGTGGTGGATGCATAACACCCTTGGATACATGATGTCCCGAGACGCATGCTGCCCTTTGACGCATCATCCCTACAGTCACATCAAAGCATTTATGACTCCAACAAAATAGACAGTCATCCTGACCGCCTCGAATCCTGCACCAATGATTAAAATTCGGGCTGACGGCTTCGTCATAGTTACTTTTGGCAGTAAACAGCTGTTCAAATGCCACGAATGCAGAAGACGACAAAAAAAACCCATGCTTCTCTGGCCCAATAAGTTCCAGACTCCATACGGTCCATGCGTCTCTGGCCCAATGCGTTCCAGACTCCATGCAGTCCATGCGTCTTTGGCCCAATGTATTCCAGACTCCAAGCGTTCCACGCGTCTCTGGTCCAATGCGTTTCAGAGTCCATGCGTTCCATACGTTTTTGGACCAATGCATTCCAGACTCCATGTGTAACATGAGTCACTGGCCCAATGCGTTCCAACTAACAATATCTTTTTGTTACAACTAAAGAGATCTTTGTGCAGTTGATGCGGGCTACGTGTCAAAATGATCAAGTCACAAATACAACGGACTGAAACAACCCCGAGATCTCATCAACAGTAAATCCTAACCAAGCTCACATGACAGCTTCACCATGATATAAGGCTACAGTTGCAACCGCATTCTGTTGAAAGAGCTCTATGCGGTCATCAAATATGGGCACATACGGCATCCATAACATGCAGCCACAGAATAACTATAAATAATAGGGTACTACCCCCATGTAAAAGGCCGGCTGACTATCTGCAGATTTAAACTAGAGCAAGAAAGAAGAGCTTCTGCATCGAATCGTCCACAGAGTAAAGAGAGTTGCTACACTCCTAACCCTCCATTGTCACCCCCAAAAAATAAATTTTTACTTAGATTGTCTTCTAGGACTCTTCTTTGTACTTTCTTAGTTAGTTAATCAAATCCAATTCTTCTAGTTCTCTTTTTTATTTAAATAGCAAACACGGGGCGACTCTGTTGGGGACGTCCTTCTCCACTATTGAGAATTCGGTGGCATAATCCGATGCGGCGAAGCTAGGTTCGACGCAAAAGATTCTGGTAGTCTGCTTCGACCAGCAAGCGTTCGAGGACATGCTCTCCGGAGAAAGTGCTAATCCTTCGCCAAGGATAGCCAAGCCCAAGAAGACCCGCAGAACGTGGGTGGCCAAGGCCGCTGCGTCCCACCCAGTTGCGGAGCAGACACTTTCATCCTTTTACTCTGTTGCCAATGACGGTCGTCGGACGAACACCCAGAACGTCCACGTCTATGCGGCAGCCCAGGCTGACGCAGAAACTGCTCAGCACCTAGACTCTGGCAGAGACTATGATGCCAGATGTTCTAGTGCTGAGGCAGCTTCTATGCGGCCAAGGAGGAGGCCATATAAGACTGTCCATGTGGCATCAACTCACAGCCGCAGACAACAGGCCGCGTGCGGCCCTGATAGCAACAGAATCTCTATTTTCGACCGTATCTCATGCGGCACAGATTCTATGCGACCCACTAAGAATAGTGAAAACCTAAATCTAGACTCTTCATACTATGCGCCTGCGGTCGCTAAGATGAAGAATTCCAGGACAGTGCGAGCCCGTCAAGCTCAAGCAACTGCTCATACGACCGACCGCCAGCATGCATCGCTAATTATTATGCGAGCCTATGAAGAAAAGTTGTACATGACTGACCCATGCGTCCAGCCCACAGGGACCAAGGGACAAGGTTAGTCTCAAAAGTCTTACACCGGTATATCGGGACAAGTTCGTGTACGAACCCCAGGCCAGGGAGCAAATACAACACCTGCACATTCGTATGCCCGGGATACCCGGACTCACAAAGAGGATGCAAAGTTAAAACCCCCTTCGCATGATTTACATGACGTGATTACTCACAAGCTCAAAGCAAGAGAAACTACTATATCGCACGATATGCTCTCTCCGAGGCATAGCTGTGCCAACATCATTATCAATTATTGTTGCAATAAAGCGACATTACCCACAGATAGGCAATCGGCCTTCCAGCGACTGCACCAGAAAGCACCTACCCGGCAACAACTCGGAGATCAGGTGCAAGTATCATAGGAGGAGGAGTTGTCCTTCGCCTCATGCTACTCAACTGGAAAGTTTTTCGCTACCAAGGGAAGAAAGAAGTCAAATACTTCCAGTCCGGCGCTCTCTACCACTGCAGCGCTAAGACGAATACCCAGAGGGTTGACAACAGCACCTGCGGAAGGCGTCTTCCAAGGCACCCGCTCAAGAAAGAAGCTGTCAGCCCCTGGGGACAGTTCTTCCTAAGAACTCCTGGGGGTGGCCCAAGCTGGGGGTAGTGTCCCCTTGGACATACGCGATAACCCGACGTTCCGAGGAGACAATGATTCCTAAGGAACGGACTCCAAGATCCCGGAGGGTAGCTACTCCCACCAAGATGATATAATCTTCTACGCTGGAGGTAGTATCCCGTCCGAATTCGAGGAGAACACAACGGCTCCCGCCCTCCTTGAAGACTACTCACTACAAGGGTATGAGACAGGGAGCACGACATCCACTGCCCCCTCCGTTTCTCCCTGTGTGAGGATGGTATACATGGCCGAAGACGACCATGAAGGCCCCAGTGACCGGCAGCGCCTCGAGATGCTCGAAGCCATGATGCATACAATGAGTGCATCATGGGCAAACATAGCCTTTCAGCCGACAAGGGCCTCTGGGCAAACAAACCTGGATCCCAGGACCAATGGGGCTTCAAATACGACCGCTTCACCCGCGGGCGGTGATCCTCTCCTACCTGGCTCATCGGCATCTTCGGCAGGAGATGAAGCTAAAGGAGCAAGGGGGGAGGTCCGAGAACTTCGGGCTCACCTAGACTCCATGAGCAATCGGGACTCACTCCGTGATCTCGGGTTGCGGCAACCATACCCGATAGAGTGGAGGGATGTACCGTATCCGTCCAATTACAAGCCCTTCAACATAAACATGTTTGACGGGAAGTCCTTCCCTCGCCACTTTATAAGCTACTTTGAGATTACCACGGGACACTTACCCCACAACAACGCTATCCTTACCAGGCTCTTCGACGGGTCATTGGCAGGGGTAACTTTCGATTGGTTCTGCAGTCTTGAATATTACTGCATCTCATCATTCGATGACCTCAAGCGTCTGTTCCTTAACAAATTCTATGAGACAAAATGATATGACGATGTCTTCTCTGATGGACGTCGCCCAGGGTGAGAAAAAACTGACAGGAAACTACATCGAGCTCCGACAGGCCGCGCTAAGGTTGCCTCCTGGCAATCCCGAAGCCACACTAATAAAGATGTGCCAAAAAATATCCTTCCGGTAGTCAGACTCTGGATGGGCGAGAGCCAGTTCAAAGGCTGGACAACGTTCATTCTAAGTGCTGTCAACGCTGAGAAGAAGCTCAAGGACGCTTGGCACTTGGGTATCCATATCCCTACTACTGAGGAAAAAAAAAGCGTCACAGCAATAATAACAACAACAATAATGGCGAAAATAGTAGCCACGATAGAAAGAGAAAATAGGCTATGGTCGCTACCTTAACCAAGAAGCTAAAACAAAAGCCGGCAGAGCCTAAAGAACCAAATGAGACTAACTCTTTCGAAGATGTTGGTGTCAAACCCATCTTCGACATGCTGATACAAGGAGGCAAAATCTGGCTCCCCGACATCAGACGTCATCCTGAGGCTGCGGATATTGCCAACCCAAAGTATTGTCACTTACACCGCTACGTCCATCACCCAACGCAGGAGTTCTCTACCCTGAAGCGGTACATCCAACGTCCGATAGATACCAAGCCTTTTTTTTTCTGGACTTCGATGACGTGACGGTCGCTGCCAACATTGTGTTCTTCCAATTTGGTAACTTCCCACCGACGGAAGCCCAAGACAGAGTATTTCCTGTCTCTAAGGCGACTATGGAAGTTGTCAACCTTCCACCAGCTCGAGACCAGACGGCATGACTAATACCTCTTACCACACCATGTGGGAAGGTCATGTGGGTCCTTCCCTACCTCATGCCAAACTTGACGCAGCCGGCGGTATCCTCCACCTCCAAGCCCAAATGCAGGAAATCTAAGTCCTGTTATACAGTTTCCTCCTCGGCTGAAGAGCTGGCAGCAGGTGCAATAAGGTCAGCCACAATATACCAACCGATGCACTGCGATACGCTCCCGATTGTCACGTATACCACCACTGGTCCCGTGCCATCTCAGCCCCTATCGGTGGACAAGTCTAAACAGAAGGAGACGCGCTTCGATAAACTGTTGCGCAGGGATGCACCACTAGGGCTGAAAAGGCCCTATAATTTCGATCGGACATGTTGCTAAAAAATAATAGGCACGATCGGCCCCTGTACTATACATGATATATTGGCGACGTCAAGGTGGACCGAATACATATTGACCCAGGATCATCAATTATCACCATCCCGAGAAGTTTGCTTTAAACCCTGGGGATCCTGATACATCATCTGGCGGCCACCAATACCGCCATCAGTGGCTTCATCAAGCAAAGGAGCTACCCTCTGGGCAAAATCTGCCTAAAATGCCAGATCGGCGATTTAAAAATAAAAGTCACCTTCTACGTCATAGACGTAGATACGTCCTATAATGTCTTGTTGGGGCGTCCGTGGATACATGAACACAACCCTCCACCAGTGCCTAAAATATATGGACGAATACGGTTTCGTCAAAACAGAGTTCGCTGATGTTGATCCGTTTAAGGGAATCGGGATTTACTACTCTGACTCGATCCTCTACAAGAAATTCTGCCAAGATGAAGGTGACAATGAGGCCGATGATGAAGCTGAGGCTACAACAAAATCCAAGGAGCCTATGAGAATCTGCCTCAAGGCTCGCACTCCCGATGCGACCGCACCCCTCATCGTCAAATCGTGCGGAAAGGCACCTGAATCACTGATACCTTCAACGTCGCCAGAACCAATGGTCGTCCACCTTCGCAGGCTGAATCGACCACCAAAAGGAGATTCTACCCTATCTATGCCTTTCGAACCTATGGCCGTTCGCCTTTACAGGCTGAGTCGACCACCAAAGGAAGACTCTACAGTGGCTGCAACTTTTGGTCCTTTGGTAGTAAAATTACACAGAAAACCACAAAAACCTTCGCTTGTGCTGGGGTAGTCAAGGAGAAGGATGAGCTGGAGGAATATATTTTCGCCAATGTCAACATCCCTTCCCCTGACTATGTAATCCCGCCAGAAGAGATACATTATTTTCTTAATAAATGACTATCTGTGAACTACTCAGAGCATATGCATATAAGTACACTCTACTCCCTGGAGTACGGTCTGGGCCTTCATCTGCACAGACAAGTGACCACTACCTGCACCGTGCACCGGCTTCACTATAGTCAGGATTCTTATTTCTTAGCCCCACCTAGGAAGAAGGGAGATAAGCTCATCATCTTCGGTAGAGTGGAATGCCCCCGGTCCTTCATCCTAAAGGAAGTAGAACCAAAATTTGAGGTAGACAGAATGCCACTCTATCAGTAAAGCTCACAATCCCTACATCTAATCCAAAAGATAGGATACAACCTGAAGGTCACTGAAGGATTAAACTACGACAAAGGTCGAAGGTCGCCTTTACGACTTTTCTCCCTCGCGGGCAAGCCCGAGGATTACTATCATAAGACTAAGCATGGATTAGGATATGTAACGCCTCCTACAACCCCTGAGGGCTCAGATAAAGAAGATGAAGATTGCTCACACTCTTCAGAATCTTCAGCCTGCGACTCCGACGTCAATGTTGGGGACGTGCTCAGACAAATACTGTCCTCCAACACAGTGTCTGTCAACCATGAGAAAGACAACGAGGATCCACCCGAGCTCTTTGAGATGAAACCTTGGGCCCAACACCTGGGTTCATAATAGGAGATAAGATTTGAGCAGCGAGAAACTCCTACTAAGGACGAAGTTGTACAAGTCGATCTAGGTGACGAGACCTCCCCAAAGCCTATCTTCGTCAGAAAAAGTCTATCCGACGAAGAACGAGAATCCCTATTACAACTCGTCAGAGAATACATTGATGTCTTTGCTTGGAGTTACGAAGACATGCCATGACTGGATCCCCAAATCGTGGTCCACAAACTCGACATTCGGCCAGACGCCAAACCAGTCAAGCAACATCAATGAAGGTTCCGGCCAGACATGATGGATTCCATCGAAGCTGAAGTCAATAAGTTAATAGCTAGTGACTTCATCCGCGAGGAACAATACCTCAACTGGGTAGCTAACATTGTGCCTGTCGTTAAGAAAAATGGGAAAATCTGAATCTGCATTGACTTCTGTGATCTAAACGCGGTATGTCCTAAAGACAAATTTCCTCTACCAATCACCAACGTAATGATCGACAAGACTTGTGGCTTTGAGCACATATCCTTCATGGATGATTTCTCAGGCTACAACCAAATCAAGATATTTCCCGATGATGAGAAGCATACATAGTTCCAGACTCCGATAGACATATACTTCTATACGGTCATGCCTTTCGGCCTGAAGAATACAGGTGCTACATATCAGCGAGCTATGAGCACCATTTTCTGTGAACATCTGTGCAAGACGGTGGAATGCTACATCGACGACATCGCATTCAAGAGTCGGTACAAGGATGATCACCTCCAAGATTCGAGGATTGTGTTCGACTTAATGTGCGTACACCACCTCAAGATGAACCCTACCAAGTCCTTCCTCGGAGTCTCCAGCGACAAATTCCTGGGTTTGGTCATCACTTCCCGGGGTATTCACATAGACCCCGACAAGACCAAGGCCATCCTGGAGATAAATCCACCAAGGAATCTCCGGGAACTTCGTGGTCTCCAAAGGAGGTTGGCATACATCAGGAGGTTCATATTAAACCTCTCTGGATGTTGCCCGTCGTTCACATAGCTAATGAAGAAAGGTGTCTCCTTTGTTTGGAATGAAAAGTGCCAACGAGCGTTCGACAACATCAAAGAATACCTATCAAACCCTCATGTGCTGGTGGCCCCGGTCATAGGAAATATATTCCTGCTCTATGTACGCAAAATATACCACTCTCTCGGTGCCCTGTTAGCCCAGAATAGTGATTCAGGCCACGAACATGCCATATACTACCTTAGTCGGATGATGGTCGGTGTCACGACCCGCACCCGGAAATTCGGGCATGAGTGCGTGGGTACGTTCAGCCTACGCCGCAGAGTCGGCGGTAGTACGCTGTCTAGGTCATATCCATATTTAACTAGTCTAGCTTATTCACAAATAACATAGGCAAGATAATAAAGGAAACATATACTTAAGATTTCAAATAAAGTAAATGCGACAACAGATTCAAATGTTTAGTACAAAAATCAGAATAAAATCGGGGACAAACCCGATTACTAAGATAAAAAGCAAATAAATGAAATAGCTACTGCTATCTACTCTGCAGCAGGGGTCTCCTGGGTGGGATCTGGCTCCTCATAAGTATCATCTGTCCCCTCATAGGGACCATAATATGTAGGGGCAAGGTCCTCATCATCGCCTAAATCAACGGATCCAGTCAGGAAAGGAGCAAAGTACACAGTGCACAACAAGATTAAACTAAATATTTATGACAATTAAATTGAGTATCATGTTGAGAAACTGCATAAAAGAACATCAATATCTCAGAGTTAAATGCTGTAAACAGGAATATGAGAAAACAGGAATAAATGAGACAGGAAATAAAACTACAACAGTCCGTAAGAAATATAACAAGACCAGAACTATCTGTGTGAACTTGTGTTTGTTTTTAGAATACATAGTTGGCATATAGGGGTTTATAAGGCTAATCCGGCCGTCATAAACGGCTATTAAACAGGGAAAATCGGGATCCGGCTGAGGTACAGTCGCGTACCAACAGCTATTAAACATGGCAGGGGAAATGGTAAACTACATGCCTTCTAGTATTCTCCCACCCGACATGAAAATAAGACATGAACTCCAATATTCAAGACATGAAATCCAGCATTTCTAACACTAGGAGTAATCATCAAGGGTACTAATAAAGCATGGAATTAATTATCACAATATAAAGATTTAATTTGAAGTGCAGGTACTTGCCTGTTGTTTGGATCTGATTAATTGTTCTTGGGGAAATTTCCAGAGATGAGTCCAAAAGCTGAAATAGATATTACCATCACGCTCAGAAGATGTCAAATAGCTAGAAATGCCTGTCCTTGGGTCCAATTTGGAGACAAGGGCAAAAACGGCAGTTTCGGGTCAAAACGGGGTCCGCCGATGGGCCCGCTTTGCACCGAAAAATGTGTCCGGGTCAATGGTCTCCAAATTCACCAAACTTAGTGTCAACAGGTCAGGAACGCTGATATGAACCCAACGGAACTTCCAGATTTGAATTCCGATGAGCCGATCACAAAATCGCCCGTCGAGCGGGGCCTGTGGGGCCCACGACACGCGATTTCGTCAACGTTCTCAGAATCGAACCAAACTTGACCCACAGGACCAGCGTATTGCTACGAGTCCGATGGCACAAATTTTGTCTCGATCTGACGAGTGTACAAGAAATTAGGGCAAATTACAGAAAAGTCGGATACGGGACGATGTCCGCGGATACGCGTTGATTCCGGTGTGCACGCACACCCGAATCAGCTTCCGCGAAATCTCACACGTCCGTATCGACGACGCGCACGTATCTGTGAAGATCGCACGCGACCAAGTCGTCCCGTTTGGCGGGGCGCACTCAATTCCGGGGTGAAACATGGTCTGGTTTTTTCTCTTTTTGGATCGCGGTGTGCGATCACCACAGGACGCGATGCCCCGAACGGTTTATCCGGGCACCGAGAGGGTCATACAGGCTTCGCAACGCAATTTGCCGAATTGAAAACGGAGCTACGAACAAAAAGTTACGAGTACCTGAAGGGGACCCGAAAATCAGGGTCGAACCGTGTCCGACACGTGTCCGACACGTGTCGGATTCGGGGAAAGGATTAGGGTTAGGGTTTGCTGGACTCGGCGGTGCTCAGGCGGACGGCACGGCGACGGGGAGGTCAAGGGAAGCTCGCCGAGGAGCGGGGCGGCACTGGCGGTGCTGGTCGGAGGCGGTGGAGCGCCGCAGCGGCGTCGGGGCGGCTCAGGCGAGGGAAGGGGAAGCTGCTGCTGCTGCTTGGGGCGCTGGCCGGAGGCGGTCGGCTGCTGGCGGAGCAGCGGCGGGAAGAAGGAGGAGGCGGAGAGGGGCTTCGGCGGATCTGGGCGGGACTCGGTGGTGGCGGCTAGGTGGCGGAGGAGCCGTCGGGGGGGTTAGGGTTTAAATAGGAAGGAGGAAGGGGGAGTGGCCGAGGCGGGCGGAGGCCGGTGCAGGGCTGCGTGGGCGAGCCGGACGGAGCGGCGACGTGGCCGGGGTGGCGCGGCGAAAGCGGGGACGCGTGGCGGGTGAAGCGGTGAACGCGGACGGCGTGGGGGGCTGGGGGGAACGGTTCGTGCGGGTCGGGTCGGGTGGCTAACGGGTCCGGACAGACCCGCCCGACCCGCAAGGAAGGCGGGCTGGGGCTGGCTGCTGGGCTCGGCCCACTGGGCCGGGCCGGGCCCAAAAGAAAGAGAAAGAAAAATAAAAATAAAATAAATAATAATAAATAAAGTAATAATAAATAACAGTTAATTATATAATTAATTAAAATTAGTTTTTAGGCATTTAAAAATAGGTCTGAGGCCCAAAAATATCCAGAAAAATTATCCTAAGTCCAGTTTTTCATTTTACACCCAAAAATATTATTTCCATGATATTTTAATATTATTTATTAACAATTAAAAATCTTTTAATAATTAAGAACCTTGATTTTAATTTCAAAAAATTCCCAGAAAATTCCAGAAAATTGGAAAAATCCAAGTTTTAATAATTTTGAAAATTCTGGGGGTTTACAGTCGGCCTAGAGCATAGGTTTACTGTCGTCGAGAAGGAGTGCCTTGCACTGGTATTCACCATCTAAAACACTCGACACTACGTGACTGGACAGACCATTCATGTAATCTTGCGAGTCAACCCCCTCAGGATCCTCATGACCAAATTTGGGGCACTCAGTTCTCGCTTGGCTACCTGGGCAATAATATTATCTCTATATGATATGGTATTACTCCCAAAGAAGGCTGTCAAGGGTCAAGCATTGTCCTAATTTCTCGTAGCCCACCAGGGGTCAGAAACCTCAAAGCTCTATGAAGAGATTCCAGACTAAGTGGCAGACGCCAACGTTACCTCACACGAAGCAGTTTGGCGAATGTTGTTTGACGGTGCTTCAAGAGTGGGGCCCAAAGGCAACATCATCGTTGGGGTTGGGATAGTGTTGATCTCCCCATACGGTCTCGTCATCAATTGTGCATACTCTCTTACGGAGCCATGCTCCAATAATGTGGCGGAGGTCGACACCGATACTCAAGATTGGAGGCTTCTATTCATCGACTACGCAGTCTATGGAATTCTTCCTGAAAACCCAAAGGAAGCTACTTCAATCAGAAGATGCTCCCTCCATTTCTATTACGACATGGAGACCAAAATGTTGTACCGCCTGTCCTATGACGGTCTTCTGCTACGATGCTTGTCGAACGCAGAGGGAAAATAAGCCCTCCGCGAAGCTCACGATGGCGTTTGTGGGGCGCATCAATGCGGTCCAAAGCTACAGGACCGTCTTCAGAGAATGGGCTACTATTGGTCGACGATAGTAGCAGATGCTGTCGATTACGCAAGGAAGTGCCAAGCATGCCAAATTCACGCGGACTTCATCCACCATCCATCTGAGTTCCTGCACCAAACGGTAGCATCTTGGCCTTTTGAGGTGTGGAAAATAGATATCATCGGACCAATCAGTCCGCCTTCATCAAAAGGATATCGGTTTATCCTGGCGATCACTGACTACTTGTCCAAATGGGCGAAAGTTGTTTCTCTCGTTGAAGTCAAAACAACAAACGTGATTAACTTCGTCAAGCATCACGTCATATATCGCTTCGGCTTGCCGCGTAGGATCGTCCACAACAATGGTCCATAATTTGTAAGTCACACCTTCTATCGATTTTGTGATAAGAACCGAATCTAAAATATAGCCTCCACGGCATACAATCGCTCAGCAAACGGTCTGGTGGAAATATTCAACAAAACCATCATCATGCTCCCCAAGAAATTCGTGTCTTCCAACAAACACGACTGGAACGAGAAGCTGTATGAATGTCTCTGGGCCTATCGTGCAACAGTCCCGAAAGCTACTGGGAACACGCCATTCTTTTTGGTGTACGAAAGTGAGGCAGTACTCCCATTGGAGATCCAAATCCCTTCACTACGAGTAGCTCTCTCCAACCAACTAACCAAGGACGACAACTACCATCGACGGTTACAGGAGTTGGAAGCACTCGACGAGAAATTACTCTTAGCTCAATAATGAATAGAGTTGTATCAAGCACGTCTATCTGGAGCCTTCAACAAACGGGTAAAACAGAGAACGTTTCAAGTGGGTGACCTCGCCTTAACAGTAAGAAGACCGATGGTTATGACTCACAAGATGGTCGTCAAATTTTAATCTAAATGGGAGGGACCGTTCATTGTGGAAATCGTATTTTCCAACAGCGCACCTGTTGGCAAAACCCAACGACGACTTGCTCCTGATGCCTATCAACGGTAAGTTTCTCAAAAAGTACTAGGTCTAAATTAGACTGGTACTCCTCTAATACCAAACTATATCGTATCTTCTTGGGCGCTGGTTTATGTCCACATTACCTCTGGACTGTCGCTCTAATACACTACTCCGGCGGAGTCTGCCATGTCCTTATTACCTCTGAGCAAACTTTTCGGCCTAGACCATCGATCATCACGTTCATATTACCTATGATATCGATTGTCTTCCAACTTATCATCCGTACCCAATCCGGAGTATGTCCGCGGTGTTAAGTCCATAAAAACTGCCATGTCCATATTACCTCTGGCAGGACTTGTCTCAAATCTATTACTTACATTAACGTGCACAAAAGTAGTGGATCCATAAAATCTATCACGTCTATATTACCTCTGATAATTTTTGTTTTCGAATCTATTACTCGTACCCCAAGTGTGCAAAAGGGTAATAGGTCCACAAAAATCCCCCAGACGGGATATCCTTACTATCCACAAAACCTATCACGTCCATATTACCTCTGATAGAGTTTATTTTTGAATCTATTACTTGCACCCCAAGTGCGCAAAAGGGTAATAGGTCCACCAAAATCTCCCAGCGGGATATCCTTAAAAAAGCTACGGTATGGTGCTACATGCATATTATCTCTAATACAATACCCAAAAGTCCACAATATACAAAATTTTAAAAAGAAGAAGAGACTTTATTGATTAATATTCAAGATCATAAGTACATATGATGAAAATTTATTATATTTCAAGGGTTTTCATTAATATTCAAGGTCTTGAGTACATATGATAGCAATCTTGTTTAAGAATTTCTATGAGTTCTCGCCAACATGAACCTCTTCCATTAAAATGTGCCCCCCGTGTTGTTTCTGCCACGGACACAAGGGGGGCCAACAGCAGAGCTCAAGGCTTTCTGGCTCACCACTCCACAGTGCAAACCTCTGTATATAGAATCCATACTGATGGGTAGCAAGATAAGAGCAGGAGCAGAATCTCTACAAACAGGCGGGAAGACCGACGATATGAATGATAATTAATCCAAATCCTATCATTGTCGTCACGAGCTCCCAACCGGTAGTAAGTCGTATAGAGAGAGAAAATGCAGCTAGCATGCTACATAAACAAGGAAAACTCAGCACGTGACGCAGGATATTCATCCTCGTCTTTTGGATCAATCCTTGCTGAACTATCCTCGTCTCCGGGATCAGTCATAAGAGAACCGTCCTCGTCTCCTGGATTATTTTTTGATGAGGAACCGCCGCATAAGGGTGATATTCTCTTCGAATGATCGTTGTTATGATATCCTTCCATGCTCTAACAAGAGTATCACAAGCGAGGACAGAACCTACAAAAATAAGATATGCATCAGTCTCAACGAAGATCGCATAAACACACTACTGCCCGCCCGCAGTGACGCACGACTGAGTCTGCATGCGCAAGCAAGAGGAGGTCTCATCCATGTGTTCGAACCAAAGATAAAGCTCTGCGCGCATGAAAGCAGATGAACCCCCACCCATGCGGCCACGCCAAAACTCGGCACGCATGTTACAGAGGAGTACTCGTTCACACGGCAGAACTCTATAAAGAGGACTGTGCATGCCCAAGATGAGTCTCCTGTATCAAGATGGTGTACTAGTGCCTTTGTGTTATTCACATCCTAGTATAAGAAGGGCGGTACTACCCTACCTCCAAGCAAAGTAACCAGATCAGGAGGCCACGGATCGAGACCACCCCTGATAAACTCTTCAGCGAGGAGAGTCGAAGCCTTCGACATCATTCATAGGAAAAAGAGGAAACAAAGCAAAGAGATAAAAGTTCTCTCTCTCCCCCTGACTGCCTATTTATAGGCTCCAAAACTGCGTGAAGGGATCGAGACAATGAACCAAGCGGTTAATGAGATAAACCTGATACCTCGATCCACGTGATCCTCTTTAATCTCCTAGAGAACCGATGCTTCTAGCTCCGTGTTATCAAACGATTCTGAATCCCAATAGATCGGCTCAAAGGTAGAACCAAATCTTGCTATTTAATGCAGATTTGACAGCATGGCAGAGCCCTCCATGCGATAACTTCTACACACGTCAACCTGACGAACTTAGCAGAAGGAGACGGACAATGAATGTATGATGATTTTATGCTTCTTATTTAAAGTATTCCAAACTTAGCCAAGTCTGAAAACTTTGAAGGGGATCTTGTAGAAGCATAAAAAATTTCTCCATGCGCTCCAGTTTATAGTCAATAAATAAGCAAGAGATGCATAACAGTGGTGGACGCATAACACCCTAAGATACATGACATCCCGAGATGCATGCCGTCCTTTGACGCATTTTCCCTACAGTTACATCAGAGCATTTATGACTCTGACAAAACAGACAATCATCCTGACCATCTCGAATCCTGCACCATTGATTGGAATTCAGGTTGACGGCTTCGTCATAATTACTTTTGGCAGTAAACAGCTGTTCAAATACCACGAATGCAGAATATGACAAAAAAACCCATGCGTCTATGGCCCAATGTGTTCCAGACTCCATGCGGTCCATGCATCTCTGGACCAATGCATTCCAGACTCCATGAGGTCCATGCGTTTCTGGCCCAATGCGTTCCAGACTCCATGTGTTCCATGCATCTCTGACCCAATGCATTCCAGACCCCATGCATTCCATGCATTTTTGGCCCAATGCGTTCCAGACTACATGCGTTCCATGCATCTCTGGCCCAATGTATTCCAACTAACAAGATCTTTCTGTTACAACAAAAGAGATCTTCGTGCAGTTGATGCGGGCTACATGTCCAAACGACCAAGTCACACATACAATAGGCTAAAATGACCCCGAGATCTCATCAACAGTAAATTCTAACCAAGCTCACATGGTAGCTTCACCGTGACATGCAGCCACAGTTGCAACCACATTCTGTTGAAAGAGCCCTATGCGGTCATCAAATATGGGCGCATGCGATATCCATAGCATGCGGCCATAGAACAAATATAAATAACAGGGTACTACCCCCATGCAAAAGGCTGGCTGGTTATCTGTGGATTTAAACTAGAGCAAGAAAGAAGAGCTTCTGCATCGGATCATTCTCGGAGTAAAGAGAGTCGCTACACTCCTAACCCTCCATTGTTACCCCCAGAAAATAAATTTATACTTAGATTATCTTCTAGGACCCTTCTTTATTTTTTTTAGTTTATTAATCAAATCCAACTCTTCCAGTTCTCTTTTTTATTTAAATGACAAGAATGGTGATGACTCTGCTGGGGACGTCCTTCTCCACTGTTGAGAAGTCGGTGGCACAATCCGATGCGGCAAAGCTCAGCTCGACGCAAAAGATGCTAGTGGTCCGCTTTGACCAGCAAGCATTCGAGGACATGCTCTCCGGAGAAAGTGCTAATCCTTCGCCAAGGATAGCCAAGCCCAAGAAGACCCGTAGAACGTGGGTGGCTAAGGCCATTGTGCCCCACCCAACTGCGGAGCAGACACTTCTAGCCTTTCACTCTGTTGCCAATGACGGTCGTCGAACGAACACCCAGAACGTCCACGTCTATATGGCAGCCCAGGATGACGCAGAAACTGCTCAACACCCAGACTCTAGCAGAGAAAAATACTATGATGCCAGATGTTCTAGTGCTGAGGCAGCTTCTATGCGGCTAAGAAGGAGGCCATATAAGACTGTCCATGCGGCATCAACTCACAAACGCAGACAGTAGGCCACATGCGGCCCTGATAGCAACAGAACCTCTATTTTTGACCGTATCTCATGTGACGCAGCTCCTATGCGACCCACTGAGAATGGTGAAAATCTAAATCTGGACTCTTTATACTACGCACCTGCGGTCGCTAAGATGAAGAAGTCCAGGGTAGTATGAGCCCGTCAAGCTCATGTAACTGCTCATACGATCGACTGCCAACATACATCGCTAACTATTACGCGAGCCTCTGACAAAAAAGTTGTACAGGACTGACCCATGCGTCCAGCCCACAGGGACCAAGGGACATGGTCAGTCTCAAAAGTCTTCCACTAGTACCTCAGGACAAGTTCGTGTACGAACCCCAGGCCAATGAGCAAATACAGCACTTGCGCATCCATGTGCCAGGAATAGCCGGACTCATAAAGAGGATGCAAAGGTAAACGATCCTTCGCATGATTTTCGTGACATGATTACTCACAAGCGCAAAGCAAGGGAAACAACTATGCGTGCGACATGCCCTATCCGAGGAGGATGAGTTGCCCTTCGCCTCATGCTACTCAAATGGAAAGCTCCCACCACCAAGGGAAGAAAGAAGTCAAATACTTCCAGTCCGGCGCTCTCTACCATTGTATCGCGAAGGCAACTACCCGGAGGGTTGACAACGACACATGCGAAAGGCATCTTCCAAGGAACCCGCTCAAGGAAGAAGCTGTCATCCCCTGGGGGTAGTTCTTTCTCAGAACCCCTGGGGGTAGCCCAAGTTGGGGGTAGTGTCCTCTTGGACGTACGCGACAACCCGGCGTTCCGAGGAGACAATAATTCCCAAGGAACAGACTCCAAGATCCTGGAGAGTAGCTACTCCCACCAAGATGACACAATCTTCTACACCGGGGTTAGTTTCCCTCCAAATCCAAGGAGTACACAACGGCTCCCGCCCTCCTTGAAGACTACTCACTACAAGGGTATGAGACAGGGAGCACGACATCCACTATCCCTCCGTTTCTCCCTGTGTGAGGACGGTATAGATGGCCAGAGACAACCATGAAGGCCCCAGTGATCGGTAGAGCCTCGAGATGCTCGAAGCCATGATGCATACAATGAGTGCATCAATGCAAGCTTTGACCCAGATAATTCTGGAAATCAAGGCAAAAATGGCCTCCCAACCGGCAAGGGCCTCTGGGCAAGCAAACCTGGACCCCGGGACCAACAGGGATTCAAATACGACTGCTCCACCCGTGAGCGGTGATCCTCTCCTACCTGGCTCATCGGCGCCTTCGGCTGAAGATAAAGCTAAAGAAGCAAGGAGGGAGGTCCGAGAACTTCGGGCTCGCCTAGACTCCATGAGCAATCGGGACTCACTCCGTGATTTTGGGGTACGACAACCATACCCGATAGAGTGGAGGGATATGCCTTATCTGCACAAGTACAAGCCCTTCAACATAAACATCTTTGACGGGAATTCCTCCTCTCGTCGCTACTTCGAGATCACCACGAGACACCCTGCATCAACGCTATCCTTACCATGCTCTTCATCGGATCATTGGCAGGGGTAGCTTTCGATTGGTTCTGTAGTCTCGAAGATAACTGCATCTCATTATTCGATGACCTTAAGCGTCTGTTCCTTAACATATTCTATGGGGCAGAAAATGATATGATGATGTCTTCTCTGATGGACGTCGCCTAGGGTGATAAGGAACTGACATGAAACTACATTGAGCATTTTCGACAAGCCACACTAAGGTTACCTCCTGGCAATCTCGAGGCTACACTCATGGATATGTGCCAAAAAAATATGCTTCCGGCAGTCAACCTATGGATGTGCAGAGCCAATTCAAAGACTGGACAACGTTCATTCTAAGTATTGTCAATGCTGAGAAGAAGCTCAAGAACGCTCGGGACTTGGGGATCCATCTCCCTACTACTGAAGAAAAGGGCAAGCGTTCCAGCAACAACAATAACAACAACAATAGTGACGGCAATAGCAGCCGCGATGGAAAGGAGAAATATGCTATGGTCGCTACCTTGACCAAGAGGCCTGAACAAAAGCAGGCAGAGCCGACTTACTCTTTCGAAGATGTTGATGTCAAACCCATCTTTGACATGCCGATGCATGGAGGCAAAATCTGGTGCCCCGACGTCAAACGTCAGCCTGAGGCGGCGAAGATTGCCAACCCAAAGTATTATCACTTCCACCGCTACGCCCATCACCCGACGCAGAAGTACTATATCCTAAAGCGGTACATCCAACGTCTGATAGATACCGATGCTCTTTTTCTGGACTTCGATGACGTGACGGTCGCTGCCAATATGGTGTCTCTCCAATTTGGTAACTTTCTACCGACGGAAGCCTAAGACGGAGTTATCCCTGTCCCTAAGGGAATACCAACACGTGCCTCGTAAGAAAGATAAATTGGCAAATGCTCCATGGAGTCAAAGAATTCAGGAGGGAACACTCTTTCAAGCTTGCACAGTATTATCGCAATGTCCTTCTCTTGCTTTTCTTGACGATCGACGATAAACTTTATAGAACAAAGATCCCTGAAGAATACGCTAAGCTCGGTTATTGGATCCCAAACTACCTGCGGTAAGAATTCCCGAAATACAATTGGAATTAACTTCTCTATGAATACGTGACAGTCGTGGCTCTTCATACCAGTCAGTTTATTCTCCTTCGGGTCAACGCATCTTCTCATATTCGATACGTATCCGTCTAGAAATTTTAGCACATGAATCCACCTATAAAGTCTTCCTTTATCCTCCTTGTCCAGTGAGAAAATTGCCTTAGGCTACTTATACTTTCCATCCCTTCCTCTATCAAATGCAATGCAGGGCGTTTGCATATTTTTTCCAAGTCTAACCTAGCCTTGGGATTGTCTTTCTTCTTCCCCTTTACTTCCATCACAGTATTAATTATGTTATCAAACACATTCGTGTCGATATGCATGACATCAAGGTTATGTCTGATCAGATTGGTGCTCTAATATGGCAGATCCCAGAATATGCTCCTCTTCGTCCAGTTATGTGTGACCAAATCTATCACACTTGTACCCCTAAGTAGGCTCTTCGATAACACTTGGTAAATCTTTAACGTCGTCCCATATCGTGTCTCCGAACGACCTTGGAGGTGGATTTGCCTTCTCCATAACGCTGGCAAGAAATGCATTCTTGTTCCTCCGGAACGGATGATCTAACGGCAGAATTGTCGATGACAATCGAAGAAGCACGATTTTTCTCCGTGTTTCAAACGAAAAGCCTTAGTGTGGTCCATACAATACAGAAATGTGAGACGAATATGAGTGCTCCATCCTGATAACATGCCATAAGCCAGAAAGTCGTTGATGGTCCACATAAGTGTTGTCCTCATCTGTAAATTCTACTTTTTTGAAATATCATATGTGTTGGCGCCTACTTTCCATAGCTGATTCAACTCATCTATCAATTGTTGCAAGTATATATCGATGTTCCTCTTCGAATTATTCGGACCCAAAATAATGACGGTTAAGAACATAACTGAAGTCTTCATGCACATCCAAGGCAAAAGGTTGTACGGGATGACGATCATAGACCAACATGAATACTGAGAGCCCGAAAGTCCAAATGGGGTAAAACCGTCGGAGGAGATTTCCAATCTTATATTATGCGAATCTAAAGTAAAATTGAGATACTCTCGATCGAAGTGCTTCTATACTTCTCCATCGGATGGGTGATCCAACACTCCTTCAATTTATTCTCGTCTGTGCCAACTCATATTTTCGGCAGTCTTCTTCACCATAACCTCTGCAACCGTGGTGTTAAAGGCAAGTAGTGCATCGAATCGGTCGGCTTTCTTGTACCGACAAACCTTCCTGTACCAGTTGCCTTGTAGCGATCAGCACCACAAAATCTGCACACATCTTCATCCTTGTCGTCTTTGTAGTACATCATGCACCCGTTGTGATATGCATCAATTTTTTCGTATCCCATCTAGAACGATCTCACTATCCTCTTAGACCGGTAGAAGTCTTTAGGTAACTTAGCATCCGCCGACAAGATCTTTATAATCAACTCCATCGGTCGGTTCTAGCATTCTTGCGATATGTTAAAATTAGACTTGATGCTCAACAGTCATGTAACCACCTCAAACAGTGAGAGATATCTGGCCTCGTACACACCATAGAATACATAAGACTCCCCACAGCTGAGGCATATGGAACCCGCTCCATATCTTCCTTCTCGTCCTCGGTAGATGGACACTGCTCCTCAGTAAAATTAAAGTGAGCCGCAATGGGGTTACTCACTTTCTTCGACCCGTCTATCCCGAAATGCTGAAGTAACCGGTAAATATACTTCTTTTGGGACATGTGTAGCAGCTTAGACTCTCTCTCGGCTGATCTCTATCCCAAGAATAGTCTTCTTTGTACCCAAATCCTTCATAGAGAAGGTCGTGCCCAGTTGGCGCTTTAACTCCGCTATCCTAGTGGTATTCTGACCAACCAGTAGCATATCATCAACATAGAGCAGTAAAATAATAAAATTATCCTCGGCAAAGTACCTCATAAATATACAGTGGTCCGACGTCGTCCGTACGTAACCATGCTCCCCCATAAACGACTCAAACTTCCTATACCACTGCCTCGGAGCCTGCATCAGACCATATAAGCTTTTCCATAACTGAAAGATCGAGTGTGACTTACCCTTTTCACAGAATCTCTTTGGCTGCTCCATGTACAACTCCTTCTCAAGATCACCATAGAGGAATATCGTCTCCACGTCCATTTGCTCGACCTCCAAGTCAAAACTGGCTGCCAATGCTAGCACCACCCGAATAGACGGCTGCTTGATGACTGGCAAAAATATTTCATCATAATCTACGCCTTTTTGCTGACCGTAGCCTTTAACTACCAGCCTCACTTTGTATCGAGGGTGAGTAGCATCATCTGTCTGCTTTACTCTAAACACCCATTGATTCTTCAAAGCCTTCTTGCCCTTTGGCAATCGCACCAGATCATAAGTAGAGTTGGCCTCCAAGAAACTTATCTCCTCTTGCATGGCCTCTATCCACTCCTGACTGTGTTAGTCTTCCATAGCATCTACAAAAATTTTGGGTTCTCCACCGTCAGTCAGTAGCACATACTTACCCGGTGAGTATCTCGTAGATGGTAGATGCTCTCTATCGCTTCTCCTCAATGGAATCACTGGTGCTGGCTGTATACCAACAACCTCCTCCTCAGGAAATGCCTCATCGGCATGCTCATCCTCCTGAAGATCACCCTGACCACCATCAACTGGCTGATGATCAAGATTGGGAGCAACTTCATATACTGGTTCCCCCATAACTGGATCCTTTGTGATGTCCTCTGGAAACTGCTCGAAGCAAAATGACTCTAACTCAGGCAATTCCCCAACCTTAGAAGGCATCTCGGAATCCTGAGCGTTGGTCATGGTCTGATCCTCGACGAATACTACTTTCTTGCTTCTGTAGAGCATTCTTCCCACTGGGTCGTAGATTCTATAGCCAAACTCATCCCGACCGTAACCGACAAAGACACACCGTCTCGTCTTCGGCTCAAGTTTGGATCTCTCGTCCTTCGGTACATGCACGAAGTCCTTGCAACCAAACACTCGCAGGTGATTGTATGACGGCTCTTTGTTGTACCACACTTTGTTAGGCACATCACCCTACAAAGGAGTACTAGAAGATAAATTAATAATATAAACAACTGTATAAAGAGCCTCACCCCAATATCTGTCCGGTAAGTTTGCTACTGACAGCAAACACTATACCCTCTCCATCATCGTCATGTTCATCCGTTCCGCTACACCAATGAGCTGAGGTATCTTTGACGGAGTCTTCTGGTGTCGTATCCCTTGCTCTCTGCAGTATGCATCAAAGAGGCCGATATATTCGTCGCTATTGTTCGATCGAACACATAGTAGCTTTTTGCCCATTTTCGTTTCAACAGAGGCCTGAAACTCCTTGAAAGTGGGCAACACCTGATCCTTGGTCTTTAAGGCATAGACCCAAACCTTTCTGGAATAATCATCAATAAAAGTTATAAAGTAAGAAGTACCACCAATAGATTTTACCTTCATAGGACCACAGACATCCGAGTGAATCAACTCGAGCAACGCCGTCTTCCTTAAACTTGGGTGACTTTGGAAAGATACCATAATTTTCTTACCCGCCAAACAATGCATGCACCTCTCCAGCTTTGTAGACTTGAGTCCTGGAATCACCTTCATGTTCACCAAGTAGCTCATCCCCTTATCGTTGATGTGGCTGAGCCGCCTGTGCCACAAATCTGTAGACGCATCAATAACTGCGTTCACCTTATGTACCCCCTATGCGCTCCCTTCCATATAGTAGAGTCCGGACCTCTTGCTTTCTTTAGCAAACACCATCGAACCTCTGAAAAGTTTCTACTGACTGTTCCCGAAGAGATTGAAGAAACCCTCGTCATCCAACCTTCTAACCGATACCAAGTTGAAATGGATATTAGGGACATGAAGAACATCTTTCAGAACAAGATTTGCACCCATCTTTTCTTTCAAATGCACATCTCCAATAGCAACTACCTTCGACACATCTCCATTGCCCATCTTCAATACTCCACAGTCGCCTGTTGTGTAAGTAGCAAATAGTGCCCTGTTGTGAGATACGTGCGCTGAAGCACCTGAGTCCACCAGCCAAGAGTTGTCTTTGCAAGCGAGGTTTATAACTACCGCATCATCTACAATGATCAGATCGCCTCCATGTGCCGAGGCCATCGCTGTAGTGTTCTCGCCCTGCTTCCCCTTGTCGCCCTTCTTGTCTCTCTTCCAAGTGAAACAGTTTCACTTGATGTGGCCATTCTTGCAACAATAGTAACACTTCGAGTTCTCGTACCGACCCTTGGACCTTCCCCTGCTTTTGTCTCTGCCACCGCCTGGACCCCTACTTTTACCCCTTCCGCGGCTCTTTGAAACAAGGGCCTCTGAGTGGGATGTGGATGAAGTACCCTGAGAACGTCTCCGCATCTCTTCATTCAGTATCCCGCTCATGGCAAACTCCAGATTGATCACGCCTTCCGGAGTAGAAGCGATCATAAATACTCGTACGTCTCCCACGAGTCTGGAAATGTACACAACAGCCATTGTCCCTGAACCTCGTTGTCGAACTTTGAACCTCGTCGTCGAACTTGACTCCCATCAAGGATAGCTGGTCAACTATGCCCTGGAACTCACTCAAATGATCCGTAATGGATGCCCCATCTTTGTACCGCAGACCCATCATTATCTGGATCAGGAATAATTTATTTATCCCGGTCTTCTTCGCATACAAAGATTCCATCTTATCTCATAGTGTGCTCGCGTGCTTAATACTAAGAACGTGGTTGTACACGTTCTCGTCAACAAACTGCCTGATATACCTACACACCTGTATATGCTCAAACTTTCAGTCACCTTCGAATTTGTCACTAGGGGTGTATATGATACCTGGGCCCCTAGGGGCGGAGATGTAAGAAAAATTAACAACTTGACCCTTAGCCCTGGGCCTCCCGGAAGCAAATACGGTAGATGCACCTTCTTGACAAATATCAGTTCCTTCATCTTGCTCCTCCAGTTGTGATAGTTGGTACCGTTCAGGTTTACCATGCGCACCGGCTTCGCGTCCATCTCTCCTCCATGGTTTGCCTGTCAACTCCTGACACCCTTCTAAAATTTCAGAACCTGGCTCTGATACCACACTATTGGGAACGAAACGTGGAAACCATTCCCTAAACCATGGAGTACCTGCGAGAGAACCGAGCAAAACACACAAACCAAAAATACAAAACACAAATCGCAGGCACATAAACTTTTACGTGGAAAATCCAGATAGAAAAAACCACGGGACGATCGAAGTCCAACCCTAAAGAAGCTCCACTAATGGAATAAAGAGATTACACCCTATACAAGCTCCTCACCGATCCAACACGTATCACCGCAACTCTTTGGAACAGAAAATAGATTACAACCACGAAGAAAAAAAAAGACAATGAGAAATACCCCAAATTGATCTCCTTCTCCGAAACGGCCTTCAATCTTTCTTTCTCCTCTCCAAAGTTGCTATGGCACTCTTGCCACATTTTTCATCTTATTTTTGTTTCTCATGTTGTTGTATATTGCATAAGCCTTTATATAAACCCTTGCATGAATTAGGGTTTCCATATGGAAATATATATATATATATATAGAAGCCAAAAATATTTATGAAAATTCAATTACATTCAATCATATATTTAATGGAAATCAAATAATAAATTAGCTTACCATAAATTGGAAATCCAATTATACAGAAAGAATATATGAAAGATCCAATTATAAATATATAATTAAAGTCAAAGATGGAAATCCAATATAATATTTGCTTACTATAAATGTTCCAATACACGACGCTCGATGCACTTTTCGAACTTTTTCGACACACGAATGACGCTCGTCGCACTTCGGAATATTCACCACATAGGTTGGAACCCCACCCACTCCAACAGTTACCTATCTTGTTTGCTTTGTAAGAAAAGTGGAACAGACCGTCATATGATGCTAATCATTGCATTTAAAACTGAACTACATATATACGATCTGGTAGACAGTAAAACTGAAAATAAAATAAAATCTGGCATATGATCGAACACAAAATTTATGAGTCCAGGATCCATGGAAAAGGAGGACCTCTATAGTAATAAGAATGGCATATATCAATAGAGAATGATTATTTGACATAAAGATGATTCAAACACCTAAAACACAACACAACAAAGCATCGTCCAACAAATATTAAAGGCCTATGGCGGAACCGTTACCACCATTCCATAAGAAACTGTAATATGTAGAACCGATCATGGGATAAGTCTGACAAGATTTTGAATTTAGATAACCCCTTTCTGTTTAGGACAACTCCCATGGTTCAGTGTGGCCCTACAAGAGATCGGAGTCGCATGTGACTCTCCCAGGACAGACCTACATTAAGGGTTAAAGGACATCCAAAATTAGTTCCGGATAGGACAACCAAATCTCCGGACCGGCCCGGGTAATATGAGTAAAGTATCTAATGAATCTAGTGATACATGTTCTTGCCAATTGACACGTACGTGGAAAAGAACGAGAAGATATGCAGATATTTTGAAACCACATGGGTACTATAAATCATCAGTGCTAAATCTCCTATTAAGCAGAGATGAAGAGTTTGACACACAACCTTCTTCTTTTTTCTTTTTCTTTTCTTTTTTTACATAAAACCAAATCAATTTATCAATGAACTGAACGAAGAAATGAAATATACACAATTGCCCAACAAGAATGACATTAGATTCCGTTTTGATTCTCAAGTTAAATCTAAGAAGCAGATATCACCAAATACCACATTTTACGTAGTTTAAAGTATAATCAAGCATACAAATATCATTATCCAAACACCCCCAACAACCACAAAGATCTGACAAATAATGTATATCCACTATATAATGTGCATGTACATGTGCAATTAATCTATAAAGGGTGGCTACTTAATATATTATTACTAGATTTAATCATGCATAGATATATAAAACAACAATGGCCACCAAACCTTGTATTCCAGCTATGCTATAAAAACATGGGTGAAGGTACTGCACCCCACAAAAATAATTAAGTAAATCTCCGTTCTGATGTTGAGACTTCTAACAAACATTTCTTCTTAGATGTGACACAGCATATTATGGATATAAAATCTTAATTATCAAATTTTCCTAGTAGTGACATAAGAAACTTCCTATGGTATCCAACAAATGGGGCATGATTACATAGTCAAGTTCCCTTTCATAGCCATAGTTATAAACTTTCTGCATTTCTTTGACAAACCTTTACCAACCCCTCTTTCATCAAGGCTTTTGCCAAAAAAAAAAACCTTGATGATCACCCAGTTATAAGCCCACGACGAACATCGACGTTGATTGATTGGGGGATCAACATGGTCTGTTAAACCGCTCTCCACAGTCAATTTCTTGAAGGAAAATGTATCAAGTTCACCTGCTCACAAGGAAAATGGGAGCTTGTTCTTTTGATTTCGTGGAACTGTTGCCAAAGGTTAGCGTCTGCATAGGGTTATGATTGATGATGTTAATTTTGAAGATATTGCTAATCGGCAGGCCTGTGTGATGTTAATAATATTTGGGGTTTTCCTATCATTGGTAATATTGATGGATGATCTTCGTCGAATTCTGACATGACAGCATAGCTAGGTCAACTACTAACTGTTTGAGATGACAAGTTCCTCACTGCTCGTTCTCCAGCCAGCTTTGTCTATTTTTCTAGGTGGATAATTATATTGAACAGCAAGCTTCCTACTCCAACAAGAGGAAAACTTGCAAGTTTTTTTTTTTTTTTTCCAGAACTTATAAATTGAAGTTGGTATATATTACAATGCATGTATCTATCATTATATAAGTTCGTGCATTCCTTCTATGTCACAACTCTTTTAGATCAATTATTAAACAGAAAATCAAGTATAAGGTAATAAAATATACCTACATTATGCAGAGAGAATATGTTTGCGAAAATGCAGAAACAATATAAAATCGCAAATGGCAGTTTGAGTGCATGCACTCGTACCGACGTTACTATTTACAGTTTGATCGCAGGACCTTGTGAATTAATTTTTTTTAAAAAATAAGAATGTTGCCATACTCCAACAGCATTGGCGGTATGATAATATTTATATTTAAAAATAAAAAAATAATTCACCACCCCCCAAACGGTGTAGTTGAACACATCGGCAAGAATTTAAGATGCTTGCATTGTAGTTGGTGTTAAGTAGTACACTCATTGTTCTTTTTTTTTCCCTATTTTAGTAAAAGAAAGACAAAGTACACTAAGAAGAATCCTCGCAAATTTACCGTTAATGCTATTGGCAGTCTGGTCTCTAGACCGTCAATACTATTGGAGGTCTAACAAAATTAGGCAGTCATATATATTGAAGTCGTCAATACTAATGACGTAATAGCAACTTATATCGTCATTGCTAATGGCGGTATGAGTATATGCAGTCAAACCACCATAAGCAATGATGATTCGGTATTATTTCTGTATTTCCGTAAACATATTATCCATCCACTGCATTTAGGTATATTTTATTACCTTATACCTAATTTTTTTGATGTTAAAAGGGAGCCCTTCTGTACTAATATTTAGAGGCCCCCTTATTTTCAAAGTATCAATCAAGGCTTTAGTATCTTGAGGTTAATCATAAATCGATGATTATATATATATATATATATATATATATATATATATATATGCACTACTTTGTGATGATTACCTACCCTCATCCAGTGTAAAGTTGAGCAAACTAGAGTTCAATGATTATTATCGATGTCTAACTAATACTTGTTGAAATGTGATCAATATATTCCATTTTCGTAACTATTACGTACAGCTGCGATAAAGCTACTTCTATTGTAAACTTTGTCATATATAGCAATTGTCTGAAATGTAGAAAGCAAGCCATGCAAGAACTGGAAAATGAAGAAAAGAAGAAGAGACATCCATCCACACCAAGCCTATATTTAGAGAGAGAGAGAGAGAGAGAGAGAGAGAGAGCAAACTCTGTGTACATATTACGAGTGTTGTAGACATCTGTATATATAATAGATGCAATGTTTCCATGATCGGCAATGCATTGGCAACAGTAATATATAACACTGCAAACAGTGGGGGAAAGAAGAGTTGGAGCAACTCCATGCATGCACCTAGTCCCAAACCCCTCTATGCATAGAGAACAAGTAGATGAGAGTAAAAGAAGGTGATCGATGAAAGGAGGTATAGGGGGGATTAGGTTAGAAAAGTCAAGCAAAGTCATTCATGAATGGATCATCAAGTAAGACATCTGGCCAGATCAAGGAGGACATGATCCCAGCAGCACTCCCACCACAGCTAGAGGTGCTGCAAGCATCACCGGAGAGGTTGCCGACCGATACGTCATCGAGAGGAGGAAGGGAATCTAATGGTGTCCTCGGGCTGCTATCCTCGCCGCCATCGAAGCATGAAGCCCTGATTTGGTTGCTGGCCTCGTTACTCAAAGGTTGCTGCCCATAGCAGCTAGGGATCTGAAGCTCAGCCGGCAAGGCGGGCACACCAGGAAGACGAAGATCATAGTGAGTCGGGTCAGGGATAGCCTGTTGGTAATTAAATAGGCCCATGGAATCAAGATCATGATCATGAGCATGAGCTATGTCGTTAAGGCCTGGATTGTTGTCGGTCGTCATCGTCGACTGGAGGAGCAATTGGAGGTACTGGAGCTTGGTGGCCTCGACAGCCTCCGCCTGGATGCGGACCGAATGATCGTCCCAGGGGCGAGCGTCGACGAGCCCCCTAAGGTTGGCGAGGGCCAGAAGGCCGGGGAGGGCCGCGAAGAAGTCCGTCCTGGGGCGGTGGGTCATCGGATCCAACCCCATCTGGATGAGCTTCTTCTTCAGGTGGGTGTTCCAGAAGTTCTTGATCTCGTTGTCGGTACGTCCCGGCAAGTGAGTCGCAATCGACGACCACCTAAACGTATGATTAATGGATTGGTTGGTTATTTACAACCGAATAGCCCTATAGAGAAACTTATAAACAATAAGTATAATGCCATTTATCCTTTCAAACTGTCCTTCCAAATAATCTCTCCTTAGCTGTGTCGACGGCAGAACAAATTTTAGAATTAAAATTAACCTTACAATTAGTATTAACATTAAAATTAATATGAATATTAAAAAAAATTAGATAATTATTTTTTTTTGGTTAAAATTTGTTAAGCTAGATGTCACATAATACTATTTAACATGACACACGTGAGCTGCTATCACATAAGGAAGGAAGAATTGGAGGAATAGTTTGGAGGGATAAATAGTATTACTAAAAAAACGTGGGGAGGGGTGAGTCTTAATTATTACTTGTTGCCAAGGATGGAATGGAGGTTGAGGATGGTATGCTCCTCCTCTGGGGAGAACTTGCCTCTCTTGATGTCTGGCTTAAGGTAGTTTGTCCACCTCAACCTACAGCTCTTTCCGCATCTATTCAGCCCTATATGGATCAAAACAAGAACAAATTAATACTCTTCAGACATGCATGTGATAGAGGGCAATATATCAATGCTAAAATACTGTAAAGTAGCGACGGCTTATTGGCGACGAACAAATCCGTCGCCATGTAGCATATAAATTTCCGGTGGAATTGGCAGTGTATGGAAAAAAAATTCTGAAGAAATATGAGAGAGAGAGAGAAAAGGAAGAGACCAGCAAGTTTAGGGAGGGCTCTCCAGCTGCCATGACCATGCTTCTGGATGTAGTCGACAAGCTTCTGGTCCTCTTCAAGGGTCCAGGGACCTTTCTTGAGGCCATTATCATCACGGCATGGAGATCTTCCCATGATTAGGAAGATGAAGATACAAGGATCAATGGAGAAAGGATGAGTAGTGTGCCTGTGAGGGATTGGTAGGCTTAACTGCCTCTTTTTCTATGGTGGGTGTCTTGTCTTGGCCACCAGAAACATAGTGCTCTGCCCATTTTATACAAATTCTTCACATTGCATTGCCTTGCTATATTCTATTCCATTGGAAAACGACCTATCTCAACTCTAGTGACTGATGATTACACACTCAAAATCCAAATGACAAATCAATTATACAGAATAAACCTAAATTTGCATCTCCTGCTCACTTCTTATACAGAATTACTACGATAACCCAAATTTAAGGTAAGGACTTGTCGAAATTTTCTGAAAATTCCAAAACTTCTGATATGAGGAAATACTTAAGTGCTGGAATTCTGATCCCTGCTTGCTCGCTCGTTCACCAATAGGAATAAAGTGTACTAGTGCACATAAGATATAGAAATTCATTCATATTGGTTTACATGTACATAAATCATTTAGAATAATGAATACTACGACCCATATCTCGTTTATATATATATATATATATATATATATATATATATATATATATATATATATATATATATATATATATATGGAAAATATATATAATTTTTAAGTAGATTAATGATTTCTTGTTGGGCTACCCGGGGCCCTCACAACCAATGTTTTAAAAATCGGACCGATGATTGAACCGAAAATCTTTGGTGTAGGTCGGACAGGAGTTAAACCGGAGTTCAAATAGGTCCATTACGAGAACCAAATCATATAAGATATCCACATTTACTTGGTTTGGTTTGGTTCTTAGTATGTATGGTTTGATTTTGTTTTATAACTATAAGGCTCTCAAAACCACAAACCAAGTACCAAAATAGTCCAAATCTTACATGATAAACTTTTTTGAGATTCTTTAAAAAAAAACACCAAAATTACCTGTTTAATTGTGAACCAGTTCGACCGGTTCATCTGTTGAAACCCGGTTCATGGAAAAAATTGTCGATTTTTTTAAAATTTTGGTTCAGATCAAACCGGACCAATTTTTGGATCAGATCCGGTCCGATCCGGTTCAACCACCGGTCCGGTCCGATTTTGATAACACTGCACACAACACCTACTTCTCTGGCTCCGCCCTTGCTGCCCCCCAGCAATTTTTTAACCTGCGCCCGGTGACTATTCTTGATGGCTTCAAACTTTGAATTAACGGAAGACCTTGACCTAATTAGCAGCCTAAGCTTGTAAAGGGCTGCAAATGCATAAGTATATATTTGTATAAATTCCTAAACTACCGCACCAAATTTTCTGGTACTTATTTTGGTGCAAGTATAACTATAAACGTGGCGGAACAATGTGAGAACTGCCAAAAAAAATAAGTTTATTTCTCAGCTTATTTTATATGAACATTATTTCTCAGCTTATTAAAAGTTAATTCTTAGTTGTTTTCCTCTAGCACGTAGGCACGTACAAATAAACGTGAGGTCAGCGAAACCTCCCCATGCACGCAAAGTAGTAGCTTCCTCACCGAGCTGGTCTTTAATTTCATCACCCTCCCAAGTAGGACAAATACAAGCACTTCCCCTTTGTTTGACGTTTTCACGTTAGGTTTTGCATGGGGCACCAAATGCTTACGTACGTAGGCTTGTTTATATTTTCTTTCCTTAAACCCTAATGAGTGGAATCTCTTTTCTAACTTTTATATATATATATATATATATATATATATATATATATATATATATATATATATATATTATTTTTCAGAAATTGATAAGAGAACAAAGAAACTAAAAATTGTTACCGGCCTCCAGGGAAGTCGTGCACGAAGCACTGTCCTAAGAGTTGATCCGAGGTCTATGTGCAGACGTTTCTCGGAAGCTCTTAGTGGTAAAACCTCCTGACTACCGGGTTCTCTTCGTTGCATACAACTCGGAGAGAGAGACCGAACTTAGCTCTGCCCAGAGAAAGAATTTAGAGAACAGAATGCGGTTCGAGAGAGGAATGAGAGATAGAGAGAGAGAGCTTTCACGTAGGAGAATTTTTCTATCCCAAAGGAAGGAGGAGGAGGCCACAATATATAGGCAATCCCTAAACACTGCCACGGACATGACAGTAAATGGCTCATAAACAGGCCATTAATGAGCAATTACAAAAGTAAAGAAACGTGGAGGAATTGCTGTCAAATGAGCTGTTACAGAAGCTGTCACAAGTGTTCAATGAACCTGGACATAGAGCCTCAACGTTCAAAATTTGAATGAGTCAAATCGGTTCAAAAAATAAAGAGGAGCAAAAAGATTTTTGCATCCCAGCATGAACCCGAAGAGTAAATTGGATCGGCATTTGGCGCTCGCAGGTGTGGGCACGTACCCGCACCCGTTACGCGTGCCGAACCGAACTGAACCGAGCAGGGCCGGGCGGCGGCGGCGCGCGCGTGTGGCCCAAGGGGTTTCCCACACAACATCTTCAAGAGAGCAATGAAGAAGAACTAATATATACATACAAGGGGGTGGTGGTCCAACCGATGTGGGACTAAAGAAAAAAAGAAAAGTTGAGCTTTTGCTCAAACACAGCTAACAATCCCCTCTCCCCACCCCAAAAGGTCAAGTTCCGAAATAGAAGTGACAAAGAAATTAAAAGGAAGAGTTTCTAGGCAGGTATATACTATGCATAGATGAGATAGACTACAGCCTTGAATCTCACTTACTGACTATTGTCTTTGTTTGAAGAAATGCTTGATGGACTATGCCTTGAATCAGACTTCTTTTACCAGATTCAGAAAAATAGCACACATAGTACGCTAGAGGTTCTGGGGCTAACGGGTGGCACTTTTGGTTGGCCATGGGCACTAATCTCAAATTCATGAGAGTTGTTTGGGATCGCCCTGTCCCATAGTCACGGCCTTCACGACCTCTCATATAGGTAAGTCCTTAAGGGTTGGTGATAGGTTTCAACCCCGCATATCAGTTTGGACCTATTAAGAGTTTTAAAACTCATCCTAACCATATCACTCAAGAACACTGTCACCATATGGATGGAGAATCATTGTACGCATGTACAGCCACTTGGGCATTATAGAATGATATTTTAATCTCGGGTCAGTGTTCCATAAAAGTCACCTAAGTCGAGCTTGTTCCTACCCATTGAACCGGCTTCTTGGGATCTTTAGTCAGACTCGGTTGGGTTGCCACTGCTGGTGACTTTACTTATGGGCTTAACCCCATCCCCCTCGATGATTCTAGGATCAAAGTCCTAGACAGACCCTTCTTCAAGTGGTCTGCAAGGTTCTTTTCTGACTTTATATAGTCAAGAACCACATATTTGCCCAATAGGCTCTTTATAGACTTGAAGCACAGTTGCAGGTGTCTGTTCATCTTAGCATTCACAGAATCATGCTTTAGTAGTTCCATAACAGATTTATTATCATAGTTTATAGAAATTGCAGGAACAGGACTAAAAGAAATATGTATATGCATAATAAGATTTCTTAGTCATTCAGCTTCTGTACATGTAGTATCCAAGGCTATCATTTCGGAGTCCATTGTACTCCTAGCTATGATAGTTTGTTTACATGAGCCCCAGGAGATTGCAGCTCCTCCTAGAGTGAAAATATATCAAGTAGTGAATTTTACATCATGTGAGTCAGTTACCCAGTTTGTATCTGAATAACCTTCTATGATATCAGGGTGTCTAGTATAGTGCAACATGTAATCTAGAGTACCCCTAAGATATCTAAATACTCTTTATAATGCTGTCCAATGTAACTGATTTGGGTTACTAGTATATCTACTTAGTCTCCCAATAACAAATGCAATATCAGGTCTGGTCATGTTTGATATATACATGAGAGAACCTATCATCTGAGAATATTTGTGTTGTTCCATAGGAGAACCCTCATTCTTCTTGAGAACAACACTTCTGTCATAAGGAGTAAAGGCAGGTTTCTTATCAAAATACTCAAATTTTCTTAGCATTTTCTTGATAGAGTGTGCTAAGGATAGAGTATAGCCCTCTTTGAATTTGGACAGTTGCATGCCTAGAATCAAGTTGGCTTCACCTAGATCTTTCATATCAAACTGGCTGGATAAATAGTCCTTGGTATTAGTTATCAATTCTAGTGATGATCCAAAAATAAAGATGTCATCTATATACAAACATAAGATGACACAACTTTCATCTAAAATTTTGGAGTATATACATTTGTCATACTCATTTGGCACGAAACCATATTCTGAAATGACTATGTCAAATTTGTTGTGTCATTGCTTGGGAGCTTGTTTTAGGCCATAAAGAGATTTAACTAATCTGCAAACTTTCTTTTCTTGGCCTTTAGTAATGAAACCTTCAGGTTGCTCCATGTAGATTTCTTTCTCTAGGTCCCCATTTAGAAATATTGTCTTTACATCCATTTGATGGATTAACATATTATGAATGGATGCTAAGGCTAGAAGGGTTCTAATAGAAGTTATCCTAGCTACAGGAGAGTATGTATCAAAATAATCTAGTCCCTTTTTTCTGGGTAAAACGTGGAGGAATTGTTGTATCAAAATAATCTAGGCCATTAAGGAGCAATTACAAAAGGAAAGAAACGTGGAGGAATTGCTGTCAAATAAGCTGTCATTTGGATCCCAGCCCGAACTCGAAGATTAAATTGGATCGGCATTCAGCGCCCGCAGGTGTGGGCACGTACCCGCACCCGTTACACGCGCCGAAACAAACCAAACCAAACCGAGCCGAGCCGGGCGACGGTGGCGACGGCGCGCGCGCGCGTGTGGCCCAAGGGGTTTCCCACACAACATCTTTAAGAGAGTAATGAAGAAGAACTAATATATACATACAAGGGGGTGGTGGTCCAACCGATGTGGGACTAAAGGAAAAAAAGGGAAGTTGAGCTTTTGCTCAAAGACAACTAACATATTTGATGGAATTTTTTTCCCTTCCTCCTGTTTCCAGTGTACCAGCTTAACCCAAGTCGAAACAACTGGTTTTGTTCACTAGAGAAAGAAGAAAGTGTTGTCAGGTATAGCCGTAATTCTAAAACTTTCAGGTACTGTTGTACACAATTTTTTAAACAGAAAATTTTGCTGTAGAGAAAAAAACTGATACGAAATAGGCAAAACCAAAACATGTTTTGGAAAATTGGGAATTCAATACATTTCTGTCAGAGTGACCAACGGAAATACAAGATGTGGGGTTTGAGTTTTGTTTGATTTGTTTGTTTAGTTAAACCCAGGGGCGGAGGCAGGATTTCGTTATAGGGTGGGCTAGCTAAATAGTTACTTAAGGTTCTAAAAATTTATGTCAAAAATTCGACAAAGTTTCTTTTATAAATTCGATGATTCGAGATCTATCATAGACAATAAACTTAAGAAAGGGTGCCCCACTTAGAAATAACTTGCAAGTTTGACTAATAATTTTTTATTGAACCATCTCATAACTACACATGTTAATTTTCTTGAACCAGTTAGGGGTGCATCAAGTGTCATAGACACGTAGAAAAAAATTTAATAACAAAAGTGTTAGTTACCACATTTTTTACTTTCTAAATCTGTATCAGCTCTAAAGAAATTTGAGACTTATTATGACTTATACAGACTTGATATGCAACAAAGAACTATTCAATTAGCAGGCACAATTAAAACAAAAATTTTGAAAGCCAGACCATACAATTAGTGTAGATCTAAATTCTTAGACATATTACACTATCAAGCAACACAAATATCTTTACAATAAGAAATTTTCAAACACAAACTAGATATTGTCATATAAGGAAATATCTGTTAAAAGAATCCCAACAGAGATGACCAATATGATGCTTAAAAGTTTGACATATGGAGTCTCCAATCTATTAAAACGAACAAATATTTGTAAAATGCTGGAAAGCATAAGCGGGTAAAAATCATACAATAGAAAGAAGATATTGCATATAAGAATACCATCTGATTATGGGAATGAAATGGACCTTTGCAACATACATTGACATATAACTATCATAATATATCATAAAGTCATCCAGGATGGAATTCTAACTACTAATGGGAACTACTAACAGCAATACACAAGAAAAAATGATTTAAGATTAAAAAAATTAAACAACAAAAAATTAGGGTTATGATTTTAAAAAATTTTGGGGGTTAGTTAGGGTTTTACCAGAGGTCCAGAGGAGATGAAGAAGCTGAAGTCTGAAGAGCCAAGAGGGAGATTGGGAGAGGCTAGAGCCGAGATCGAGAGCAGGAGAAGCTACGTTGCTGCAGCCTGGCGGTCGGGTTGGAAAAGGGAAGCACTAGCTGGCCCGCTGCTGCCCTACAGCCGAGATTCTTGAAGTTGGGACGACGGGACTCGATCACTCAGGGTTGGGATGTTGCCGTGTTGGAGAACACTGAAGAGAGAAGAGGGAGTCTGGAAAGAGAGGAAGAGAGATGGAGTCTTGGATTGGAGAGGTCGGGCCCTAGTTGCTCACTTCAAAATTTTGTTTTGAACATACAGTTGTTATTTGCTAACTTGAACATCCGGTCGAATTTCTTTGTACAGTTGTACTGGGTTGACTTCATTGCACTGGACTGATCACTTTACATAAAAAACAAAATTTATTAGCTCTTTTTTTGTTTGCAGTGGGCTGTAGCCCAGTGCACCTATAGTGTGTCTCCGCCCCTGGTTAAACCGGCCTCCAAACCAATCACCCAAACTAAACTACCAAACAAGCCAAACTAAACCGGACTGCAAACCACCCAGCCATCCAAACCAACATGCAAATAATCTCCGTCCTATTTTTGCCAGTTAGTCTAGCTTTCATGTACTGAATTTTCAATTTTTTAAAATATGTTCGGGTTTAGCCAATTTCGTATAAATTTTTTTTCTCTACAAAATTTTTTTTAATGCATCATAAACTACGCCTTTTGATCTTGAACTGGACCAGCCCCAAACATCCTGAACTTCAAACTCCAAAATTGATATATGCAAAACATCTAAAAATATCATCACAACTATGGTTTTGGGGGGAGATGACAACCATTGGTTCTGAACTGATCAGTTGGTATATTGTCATGATCTATTTCTATAACCTGAATGTTTTACTCGGGTTAAAACCAGATTCTGTGGTATCTCGACAAATTAATTTGGCACTTAATTCACTATCATCAATCACCACCATCAAAGCCTGCCTTCTCTCATATGAATGGGTCTAAAGCTCCATACAAGTCATTTTGACAAAAAATTTGACCGTTCACAATTCTCATGGAGGTGTTAAGTTCATAACCTAAGTAGCTACGAGGAAATGACACTAATGCTATAAAACTGTTAGTCCCGAAGTCATGGTCAAAGAAGAAGAGAAAACCACAAAGTAGAGACTGTTGGTTCCGAGACGGATCAAAAATGGTAGAACACGAACTATAGCAGAGCTACTAGCGAGATCCGAAGATCCGCTCTCTACTGGAATCCAAGTGGTCGTTGAGATCAGAAATTCACACAAGAGTTCATCATCTGATATTTCTCGATTCCAACAAAGCACGAACCAACAACAGGTTACAAACTGGCTCCGAAGAAAATGAAGATTACTACAAGCAACAAGTAAAACTTTCTTCTCTTTACGTTCGCAGATACTACAATGAGAAAAACGAAGCAAAGAAAAAATTGAAGAGAAGCTCCTTGCTGGGGTGGTCAAAACCACCGTTGCTCAAAGCAAGATTCGTCGTACAGACAATCTGCCCCCAGGAACCAGCAAGTTCACAAAAGAACTTCTGGAACGCTCAAAGTCACCTTCGAAAATACTCAAAAATACCATGTGCGAGGGAGGCACTTTGGGTCGCATATAATCTGGTGTTCTCGGTTTTCCATCTGTATTCTCTCTCTCCTCAAATGAAAGAGGAGGTCCTATATATAAATAGAAGAAAACAACACCTATGCAGCCTGAGAAAACTCCAGGCCGCATAAGTGCTGACCGACCAGACCCCCCAAATCCGGGTGTTAGAGCCATCGGCGCCGCAAGTCACGTTGCACTGAACGAGGCAAACAGCGCCGCCAAATGCCGAAAGCAGCCGCTCGCGCCGCCTGACACGCTTTACTGCACGAGGCAGACAGCGCGGCCAAGTGCCGAAAGCAGGCCATGTCCCCTCAACGTCAGACTCTCCACAGGCCGCATGGGCACTGTAAACCCCTTCGACCAGATTTCAGTATTTTTAGGATTATTTTAACAATTTAGGATTTATGGCAATATTTTAATTTATTTTGCTTACATATCCTATTGACTTGTGCACCTGTCCATCACCTAATTATTTGGAGCTTTACCATGACTGTTATCCCCGAACGAAGTTCACATACCTCTCCTAGACGTGCCAGTCTATTATTCTGCACTTTGTGCAACTCACAGATGTGCTAAAATGAGCCTCGTTTGAGACGCACAAATCTCGTTACAAACGTCCGTATTTAATTCCTATTTTAATACCCAGATCTGTACCCATCCCTGTTCCAATAGAAATTAGAGGCCCAACCTGCACCTGTTTTGCCCAGACAAAAATACGTTATTTTTCTACACTGAGTATACTACATTTAGTGTATTGACACCGTAGAAAAATTATGACCCTACCTGCCTCTAAATAATTAGAGAACACCGTGCGCAGTATTTATTAATTAATAAATACGGTGACCCGTATCACCCAGAAACCAGGTCCAACCCCTGCCCAGACTTACCCCCATTTCCCCAGGGCCCTCACATAACAATTTCCCTCAATTCTGTGAATTTTAGAATTCTCAGGAATCGGGTGTTTTTCCAGACAATTTCATAAATTGCGCAATTTCCCAAAATAGGACCATTATGCAATTTATGAAATTACAGGGACTTTTCTGCAAATTGCAGTGCGAGGTGTCAGTCCCCTATTGGCCAGTGAACCTGCACCGTCCATTTGGAGACGGGACTCACCCGAAAATATCCCGAAAATATCCCGAAAATATCCTACAAATATCCCGTAAATATCTCTAGATATTTACTTATTTAATTAATATATTATTCTATAAAAGAAAATAAAATAAAAGAAAATAAAAAAAGAAATAAAAATAAAAACCTAAAATCTACCCCCTCTCCCCGCAGCCGAACCCCCCCCCCCTCGCCGCCGGCACCGAGCCCCGCCCGCCGGAGCTCCCCCTCCGCCCGGCGAGCCACCCCCCCCTCGCCGGCCTCCCCAGCTCCTCCTCCCCAGCTCCTCCTCCTCTTCTTCTCCACCTTCTCCTTCTCCGAGCGTCCCCGCGGCGAGCCGTCCTCCGCTACCTTCGACGACCTCCTTCTCCTCCTCCGCCCATCACCACTCCCCTGGCCCCTCTCCGCCTCCCCGAGAGCCGCCCGCCTCCGCCACGGCCTCCTTCACCTCTGCCCGACCTCCCCGGAGCCACCGCCCTCTCCTCCTCCTTCCTCCTCCAGCGGCCCGAGCCTGTGCCGCCGTTCCCCGACCGCTCCGGCACGCCGCCGCCTCCGCCAACGAGCGTCGCCCCGCTGTCTCCGGCCTCACTCCGCCACAGCTCCGGCCTACTCCGGTGGTCGAAGCCCAGAACCCTAGTCTGGACACAGAAATCCGGACACGTCCAGGACACGGAGGAGACCCTCGGACACGAGAAATCATCGTTCACGGGGCCCTGTTCAGGTATATTTTTCTCTCACCACGTAGCTCTGTTTCCGATTCCGTCAGTTGCGTCGTGTAGACTGTGTAACCCCCTCGGTGCCCGTGCAACCCGCTCGGAGCATCGCGTCTTGTGGCGATCGCAAACCGCGATCCAAATACAGGAAAAACAATGACCCGATTCACCCCGGAACTGGGTACGCCCCGCCAAACGGGACGACTTGGTCGCACGCGGTCTTTACCGAAACGTGTGCGATGTTAATACGGACGTGTGGGATTTCGTAGAAGTTGATTTGGATTTGCGTGCACACCGGAATCAACGCGTATCCGCCGACACCGCCCCGTATCCGTCAGTTCTGGAACACACTGCAACTTTGTGTACACACGTCGGATCGAAACGAAACTTGCGCCATCAGACTCGTAGCAATACGCTGGTCCTGTGAGCCAAGTTTGGTTCGATTCTGAGAACGTTGACAAAATCCCGTATCATGGGTCCCACAGGCTCCACTTGACGGGCAATTTTGTGACCGGCTCATCGGAATCCAATTCTGGAAGTTCCGTTGGGTTCGTATCGACGTTCTGGACTTGTTGACACTAAGTTTGGCAAATTTGGAGACCTTTGACCCTGACACATTTTTTCGGTACAAAGTGGCCCACATGTGGACCCCGCTTTGACCGGAAACTGTTATTTTTGCCCCTGTGTCCAAATTGGACTTAAGGACAGGCGTTTCTAGCTATTTAATATTTTTTGAGACTATTAGTGATGTTTATTTCAGCATCCGAAGACTTTCCTTCTGAGGCCATAGTTTCTAACACTTGGTATTGGACATATGGATATTACATTTACAGCTCTCTTGCCAGGCAAGTATACCTTGCCTTATTGTACTGTTTAATTCAGTTATTGTTAGTTACATGTTTATTCATTTTAATATTATATAAATGTGCGCGTCCGAGAAAACTCGGGTGCAGTCAACGATGGCGTTGACGTTAGGACTTGTATCTGACCTAGTGTCTAGTAGATCCACCTAAAGTTGTGAAGTTATTGATATAACTTCTCAGGCCTTGACACGTATCATTACACGTCACAGAGTGAGTACATGTAGGGACGCGTGCCTCATGCGCGACTGGCCATCAGTGTGAGCATCACGTGTAGCGGTATTTAGCTCAGTTGTTTATTTTATTGAGACTTGCATCATAGTAGGAGGTGTCCACGTCGTTTTCACGACTTGTACATCTATATTGGGCGGGAAAGATACTAGTAGGCGTATGGGACACCCCCTCCTTGATTGTTTTTATCCTTCGTACCATGCTCCTCGGAGATGGTCGATTGCGGAGTGCCCTTGAGTTAGGGGGCATATGACACATATACTAGCCAGTCCCGACGATTGGTGAATTACGTCAGCATATGTCTAACCACACATTTCCATGCGTACTACAAGGTCTTTAAATTGCATTCACTTAGATGGTTAGCACACCCCATTTATTTATTCAGTATTTACATTATGGCATGTCATTTTTATGTATCTTGCTATGTCCCTCTGAGGACCTGGTCCCCTGCCAGGTGTATATGTTCTTGAGTATTCGCAGGAGCACAGATCCGGACAGGCTACTTATATTACGATGAGATCTTCTCTTCGAGCCTCGTGATTGTCAGATGTTGTTCTTATATGGTGTGTATCTGGTTCTTTTTATATTCTATTTTCGGCAGTGGATTTGTTTCCATCCGACTGTCATTCCTTAGATCCTTATTGTTATCTAGTTACATGGTTATTGATTATTCATGATTATTTGACTCTGTGGATGAGATTTAGATATTACCCTGTGACTTGTAATTAGTTTTACCACTTATGAATTATTGTTCATTATACAGCGTACGCACGTATATATGGTTTCCATATATTGGAGTTGCCATATATACGGGCCAGCTGGCATGGTTACGTGACCTAGTCCTACGTATTTTGGGATTGGGGCATGACAGGCATCGAGACGCATGCGTTCCTGGCCTCATGGGCACCGAGCCGCATACGCAGCTGGCCGCATGACAACCAGCCGCATGAGCACCGAGCCGCATACGTACCGAGCCGGATGCGCACCTGGCCGCATGGCCCTTGGCAGCATGAGCACCTGACCGCATGGCCCCTGGCCGCATGCGCTCCAGGCCACATGCGCTCCACGAAGCATGCGCCCGAGCAAGCAATCGTGTATGTAACTCGCGCATAAAAGGAGCGCACCAGCGCCATACGACGATACTGACATGCTAAGTACAAAATGCATCAATAAAGCGCCACTTTGAGCCCTTGAGTACGAGCCCGAGTCCGAGTCTGAGTCCGAGTCGCTAAGCCCCTGCGGGGCTTAGCTTCTAACGAGAACTTTCCAAAGGTGGTGACAAAACAAAGATTGTCATAATGGAGTTCACACTTAAACCCTCTAGGAAAAGTCAACCCACATGGGCCTCCACCCCATGTGCATATACCAATACTAAGCATAGATATATATTGAGATATACACATTGGTGGTTTTCCAATGTGGGACTAAACTCCCAAAGCCAAGTAGAAAACACCAACAATCTACCACATATATCACAATATATGGTTGAGCGTTCCTCACAGTGACTGCCATTATGCATTAGGATAGATGTCGCTGACGACTTGAATCTTTCGGCATAGGTCAAACAACAGTATGATACAAGAATGTACTAGGCCTTGAATTCTGCACCATGGCTTCTATTCTCCCCACTCACACAATAACCTCAGTTGTGCCATTCGGTCGCACGTTAAAGGCCTTGTGCTGAACTGGTCTCAGTGTATGTATCTTGGGCATCTACAAGCTTTCCCTCAAGAGACGGCCTATATCTCTATCCATACACTTAGGTGAGTTCTTTCACTATAGAGAGTTTATTATCCGGCATGAATCATTGCGCTTCTCTGCGGTGCTATGCCGCATGACATGGCCGCCCAAGGCCGATGATCCCCCTCTTGTGGTGTCATAGCACTGTATCATGAGGACGCATGCATCTTAGTAGTGCAGTTACTACACATAACATAGAGCCTTTTGCTCTTGTGCGGTGCTACGCCGCTATGACATGGCTTAAAGCTGAGATTCACTCCCTCATGTATTTTCACCCACTGTAGCATGAGGTCACAGGCCTCTTAGTAGTGTTGTACTACCTCCCAGCATAAAGCCTTGCACTTTCTTGCGGTGCTATTCCGCTGTGACATGGCTCGAAGCCGAGGTTCACTCCCTCATGTGGTGTCACCCACTATAGCAAGAGGTCACATGCCTTTTTGTAGTGTTGTACTAGCTACCACTCTATATTTTTTCAGTATTAGGCTACCTGCCTATGTGTGGTGTTACTGCAGCTGTGACATAGCCCAAAGATGATGTTCAGTCACTCGTGTGGTGTCACGCCACTGTAGCATGGGAAACAAATCCCTTGTAATGCTAAAACTACTCGTGCTTCCTGTAAAGCACGCCTGACATTCACTCTGCCCGAGAACTCATTAAGACGTTAAAGCCATCCTTCCACAGAAAATGTTCTGATAAAGAACAAATAGTATACCATAGTGGTTCTGGGTACATATCCCACAATGTCCCTGAGGACTACCCACTGTACCTGATATTCTCCTGGTCAATGGTCCTTCCTTGAACCAATAGCTAGATACCTGGTAGATTTCTCTTTGAACCAATAGCATAAAACTAAATGGTAGGATTGCAGAGACGCAATACCAGAGGTCCTCCAAGCCTATATCTGCTGTGTCCTTGACTATGTGCGGTGTTACTGCGGCTGTGACATGGCCTGCAGCCGAGATTTTACCCTGTCGAGGTACCTCATAGTAGTGTCACCCCACAGTAACATGGAGTACTACGCTCCTTTATAGTGCTTAACTCTAACTATATGTGGTGCTACTGCCGCTGTGACATGGACCGAAGCCGAGACTTTACCCTGTCGAGGTATCTCATGGTGGTGTCACTCCATGGTAGCATAGAGTACTACGCTCCTTTATAGTTCTTATGATCATCTGGCGCTTGAGGCCTATTATGAACGGATCTGCCAGAATCACCTGACTCCGATCTTTAACCACTGTAATGATCCACGCTAGCTGCGCTCATTCAGTTTTCTGTATTGGCCTGTTATGAACGAATCCGCCATAATCACTTGGGTCCGAATATTAACAACTGTAATGATCAACGCTAGCTGCGCTTATTCAGTGCTCTGTGTTTTATCCACACAATTCTCTTCAGATCTTTGAAGAAATGAATAGATGCCACTGCTGCAGCTTCATGATTTTCACAGTACGTCAGTATCACCCAAATTTATGTACTAACCATAGGAAGATCATTTGAGAGCTTCCAGAGCCATTCTGCTTAATATGTTGCAGCTGATAATGTATAAAATTCTGAGAGTAAAGACTGCTTCTTCGATTTCCACGATCTAGCACACCACTTCCTGGAGAAGTCACGTCCTCCTGTGGATCTTTCACTTTTCTTTCCTGAGCACCAAATGGCATCACTGAAGCCTTCCATCATATCTGGATAACTGTTGTAGTGTAGGATATACCACCGAGTCCACTTGAGAATTTTGACGACTCTCTTCACAGCTTCCAGTATTCAACAACACACATACTGCTCGTGAACTGACTCAGCATCCCTACAACGAGAGCTATATCAGGAATGGTGGTACTCGCAGCTTGAATCATTCACCTGATGATGCTTTAGTACATCAACTATCTGAGGAGTATCGTCCCTGATACCCAAAACGTGTGATCAGCACTTCATGCACAACACTTGTGACTGAGAAAGCCCTCATGGCATTCGGATTAACTTATATCCTTAGGATGACCTCCGCAATCCCATGTCCTAAAACTGGACAAAAGGACATATTTGTTCTAGTGACACTTCTATATCCACGGCTGGGATTTTAGCAACTCGTCCACATAGATACAAAAGATGACTCTTTTCTTATCAGCGAACTTTGTATACACACACATGTGTGTATCGCTGATCCTGCGACAACTTTGACTAGATGACTTATCAAACTTCTGCTGCCACATCCTGGAATTTGCTTCAGGCCATTTTGAGATATCACCATCCCGCAGACTGTCTTCAAACCTAAATGACAATAATTTTGCCTATTGTCCGTGAATCTCTTATGACTGTCTTCCTTCATCTGATAAACAATCTGCTTATGAATAGTAGCTACGGCAATCATCATCCTGATATATGACACCCTCAATGAGGTACCTAATAACTCATTCCCCTGTCATCTGGGAAAAATTCCTAGGCTACAAGCATATTCTTGAACTCAACTGTTATGGCTGCTTCTATTTTCTTCTACTGAAGATATATAAGCATCTGATAGGTTTATCTCCTTCAAGCAGATTAATCAACATCCAAGTGTTGTTATGGGGTCAATCTCTTCATGGACTGCCTCCTTCCAGCAGACCGAGTCCCTGATCTTCCTCACCTCATCATTGGTAAGTGGAACAACTTCCATATGATAGGTGATAAGATCATTTTTGGTCCTTCGACCTCCTGACTCTTCTAGCTGACTGCTCTTCAAGTTTTAGTTCAAATATTCTCTCTTAAAAGATAACTCCTTCCTAGACTACGTCTTCTTCTACAAAAATGCCAACAACTCTGGTTGATACGGTCATCCGAAAAACTCCCACATTCGAATGATATTCATGTGGATCTGACATCGAACCAGAGTTACCTCAAAAGTGATGAACGGTACTAGGGACATGACCATAAGTGCAATATTCTTCCATAGACAATCCGAAAGGCCCTTTGAATAACAATATAGAAGTCATCATTACTATTAACTTTTTGTCCTTCCTATCTTGAACTTCAATGGACAGGGAGAGTACGAGGATATCGTTGCATAGTCAATTCTATGTTCTAAGCTGAACGATACGAATTCAAAGAACGATGCATGTTTCATAGTCAATTCCATATTCTAAGTTGAACGATGTGTATCCAAAGAACGATGCATATTTCGTAGTCAATTCTATGTTCTAAGCTGAATGATGTGAATCCAAAGAACGATGCATGTTCCATAGTCAATTCTATGTTCTAAGCTGAACGATGTGAATCTAAAGAATGATGCATGTTCCATAGTCAATTCCATGTTCTAAGCTGAACGATGTGAATCCAAAGAACAATGCTTTTGGTAAAGAAAACTTTTGAGTCTATCGAGTTGTAGACCGATAAGACGCTCAGCTCCAAACTTGAAGTTTCTGAGGTTCCTGAACGCTTAATCCTTCGATTATAAGAAAATACGCGAACGCGTTTCCCAATAAATCGTTAAAGAAAGAAGTGATAAACTTTACCCTGGCCCTTTGTGGAGAGTAGAAGTTACAGATATCTGAGAGCACCAGCTTTATAGGATTTGTACTTGTAGTCATCCATCTAAACGGCTTTCTGCCTACCTATGTCTGAATATAGCCATCACATATCTCCACCTCCTTACCCATACATCTTGGAGATATTCCTGAACTTAGACATCTTTGAAAAGGACATGTCTTAGTCAGATGCGACACAACTCAATAATAGCAATCTCTTCCTCAAGTTGGAAGTCCAGAATCATAATTCTGATCCTTAGATCTTCTGCTTGACACTTGTTCGCCATATAGACCTTCTTCTTAGATAGTTCTCTTCCTTGGTAAACAGATCTTTCACAGAGCATGCATGGCCTAATGCACCAGTATCTATCCACCAGTCAGTAGCCACGCTTGATAACTCAACCTCTGCAATCATAGAAACCAAGTTAAGTAATCAAAGGAACCAAGTTTTAGCTATACCTTCCTATATGCGCATAAGCCTCCGTGCGTCCTGCATGCGCATAAACCTACATGTGTCTTGCATACGTCCAAGATACTATGCGGCCAGCACTGTCATGCGGCAGGACCTCCAAAGCTCAAAGAGTCTGCTATTTGCTAAGAGTCTTTTATAAGGCAGGAGTCTTCATGCGGCAAGAGACTTCTATGCGGCAAAGTCTAGCCAACTGCCAAACTGTCATATGCTAAGTCTCATTATGCGCATACTCTACAATCCTTAGTCAACTTGTAATATTCCTTCAACTGGAATGTGCGTCCTTCAAACGCTAACTCCTCCATTCTGGGAAATGGTAGGTTCTGACAACTCATGTTCAACATTTGACAAAGGACTCCTTCCTTCATCCAAATGTTCGAAGTGTATCCCCGTCAATCTTCTCAAGTTTGTGAAAACTGGTCGCCAAGAAGATTTGATCGAATGTTCTACATCTTTCTTCGGATCTTGCTTTGAGATTTTTGGTCCCGAGACGGATCAAAGATGATAGAACGTGGGCCATAGCAGAGCTGCTAGCAAGACACGAAGGTCCAGTCTCTACTGGAACCCAAGTTATCGTCGAGATCAGAGATTAACATAAGAGTTCATCATCTGATATTTCTCGATTCCAACGAAGCACAAAACAAGATCAGGTTACAAACTGGCTTCGAAGAAAATAAATATTATAATAAGAAACAAGTAAAATATTCTTCTCTTTGCATTCTGAGGCTGAGGAATTGCCTGAGTTAGAGTCATTTTGCTTCGAGCAGTTTCTAGAGGATATTGCAGAGGATCCAGTTATGGGGGAGCCAGTATATGAAGTTGCTCCCAATCTTGATCATCAGCCTGCTGATGGTGGTCAAGGTGATCTTCAAGAGGATGAGTATGTCGAGGAGGCAATTCCTGAGAAGGAGGCTGTTGATATACAGCCAGCACCAGTGGTTCCATTTAGGAGGAGCGATAGAGAGCGTCGACCATCTACGAGATACTCACCGGATGAGTATGTGCTACTGACTGACGGTGGAGAATCTAAAAATTTCGCAGAGGCTATGGAAGACTAACACAGGAAGGAGTGGATGGAGGCCATGCAGGAGGAGATGAGTTCCTTGGAGGCCAACTCTACTTATGATCTGGTGTATTTTCCAAAAGGCAAGTAGGCTTTGAAGAATCGATGGGTGTTCAGAGTAAAGCAGACAAATGATGCTACTCGCCCTCGATACAAAGCAAGGCTGGTAGTTAAATGCTACGATCAGCAAAAAGGCATAGATTATGATGAGATCTTTTCGCCAGTCATCAAGCAGACGTCTATTCGGATGGTGCTAGCATTGGCAGCCAGTTTCGACTTGGAGGTTGAGCAAATAGACGTGAAGACGATATTGCTCCATGGTGATCTTGAGGAGGAGTTGTACATGGAGCAGCCAGAGGAATTCTGTGAGAAGGAGAAGTCACACTTGTTCTTCCAGTTGAGGAAGAGCTTGTATGGTCTAAAGTAGGCTCCGAGGCAGTGGTACAGGAAGTTCGAGTCATTTATGGGAGAGCATGGTTACGCACAGACGACGTCGGACCATTGTGTATTTATGAGGTACTTTTTTGAGGATAATTTTATCATTTTACTACTCTATGTTGATTATATGCTACTGGTGGGTCGGAATACCACTAGGATAGCGAAGTTGAAGCACCTACTGGGTACGGCCTTCTCTATGAAGGATTTTGGCGCAGCGAAGACTATTCTTGGAATGAAGATCAGCCGAGAGAGAGAGAGAGAGTCCAAACTGCTACACTTGTCCCAAAAAAAGTACATTTACCGGGTACTTCAGTGTTTCGGGATTGACGGGTCGAAGAAAGTGAGTAACCACATTGCGGCTCATTTTAAGTTCACTACGGAGCAGTGTCTATCTACCGAGGATGAGAAAAAAGATATGGAGCGGGTTCCATATGCCTTAGCTGTGGGGAGTCTTATGTATTATATGGTGTGTACGAGGCCAGACATCGCTCATGCAGTTGGCACAGTTAGCAGGTATACTTCTAATCCTGGAAGGGTACATTGGAGTGGGATCAAGTAGATTCTACGATATCTTCAGGGCACTGCCGATTGGAGACTTTCTTTTGGTGGTGACAAGCCAAAGCTGGTTGGGTATACCGACGCTTATGGCTGGAGATGTCGACACGAGACGATCGACTTCGGGCTATGTGATGATATTTGCTGGTAGAGCAGTATCGTGGCAGTCGCGATTGCAGAAGTGTGATGTCGTGTTGACGAAAGAGGCAGAGTACATTGTGACGACAGAGGCTTGCAAGAAGTTATTGTGGATGAAGAAGCTATTGCAAGAAATTAGGCTAAAGCAAGAGCAGTATCCTTTGCTTTATGATAGTTAGAGTGTTATTCACCTTGTGAAGAACCAGACATTTCATAGCCGGTCCAAGCACATTGAGACCCGGTATCATTGGATAAGGGATGTTGTAGAAAATAAGGAAGCGGCGCTTGAGAAGGTTCATATAGATGACAACGGACAGACATGTTAACAAAGATTCTTCTAAGGAGAATGTTTGAGTACTGCAGGCGGATCGTCGGGATGAAGACCACTACCAAAATTTGATAAAATAACGACATTTTTAGTGACGTTCCTCACGGACGTCGCTATAATTTATGAATTTAGCGACGCCAGAAAGTAACGTCGCATAACGTCGCTGTTAGCGACTGTCCGCGACCCTTAGTGACTGCAAAAATTATTACGGAAGCACTTGTCACCAAAGGTCATAAAATATCGCTATTATTTTTTTGTAGCGACATTATTTTCTATACGTCGCTAATCAGCGACGTTTAGCGACGACTTTTAATGATGTCGCTAAAGTTTTTAATATAGGGTTTAAATTTTCTTTTCTCCCTCAGTCATCTCGTTCCCTCCAAATCCCCCGAGACCCCTCTCGTCCCTGAGACCCCCCTCGCCCCTACGACCCCCCTCGCCCGCCCGCAACGGCCTCGCCCTCGCCGATAGTGCCCTAGCCCCCTCGTCGACCGTCGCTCCTCCTCCCCCACCAGCGCTCCTCCTCCCCACCACCGGTCCTCTTCCCCTCCGGTCGACCCCTCCTCGGTCAACCCCTAGCCATCTCGGTAAACCCTAACCCTATCTCTCTCTCGTAGCACAGACACGTCACAACACACACACTGATACGACACAGACACAAATACTAATACTGACACGACACACACACGCACACACTTTCACAGACACGTACATGACACAATACACACACACACACTAACATAGACATGTTTAAGTTGGATACGGACATAAACCTTGACACACACACTGGCATACACACACTGACACACACACACACTGACACACACAAGTCCTACTTTAATTATATATATTCCTTTGAAAATTTCTAATATAGTGTGATTTAACTTCCTAGAATTATATGTTCATTTGTAAAAGAAACATACAGATAGAAAATTCATATGTGTATGTGTATGTGTATGTGTATGTAAAGAAAAAATTATAGTATAGTGTGATTTAACCCCTATTTCGCATGCGATAATGTTGAGATAATGTTGATAATCATGTGACTACAATTTATCTTTTAGCATTTGCATCAAAGGTCAAATAGAGTTGGTTTGGAATTATAACACGTATTTAGCGACTGTAGGAGATATATATGAATTTGGTGGGGTTGTGAAGAGGTAGTAGATATATATGAAATATGAGTGTCAGGGGTCTTGGTATGAGAGTACTGATAGAGTATTAGTATGTGCACCATATCAAAAATAACCAAGGACAATATTATAGTATACAGGGACACGGGGATGACTCTTCAAAGTCACGACACGACACGGTATTGGGTTCTTCTAGAACTCGTATCCAACTTAGGTTAGAGGAATGTTAAACCTATCCTTGACATAAGAGTTCATGTTCGGGTGGTTGTGGCACGGCATTGGTATATGTATCGCATAACTAGGTTTATGTTACAAGCTAGATAAATATAAGCTAAGTGGTAGATAGTTTCACATAGATAATACTTATTATAAAAGAAGAATAACTAGGATCTTGAGGAAGACAATGAACACGTGACGACACCTATTTAATAGGGTTTAAAATTATAGTTGTCTACATGTCTACTAGTTTTCGGATAGTCATGAATTATAAAATGGATACTCAAGAACCACGATATGAATACTCACGCATTATAACTCGAATACTCACGCATCAATAGAAGTTGTTAATTACTTTGATGAACATGTGTATCCATCTTTGCATCCATTTGGATAATATACTTGAACGATTTTTATTCATCTTTTTAGAAGTATCTAGAAATTGATCTGAATTAGTACCTGCATCATCGTTCGTGGATGTACAACCGTCATCCTGATGACATGTATAGTGTGCTAGATGAATTCATAGAGGGGGTAAAACAGTTCCTGCAGTTCGCCAAGGCGTTCCCTCAGTACATGGATGGCACCAAAATTAAGTGTCCGTGTGTGAGATGTCGCAACTTGAAATATCACTCAGAAGTGGATGTGACATCATTTCTACTCGAGGAGTTTCACGCCGAATTACTATCAGTGGACCTCACACGGAGAACTTGTATCTTTAGCATCGGCGTCGAAGCCTTATGTGGAGCCGTATATGGATGTCCACGACCATGTTGATTACGACGACGGATGCGTGAACATGGTTTTCGACTTTGTCGGGCCTAGTTTTGATCCGGACAATTATGATGCAGCTGAGGAGGTACCGAATGCCGATGTTGCAAAATTTATGGACTTATTAGAGAATACAAAGACTCCATTATATCCTGGTTGTGAGGATCATTCACCGTTGGAAATGGTTACAAGACTGTTGAGCATCAAGTCCAATTTTAACATGTCACAAGAATGCTACAACCGACTGATGGAGTTGATTATAGAGATCTTGTCGACGGGTGCTAAGTTACCTAAAGACTTCTACCGATCTAAGAGGATGGTGAGATCGCTCTAGATGTGATACGAGAAAATTGATGCATGTCACAACGGGTGCATGTTGTACTACAAAGATGACAAGGATGAAGACGTGTGCCAATTTTGTGGTGTTGATTGCTACAAGGCAACTGGTACAGAAAGTCCTGTCGGTGCAAGGAAGCCGACCGATTCGATGCACTACTTGTCTTTGACTCCGTGGTTGCAAAGGTTATTTATGGTGAAGGAGACTGCCGAAAATATGAGTTGGCACAGGCGAGAACAGATTGAAGGAGTATTGGATCACCTATCCGATGGAGAAGCATGGAAGCACTTCGATCAAGAGTATCCCAATATTACTTCAGATTCGCGTAATATAAGATTGGGGCTCTCGTCCGACGATTTTACCCATTCGGACTTTCGGGCTCCCAGTATTCGTGTTGGCCTGTGATCGTCACTCCGTACAACCTATCGTCTGGGATGTGCATGAAGACTCCGTTTATGTTCTTAATCGTCATTATTCTGGGTTTGAATAATCCGAAGATGAACATCGATGTGTACTTGCAACCGTTGATAGATGAGTTGAATCAGCTGTGGGAAGTAGGCGCCAACACGTACGATATTTCAAAAAAAGTAAAATTTTCATATGAGAGCAGCACTTATATGGACCATCAACGACTTTCTGGCTTATGGCATGTTATCAGGATGGAGCACTCATTGTCGTCTCTCATGTCCATATTGCATGGAATGTACTAAGGCTTTTCGTTTGAAACACGAAGAAAAATCGTGCTTCTTCGATTGTCATTAACAATTTTTGCCGTCGGATCATCCGTTCCGGAGGAACAGGAATGCATTTCGTGCCGACGTTACGGAGAAGGCAAATCCACCTCCAATGTGGCCCAGAAACATGATATGGGAAGAGGTTAAAGACTTACCAAGTGCTATCTAAGAGCCTACTAAGGGGTACAAGTGCGATAAATTTGGTCACACTCATAACTGGACGAAGTGGAGCATATTCTGGGACCTGCCATATTGGAGCACTAATCTGATCAGGCATAACCTTGATGTCATGAATATCGAGAAGAATATGTTTGACAACATAATTAATACTGTGATGGATGTAAAAGGGAAGACGAAAGACAATCCTCTTTATTGGAGCACCAATCTGATCAGACATAACCTTGATGTCATGCTTATGCGAAGTATCTGAGGGACTAGGTTCTGCCCCAGCATATTGGATTTCCTTGAGAGATTGAAAAATTGAATAAGACTTATGGTGTGACTGTGATAATTTTATTGTGATTATTGTGTGACTGTGATACTTTTATATTATGCTTATTGTGTGACTGTGATACTTTTATATTATGCTTATTGTATGACAGTGATACTTTTATATTGTATTTTTTGTGTAACTGTGATACTTTTATTTTGTGTTTATTGTGTGAATGTGATATTTTATATACTTTTGTGATATTTCATACCCAGGAAATTCAACGGAGGGTTGCTCCGGGTCTGTCTATTTTTATGAACTTTTATAAGTCTATGTATTTTTTTTATTATCATATGTTATTATCAGGTATGGTCGAACGATACAGATCGTTTGGAGGTCGATCCTCTAGACGGAGTGCTCCTCTGTTATAGGCTACTGGTTCCGGATCCTCCTCTCAGAATACTTCAGTGTACCAATCTTTAGCATCTCCGACTCCGTCGATGATACGACGTGGCAGTACTTCTGGGACGAGTAGTTATAGTGTCACTACCACATTTTCTAGGAAAGGGTATTGTGGTAATTTCCTATTTAAATAAATATTGTGCATGATAAATAATTATTTGTTGTATTATTTAATTGTTGTTAGTTATTATTTAATTATTTTAGACTTATTTTAGTGGACCCAACTAGTTTAGTTTGGACCCATGGACCAACATGAATTAATTAGTTAGACTTGGCCCATTTAGAAAGCCATAGTTAAGGAGATGGATTAAATTAATTAAATGATTAGACTAGAAGCTTCCTTCCTTAATTATTTCTTCATGAGAGGCCCCAAGGGGTACATTGGACATTTTACAATTGCTTTGGGGAGGGGCTATGGCCGGCCTATATAGGAGGGGGGGGAATTTCTCTCTCCTCCCATTTCATTCCAAATCTAGATCTAGAATTCTCCCACTACCAAATTCCCTCCATTTCCAATCCAATTCCCTACCAAATTCATTCCAAATTCTTTCCAATTCACCATTAGAGAAGGAGGAAGCAAGAATCTAGAAGAAGGAAGCAAGGATCTACAAAGAGGAGCAAGGATCTACAATTTGGAAGCAAGTTCATCTCAATTGGAGGTTTCATTCGGAATCCATCTCCCAATAGGTATAATTCAGATTTTTCCCATTTAAATAGCTTCTAAATATGAGATTTAATCATGTAAAATCAACCTATATGTATGTACTACCCATAGGACTTTGTTTTGTGTTCATAGGAGACCCATGGAGAAAGTTATGGTGCTTTTTGTGTCAATTTTGTTGGAATTCCGAATTTATATTTTGTTGTGTGTGTCAATTGATCCTATAGATCAATTGAACATGAGATTTGTGTTTGAGGCTAGTGTCGTGTCCATATTGGGATACTTGTGGTTCGTATCCCAACTATTTGGTGATACGTGTCATTTGGGGGTTTTCCTCCGACACGGGGCTTTGAACATGTCGTATTTTGACACGGACACATAGATCTACTTTTGACACTTTGAATTATTCATAAATATTAATTGTGATTTGTTTGTGTCCTTCGGGGTGCATTTGGTTGTGTGTTGGACTCGTGTCGCATGCGTATCCTAGATCTAGTGGGATACGGTGAGATACTCTCCAATTGTGTGTATTTTTGCATAGATCTAATTAATTGTGGTTCAATTCTTATTTCATAATTAGTAAATATATATAGATATTATATATTTATTTTGTGTATTTATTATGGTAATTATTGTAGCATGGATCTATATTTTGTGTGTGCTAATATTATGTACAATATAATATATATAGATTTCTTACATGCAAATATATATGTTACTACTGGTTAAATAATATAATTTATACATAAAATGTTTTATAAAATATATTGTATGTTTAATTGTGTAATTATATTATTTATAATTATTATGTAATTATTTGGATATTAATGTAAATATTTTAATTGTGTTTCTAGCCATGTTAATTATGTACATTAATATGTGCATTGTGTTTTGTAATTATTAATATTTTAATGTGCAAATTTATGTGAATATATATATATAAGTATATATATATCTATTTAATTGTTTTATATATGTATATATATATATATATATTTATTTATATTGTTCTATATAGATTTATATATATATATTTATATATATATTTCCTGTGTTTTAGCGACAGCAGCTAATAATGACAGATCCTGTCATTAATAGCCTCGGGCAGCAGCAGCAGCCACTGAAGCCATTAATGACAGATTCTGTCATTAAAAGCACAGCAGTGGCGGCGGGAATGAGCAGCGGTTTAATGACAGTTTTCTGTGACAGTCGTTAACTGTCACTATTTAAGTGGCAGTGGATTTATTTCACTGCAGTTTTGGCGACAGTTTTTGCTGCGACAGTTAGAACTGTCACTATAGGCTGTTTTAATTCAATTGTATTATTTAACTCCCTGTTTTCAGTGACGCTTTGGCAGTTTTTATTTATATTATATATATTATTGTTATATATATATATGTATATATATATATGTGTTTTGTGAGGTATAATAATTATTATGATATAGTATTTTAATTGTATGAATATTGGTTTGCATATATATTATTTATGATATATATTATTTGTATTTAATATACTTTGTGTAAGATTCTTTTGAAATCTATTTGATTCCTAAATTGTTGTAGTTTATCCTATATTATTTTTATAGATGATTTGTAAGGTTGACCTAGGTTTGACCATGTTTGACTTTAGTTGACTTTAGAGTCGACCATAGTTGACTTTTGACTTAGAATTGACTTATTGACCTAGAAATTGCCTAGTTTGACTTGTTCTCTTTCCGGGACCTTGTTTTAATGTTGTATTCCATATCTAGGTCTTCGAGGCACCGAGTAAGACATTTGTGAGACTGTTCATTGGACTTCAGGCGAGTACATTCTCTGATAGTTTCTCATTTATGATATCCTCTATGTTCGTTGTATCTAGTGTAGATATACATGTTCTCTTGACACTATGGTTACACGGATTGGTATATCCGGATCTCGTCATGAGATGTTATTCCTTGGTATATGGTGTATATGGTGCAAGTATTGTTTCATTGGTTATCTTGTACATGTACAGACACCGATTCTCGGGGAGACTAGCTATCTTCTTGGGGAATCTCGTGCCATAACGTACCGTGGTTGGATCTAATATACCAGTCGGGGGTGGGGAGTATTTTAGTGTAGATATGTGATCATACCCTCCTTGTGCATGTCTTGTTCTTGTGAGTGTTGATCATACACCGCACGTATGATTAACCAGGCCATTATACTCTTGTGCAAGTTCCCAAGCCGATCACATGTTAAAGCTAGTACTCACACACTTAGTCATTAGTATTCTTGTTCTATCAGCATATTGTTCATTATTGTATTTCTTTCCAGTATTTCCTTATTGTCTCTACATTCTTGTCTCTATTTATGCATCTTGTTTATCCACAGCTATTTACTGTTACATAGTTCTTATCATTATTTGAGAACTGCTGTTAGGGTTGTACTCTGCTCCTTTCCTGACTGGATATATTTTTCCAGATGACACTGAGGAGTACCCTACCTATTATGGACCCCAGGATGTTGTGGGTTTAGATTCTGAGACCCTGGCTCAAGAGGGACTTATCCCAACTGAGACAGTTGACCCTGGAGTTGTAGCTTTATAGTTTTGTAGTATTCTTTGTACTGGATTTGTCTCCAGCATATTTCTGTATTTTTCTTCAGACTCATTGATGTATTATTTTAGACTCATGAGTTGTATTGTGACTATTCTATTCTTATCTGATCCGTGTTCATTCTATCTTAGTTCTGTGATTGAGTACACTATCTTTTGGTGGTTCATTATATTAGATAGACTTTCTAGACAGCGTTCTACCGCCGATTCTGCGGCGTAGGCTGGGCGTTGTTTCCGACTAGTACCCTTACCCCGGGTGCGGGTCGTGACACGTTTTTGGTGGTGGCCCATGCAGGTCTAGCTTCACAAGTATGTGATGTCGTGGTAGTGCGACAACTTAGTTGTACTACTGCGAGCCTGCAATATGATATAGGATATAGGCTGAGATACTCAATCACATCTAGGAAAATTCTTTTGATTCAACTATTCTCCTTTGATATTGATACTTGATCCCTTAAACTTGTCCTTTCCTTGAATATCTTACATCTTGTGCCATATTAATTCTTTCTTTCGCTTTGTCTCAGGATGCCGCCTAAAACTAGATCACAGCAGGGGAGAGCAGCTTCTGAGAGGTCTACGACATCCCGAGGGCCTGCACCAGTCACTTCTCCGGTGATTGGAGTGTCAGCTGCTTTCGGAGGTCCACCACCCACTCAGAGGACTGTGCCAGCTGTATCTGAGGGGCTTCCACCTCCACCTCCTGTGCCAGCAGAGGCGTCACAGATGTTTACTCTGTTTCGTGAGATGCTCGAGGCACAGAGGGCTCAGTCGGAGGCACATCAGAGGCAGACCGACGTTCTACGGCAGGGCATCGAAAGTGCTCATCAGCTTGCTCGTGCTGTAGTCGAGAGAGGAGTTCCGATCCAGCAACAGGTTGTTCCTCAAGTTGCTCAGCTTCGGCCAGGCAACATTCAGGACTTCAAGAAACTGGAGCCTAGGGTTTTCAAAGGGACGGAGGGCATCGTCTATGCTGATGATTGGCTCGAGGACATTGAGCGTCTTATGAGGGTGTCCCGTCTTTCTGAAGATCTGAAGGTTGAGGCGGTAGGACTTCAACTGTTCGACGTCGCTCGTACCTGGTTCAGGAATGAGCCGGTTCTAGTTGACGCAGGACAATCTTGGGAGGTATTCAGGGACCTTTTCAAGAAGAAGTTTTTCGTCCGGATAGACATGCTTGACTTGGGGAGACAATTTGAGAGTCTCATTCAGGGAAGCATGTCTGTGGAGGAATACGCTGCAGAGTTCGGTAGGCTGAGCCGATTTGCAGAGTATCTGGTGAGGGAGCCGGAGGTTCGAGCTATTCGTTTCCGAGAGGGTCTAAACTGGGAGGTGAAGATTCTCATTCCGTCTTTTTATGAGACATACTCGGAGATACTTGCGGAGGCACGCAAGGTTGAGCGGGATCTGGGTTTGAAGACCAAGAGAGACCGTGATTCTTTTCTGGGGGCCAACGGCAGTGCAGTATCTGCCAAACGTCCTCATTTCCAGTCCAGACCTTTCCAGCAGCCACAGCAGAACCAGACTCCAGCTAGAGCGCCTTTTCACCAGGCACCTCAGCAGCAGAGGCAGTTATAGCAAGCTCTATGCAACTTCTGCAAGAAGCCCGGCCACATCTGGAAAGTTTGCAGAAAGAGGCTAGGAGTTTGTTTGTATTGTGGTACTGAAGGGCATCAATTGAGGGAGTGTCCTCGTCGTGCAATTCAGGGAGCAGCTCCAGCTCCGAGGGCACAGATGAGACCACCTGCAGCACAACCGAGGGGACCGCTTCCGACACAGCAGCAGCGTTTTGTCCAGCATCAGCAGCAGGGAGGTGCTCGGCAGGGACGAGCGTTTGCTATGACAGTCGAAGAGGAGGAACCCACAGGAGATGTCATCGCAGGTTCTATTCTTCTTGATTCCATTCCAGCTTTAGCTTTGTTTGATAGTGGTGCTTCCCATAGTTTTGTATCTGTTTCTTTTGCTCTAAAGCATGGTTTGGTAGCTGAGTCTTTGCTTAGGACTTGCAAGATCATGACCGGGGGAGGCATTATCCTGGTTAATGATATTTACAAGGATCGGAGAGTTACTCTGGGAGGCCGGGAGTTGAGTGCGTGTCTACTTGTAATGCCACTTCCGAGCTACGACATTGTACTCGGGATGGATTGGTTGAGTAGGCACCGTGCTAGCATAGATTGTAGAGGAGGTAGAGTTTTGTTTGGTCCGCCAGGAGAGCCAGAGTTCGAGTTTGCTAGAGGAGCTGCGGAGCAGGAAGAAGGCATTATTTGTGGAGCTATGGTGGAAGACAAGGAGTTGCCGCATCCGTTGATAGCAGAATTTTTGGATGTGTTTCCTGAAGAATTGCCAGGATTGCCGCCAGATCGAGATGTTGAATTTTTTATAGACTTGGTGCCAGGTGCAGAATCGATTTCGCAACATGTCTATAGAGTAAACAACAGCGAGCTGGTCGAGTTAAAGAAGCAGGTGGACGAATTGCAGGATAAGGGGTTTATCAGATCGAGTTCTTCACCATGGGGAGCCCCGGTATTGTTTGTACCGAAGAAGGATGGATCGGTGCGTATGTGCATTGATTACAGGGCTTTGAATAATCTCACTATCAAGAATAAGTATCCTTTGCCACGGATTGATGATCTGTTTGATCAGTTGAGTGGTGCGAAGGTGTTTTCTAAGATAGATTTGAGATCAGGCTACCATCAAGTGAGGGTGAAGCCGGAGGACATACCGAAGACTGCTTTTAGAACTCGGTATGGTCAGTTCGAGTTTATGGTGATGCCGTTTGGTTTGACTAATGCACCGGCAGTATTTATGAACTTGATGAACAAGGTGTTCCACCAGTACCTTGACAAGTTCGTGGTGGTGTTCATCGACGACATACTCATATACTCGAGGACACCGGAGGAGCATGAGGAGCATTTGAGGATTGTGTTGGATGTGTTGAGGAAGGAGAAGCTGTATGGAAAGTTGTCCAAATGTGAGTTTTTTTTGGACAAGGTGGAATTCTTGGGGCATGTTGTGACTGGTGATGGTATTTCAGTGGATCCGAAGAAGATTTCAGCAGTGGAATCTTGGAAGACTCCGAGTTCGGTAGCAGAGATCAGGAGTTTCTTGGGATTGGCAGGCTACTACAGAAAGTTTGTGCAAGATTTTTCGAGGATTGCCGAGCCGATGACCAGACTCACAAGGAAGGATGTGGAGTTTGTTTGGACGGAAGATTGCCAGGCCGCTTTTGAGGAGTTGAAGAAGAGGTTGACGTCTGCTCCTATTTTGACATTGCCATCAGGGTCCGGAGGTTTCACTATTTATAGTGATGCATCGGGAAAGGGTTTAGGTTGTGTTCTTCAGCAGCATGGGAAAGTGATTGCCTATGCATCCAGGCAATTGCGTACTCATGAAAAGAACTATCCTACCCATGATTTGGAGTTGGCAGCTGTCATATTCGCCCTGAAGTTGTGGAAACATTATTTGTACGGAGAGCGTGTGGAGATCTTCACAGACCACAAAAGCTTGAAGTACGTTTTCACGCAGAAGGAGTTGAACATGAGGCAGCGTCGGTGGTTGGAACTGATGAAGGATTTTGATATCTCTTTGCAATATCATCCTGGGAAGGCCAATGTAGTTGCCGATGCTTTGAGCAGGTATCCGGTAGCTATGTTCTTGACGCAGGATCGATATCTGTTGGAGGACTTGGAGAGCTTGGGCATTGAGGTGATTGTTCCGGGTGGTGCTATGCAGATGTGGGGATTGCAGATACATTCAGATTTGATGGATAGGATCAAGGCAGCACAGTATGATGACGTATCTTTGAGGAGTATCAGAGCTCAGGTGAGAGCAGGATTGGAGGATGATTTCACTATTGCAGAGGATGGATCTTTGAGGCATGGAGTTAGATTGTGTGTGCCTAGTGGGGAGTTGCGAGAGGAGGTATTGCAGGAAGCGCATCGCTCTCAGTATTCCATACATCCAGGTGCTAACAAGATGTATCGGGATATGCGAGAGAGTGTGTGGTGGTATGGCATGAAGAGGGAAGTGGCACAGTTTGTATCCAGATGCTTAGTGTGTCAGCAGGTGAAAGCCGAGAGGCAGAGGCCAGGAGGTTTACTTCAGCCATTACCCATTCCAGAGTGGAAGTGGGAACACATTACTATGGATTTTGTGTCCGGACTACCACGATCTCCAGGAGGGAAAGACGCGATTTGGGTCATTGTTGATAGATTGACCAAGTCGGCCCACTTTTTGCCTTTCAAGGTGGGTTTGTCTACGGAGAAGCTGGCAGAGATGTATGTAAGGCAGATCGTTAGGATACATGGAGTTTCCGTCAGCATAGTCTCAGATCGAGATAGTCGTTTCACTTCTCATTTCTGGAGGAGTTTGCAGGAGAGTTTGGGCACTCAGCTCAAATTCAGTACTGCATATCATCCCCAGACAGATGGGCAGTCAGAGAGGACTATTCAGACTCTCGAGGATATGTTGCGCACTTGTGTACTAGATTTTGGGAGTTCTTGGGAGGACCATCTCCATTTGGTAGAGTTTGCTTACAACAACAGTTACCAGGCCAGTATAGAGATATCACCTTTTGAAGCTCTATATGGTCGGAGGTGTCGTACTCCTTTGTCTTGGGACGATGTTGGAGAGAGAATTTTGCTTGGGCCAGAGATGGTTGTGGATGCAGCGGAGAAGGTTCAGTTGATCAGAGACAGACTTCGAGTGGCGCAGGACAGACAACGGCATTGGGCCGATAGCCATCGGAGACCCTTGGAGTTTGAGGTATAGTTTAGATTTTATTTTGTGTGCTTGTTCTTGGTTGTTTGTTATAGATAAGTTCTTAAGGTGGTGTTTTGTTCTAGGTGGGTGGTTTGGTGTTTCTGAGGATTTCTCCGACACGAGGCACGATTCGCTTCGGTGGAGGCGGAAAGCTTAGTCCGCGATTCATTGGACCTTTCACTATTCTAGAGAGGGTCGGTGCAGTTGCTTATAGACTAGACTTGCCACCTGCATTGGAGGGAGTGCACAACGTGTTTCATGTGTCGCAGTTGAGACGATACGTGGCAGATCCTAGTCATGTATTGGATCACTCAGAGATAGAGGTGGGCCCTACTCTTAGCTATCCAGAGCAGCCAGTTGGGATTCTGGATCGGAGAGAGAAGGTGCTGAGGAACCAGACTATTCCTTTGGTGCGCGTCGCATGGAGGCATCACTCTCCGGGGGAGTCTACCTGGGAGAGAGAGGATGACATGCGAGAGCGTTATCCATATTTGTTTGTACCTTGAGGTATGTTATTTCTAGTTATGTTCTGTTCATTGTTATGTTCTGTTCATTAGTTAGTTGTGATTCTTTAGTTCTGTTCTGTGATTTTCTGGGGGTAGTTTTCGTCTTTGAATTTCGAGGACGAAATTATTTTAAGGAGGGTAGACTTGTCACTACCACATTTTCTAGGAAAGGGTATTGTGGTAATTTCCTATTTAAATAAATATTGTGCATGGTAAATAATTATTTGTTGTATTATTTAATTGTTGTTAGTTATTATTTAATTATTTTAGACTTATTTTAGTGGACCCAACTAGTTTAGTTTGGACCCATGGACCAACATGAATTAATTAGTTAGACTTGGCCCATTTAGAAAGCCATAGTTAAGGAGATGGATTAAATTAATTAAATGATTAGACTAGAAGCTTCCTTCCTTAATTATTTCTTCATGAGAGGCCCCAAGGGGTACATTGGACATTTTACAATTGCTTTGGGGAGGGGCTATGGCCGGCCTATATAGGAGGGGGGGAAATTTCTCTCTCCTCCCATTTCATTCCAAATCTAGATCTAGAATTCTCCCACTACCAAATTCCCTCCATTTCCAATCCAATTCCCTACCAAATTCATTCCAAATTCTTTTCAATTCACCATTAGAGAAGGAGGAAGCAAGGATCTAGAAGAAGGAAGCAAGGATCTACAAAGAGGAGCAAGGATCTACAATTTGGAAGCAAGTTCATCTCAATTGGAGGTTTCATTGGGAATCCATCTCCCAATAGGTATAATTCAGATTTTTCCCATTTAAATAGCTTCTAAATATGAGATTTAATCATGTAAAATTAACCTATATATATGTACTACCCATAGGACTTTGTTTTGTGTTCATAGGAGACCCATGGAGAAAGTTATGGTGCTTTTTGTGTCAATTTTGTTGGAATTCCGAATTTATATTTTGTTGTGTGTGTCAATTGATCCTATAGATCAATTGAACATGAGATTTGTGTTTGAGGCTAGTGTCGTGTCCATATTGGGATACTTGTGGTTCGTATCCCAACTATTTGGTGATACGTGTCATTTGGAGGTTTTTCTCCGACACGGGGCTTTGAACATGTCGTATTTTGACACGGACACATAGATCTACTTTTGACACTTTGAATTATTCATAAATATTAATTGTGATTTGTTTGTGTCCTTCGGGGTGCATTTGGTTGTGTGTTGGACTCGTGTCGCATGCGTATCCTAGATCTAGTGGGATACGGTGAGATACTCTCCAATTGTGTGTATTTTTGCATAGATCTAATTAATTGTGGTTCAATTCTTATTTCATAATTAGTAAATATATATAGATATTATATATTTATTTTGTGTATTTATTATGGTAATTATTGTAGCATGGATCTATATTTTGTGTGTGCTAATATTATGTACAATATAATATATATAGATTTCTTACATGCAAATATATATGTTACTACTGGTTAAATAATATAATTTATACATAAAATATTTTATAAAATATATTGTATGTTTAATTGTGTAATTATATTATTTATAATTATTATGTAATTATTTGGATATTAATGTAAATATTTTAATTGTGTTTCTAGCCATGTTAATTATGTACATTAATATGTGCATTGTGTTTTGTAATTATTAATATTTTAATGTGCAAATTTATGTGAATATATATATATAAGTATATATATATCTATTTAATTGTTTTATATATGTATATATATATATATATATATATATTTATTTATTTATATTGTTCTATATAGATTTATATATATATATTTATATATATATTTTCTGTGTTTTAGCGACAGCAGCTAATAATGACAGATCCTGTCATTAATAGCCTCGGGCAGCAGCAGCAGCCACTGAAGCCATTAATGACAGATTCTGTCATTAAAAGCACAGCAGTGGCGGCGGGAATGAGCAGCGGTTTAATGACAGTTTTCTGTGACAGTCGTTAACTGTCACTATTTAAGTGGCAGTGGATTTATTTCACTGCAGTTTTGGCGACAGTTTTTGCTGCGACAGTTGGAACTGTCACTATAGGCTGTTTTAATTCAATTGTATTATTTAACTCCCTGTTTTCAGTGACGCTTTGGCAGTTTTTATTTATATTATATATATTATTGTTATATATATATATGTATATATATATATGTGTTTTGTGAGGTATAATAATTATTATGATATAGTATTTTAATTGTATGAATATTGGTTTGCATATATATTATTTATGATATATATTATTTGTATTTAATATACTTTGTGTAAGATTCTTTTGAAATCTATTTGATTCCTAAATTGTTGTAGTTTATCCTATATTATTTTTATAGATGATTTGTAAGGTTGACCTAGGTTTGACCATGTTTGACTTTAGTTGACTTTAGAGTCGACCATAGTTGACTTTTGACTTAGAATTGACTTATTGACCTAGAAATTGCCTAGTTTGACTTGTTCTCTTTCCGGGACCTTGTTTTAATGTTGTATTCCATATCTAGGTCTTCGAGGCACCGAGTAAGACATTTGTGAGACTGTTCATTGGACTTCAGGCGAGTACATTCTCTGATAGTTTCTCATTTATGATATCCTCTATGTTCGTTGTATCTAGTGTAGATATACATGTTCTCTTGACACTATGGTTACACGGATTGGTATATCCGGATCTCGTCATGAGATATTATTCCTTGGTATATGGTGTATATGGTGCAAGTATTGTTTCATTGGTTATCTTGTACATGTACAGACACCGATTCTCGGGGAGACTAGCTATCTTCTTGGGGAATCTCGTGCCATAACGTACCGTGGTTGGATCTATTATACCAGTCGGGGGTGAGAAGTATTTTAGTGTAGATATGTGATCATACCCTCCTTGTGCATGTCTTGTTCTTGTGAGTGTTGATCATACACCGCACGTATGATTAACCAGGCCATTATACTCTTGTGCAAGTTCCCAAGCCGATCACATGTTAAAGCTAGTACTCACACACTTAGTCATTAGTATTCTTGTTCTATCAGCATATTGTTCATTATTGTATTTCTTTCCAGTATTTCCTTATTGTCTCTACATTCTTGTCTCTATTTATGCATCTTGTTTATCCACAGCTATTTACTGTTACATAGTTCTTATCATTATTTGAGAACTGCTGTTAGGGTTGTACTCTGCTCCTTTCCTGACTGGATATATTTTTCCAGATGACACTGAGGAGTACCCTACCTATTATGGACCCCAGGATGTTGTGGGTTTAGATTCTGAGACCCTGGCTCAAGAGGGACTTATCCCAACTGAGACAGTTGACCCTAGAGTTGTAGCTTTATAGTTTTGTAGTATTCTTTGTACTGGATTTGTCTCCAGCATATTTCTGTATTTTTCTTCAGACTCATTGATGTATTATTTTAGACTCATGAGTTGTATTGTGACTATTCTATTCTTATCTGATCCGTGTTCATTCTATCTTAGTTCTGTGATTGAGTACACTATCTTTTGGTGGTTCATTATATTAGATAGACTTTCTAGACAGCGTTCTACCGCCGATTCTGCGGCGTAGGCTGGGCGTTGTTTCCGACTAGTACCCTTACCCCGGGTGCGGGTCATGACATATAGGCCTGAGACTACCCCCTCTTCCAACGTTCCTCCAGATGACGACACCATGGTGGTAGAGGAGCAGATGAAGGAGGTCGAGCCGACTTCGTCTGACATGTTCAGAACGATCCTCCATGCGTGCCTCCGGACGAGACGAGGATGGAGATTTGGACCGACGGACCTCAAAAGTAAGTTAATTAGTTAAAATTTTGGACCGATGGGACAAATGATTATATCTTTATATTCATAAATTTAATTATCGTTGTATATATATCGTACGTCGGCGGTACAGAGAGCACTGGAGGTGTTTCTGAGGCAGAACTATGGTGGGCCTTGGATCAACTACTCAGATGCTCCTGAAGATAGGAAGGCATTCTGGTTTGCCCACTTCAAGGTAAAAATATATTTACTTTTAATATTGTTATATTTATGCATATTATATAACTCTCTTACTTTTTGTAGAAAATCTATTTCTATCCATCACACCGGGCTGAGAATATCGAGGAGCAGTTTTCTTCCGTCGTCGCCAAGCTGATCCATGATGCGATCAACGATCAAAAGGCTCATGATCGCGACGGAGCTCCGATCCACGGTTGGATCACGCTTGAGCAGTAGACTACGATGAAGGCAAGATTCAGCAAACCCAGGTACATGGAGAGGTCGGAGAAGGCAAATGTGGCTAGGTCGAAGGCAGAAAAATGGTGTGATGGCTCGATTCTCATGACGAAATATTTCCATCGTCTAGTATGTATTCTATTAAATATATATTATTTTAATGAAAGCAGGATAAGATGTTTAATTTTAATAACAAATAATATAATTTTTAACAGGTATAGAGGGGTGATGATGATGATGCCAATATGGTGATCGTCTTCCTAGCCACCCATCGGAAGGGCGGAAAGCTCATCGATGAGAAGGCCACGCAGACCTGTATACATTATTTTACCTTGTGTTAGTTTTAATATAACTTTAAAAATATGCAAATAGATATCTATATAATTAGTAATAAGTATCTTAGACATTAGCAACCATTTTTCTAGGACGAGTATCTTAGACTACGTGAGCGGGCAACTGCTAGTGCACCTGCAGAGGGAGGGGCTGGTACTTCCTCGCAGCTCTCTACAGCTCCGTAGACGGACGAGCTCTGGATGACCGTCGTTGGTGGTCTTCAGAGGGGAACGTACTACGGTACGGGATCCTACGGTGCCTTTATTGCGACGTAGTCATCCAGGGTCCCCTCTTGTAGTATACATTCCTCGCAGACTTCGCAGGCGTCGGCACGAGCCCAGGAGAGTGTTGACCGTCAGATTGCTGACTTGTATAACGAGTTGCTACGGAGGATTACGGAGTAGCCCCTGTCTCAGTCGCAGACCGACGATGCGACGATCATCGCACGTTTTGATGCGCTCAAGCATAGCCTATTGGAGATTAGAAATATTAGCCAGACAACGGAGCACAGCCTTACAGAGCTCAGGACTATCAGCCAGACGACAGAGTGCAGCTTGGCGACTCTGGTTGCGTCTACGGAGCGAAGACATGCGGATCTGGAGGGTTTGCATATGGTCATGAGCGACTCACTTGCGAGGATACATGTGACGCAAGATTTGTTGAGTCAGATGGTGGAGATGAACATTTCGAGGATGGTATCTACCATGGATTCATATAATGCTCGACTGCTAGCATTGGAGCAGATACGTCCTTCTGGTTCGCCGGCATCGACACCGACACCGACTCCATCGATTTCACTGTCTCCTCTATCAGGGCCGGTGATGCTTTCTCCGAAGCAGCATGGCTTCCTCTTATCCCAGATGTGCGGCAATGTTCCTCCTCCTCCTCCTGATCCACAGTAGTTCTTATTGGGACTTGTTTAGTATGTTGGTGTGTATTGGCCCATTCTTGGGTCTTTGATGTACTTATTCATATTTTTTACTATATTATTTGGATGAGACGGATGTCACATTATTTTATATTCATGTATTTATTTGTTGGAACATTCCTGCGTGTTTCGATATTCTTGACATGTTTGTGTATGTACCGGTGTTGAGTGTTCCACCAAAGGGGTCGGCGAATCCAGGGAATTCAACGGAGGGTTGCTCCGGGTCTATTTATATAAACTGTGATTTTATAACTACAGACAGACTTTTGTTGGAAAATAATTTTAGAAATTACATGCTTTTTCTGGGTTTTTTAAAATTTAGCGACGTTCTGCGACGTTTACCAACGTGACAGTGCGTCGCTAAATTGTGTTAAAACGTCGCTAACTTGTATCAGGAACTTCGCTAATCTGTGTCAAAATATCGCTACATGTCGCTAAAAAAACTAACATGATAATTTCTGTCAGGTTAGCATTGGTGTAGCAAAACGTCGATGATAATATCGCTGATTTGGCGACGTTATGCGACAATATACAACGTCATTGATATACCGACGTCGCGTACCTGAACGTCGCTAATTTGGCGATGTGTACGCATCACAAATATACGTTGCTATAGTGACGAATTTCTTGACAGCGATAATATGGTACATGTCAATCATCTCAACTCCAAACGGAAGAACAATATGGTAACTCACAAGTATAACTAATCTCAATCACAAAATAAACTAAAGAAGATAAACACGAATGGAATAGCGAAGGAAGAATACGATACAATCCACAATCTAAAATAATATACAAACTGTGAATCTCAACAAATATAATAGTCTAATACAAGCCAACACAAATAACTGGACCTCCTCGGGCTCTGTAACTAAGTCCTCCTGGTCTATAGGAGTATCCTCTAAAGGTACGCCGTCATGCGGCCCGTAGAATGTGGGACACTGCTCTATAAGCCAATCATCTGGAAAAATATATCCAATCAGGATTGGAGTGAAGTACATACCTCTGAAAGCAGTTTTAATAACATAATCGAGCATATAAAACAGATAATAGAAATGAAATACAAGATCACTAACATATGAATGAATAAACAATAGATATACAGATAATGTACGAGAATATAGAACAACAATATTAATATCTTCAATATGATAAAATAACTGTAAACTAAACTAAAGTGCCTCAAAATACAAGTTCATTATGTGATCGGTTTGGGTGAACATGATCAGGTAAGACGATTATAATTGAGGTATGTAACCATAATGTACACGATGAACAATGGGGCTTTGATCACATAATCAATTCCTACTCTCCCAACTAATACCAATGGATCCAATCACAACACGCTACGTACACGAATATGACCACTGAACACGGGTAGTGGGTGTACACGAATATAATAACCACTGAACACGAGCAGTGGGTGTACACGAATAAGCACACTGAACACGAGCAGTGTGTGAACACGAAATATAAATCAATACCCAATATACACGATAAAATACATGTACACGAGTACCCGCTGAACACGGTAGGGGATAACATCTCCTGACGGGATCTATGTAGTACAAGTCCGTAAAATTACTGTGTCGGAATCAAGTATACAATTCTAGAACATGCATATATACACTATTATGAATTGAAAACTATCAGAGAAATGTACTCGCCTGAAGTCCTGAGCAAGGTGTGTCTCTCGATGTCCAAGCTGGTGTCACACAGACCTATATATGGTATGTTGCATCAATACAAGGTTCAAAAATAAAAATAAGTTAAGTTGATCCAATGCTAGGTCAATAAGTCATTTCTAGATCAAACCGATTAAATTTAGGTTGCAAGAGTCTAACACTAAAACACTAAGTCAATGCACTATGAAACTAAACTATACAAGCTAACCTATGATACTAAGAAACACTCAAAAAGTCGTATCCTAAGATACGCAAATTTTATTATATAAAAATAGTATTATATATATATATATATATATATATATATATATATATATATATATATATATATATATATATATATATATATATATATATATATATATTCAAGTCAATATACATAACACTATAACAAATCAATAAAATTATGATACATTGGCCTTGCACCAATATGTATCACACATATCTCGATGTCCAAACCCAATACCTTGGGTATCGACCCAATACATTGATATTACCTTGGTATCCCAAGGTAATTCAAACCTCTTGATATAGCTAACACATATATATATATAAACCCAAAAACTAATATACTAACTATAACAATATATACATACTAAGTACTATAATTGATAACAATATAATACATACCTACTAATATAATACAATATTAACTTACCAATACACACATCTATCTAACTAGATATAAATACTGCATACTAGAATACATATCTAATTATCAACATATAAAGTATATAACTAACTAATACACTATACTAACTAATTGCCTTAACACTAGACTACCTAAATCTAACTCATCTAAACTCAACTAACACTATAAACTACTAAACCAAATATAAGCTAACTACCCATTAACCTCTGACTAAAACTAAAACTAAACTGATATGGATACCTGAATGGATACTGAATCACTGATACATCTAAATACTAACTACCCAAAGACACTGATACTGAAACTATTGAACTGATACTGAAAACCTGTTTCTCTTTTGATACTGTGCTGAACTGATGCACTCCTTGCACATTGCTGTGCTAGCAGCTGACTTCCCTCTACAGTGCATTGGCTTGCTGGTATCGGGCTGCTGCTGCTCACATTGCCTTGTTGCTGCACTAGGATTGAACTATACTGCAGTTGCAGTGAGCTCCCTGCTGACTGAATGGCTGCTGATGCAGTTACCTACTGCTTCGACTTATTCCCAGTGTGCACGAGCTCAGTGAAGCTCCATGTTGTGCACTTGCCTAAGCTTCCCTCCTCTTCATGCTAATACTGCACTGGCCACTGCTCAGCATCCCTTCCTGTGCACTCCTTGCTGTGCACTGCACAATGCACAGGCTGCTCTTCCCTTGCACTGATACTCGAGCAGCTCCCTGTTGCACAGTGACCCGAGCCTCCTGGGACTGCACTGTGTTGTTCTTACAACACCAACTCACACACACACAAATCTAAATAACACTAAGCACACTCACACATACAAATATACCTATACAAACCCTACATATATCAATCTCTCTATTAATATATCCATCTCTATATATATAAATACATATGCAATCACATATACCTATATATATATATATATATATATATATATATATATATATATATATATATATATATATATATATATATATATATATATATATACATATACATATGCACAAATAGGAATGAGGACAATAAACCAAACACGTGGAGTGCACCGCACCCATATCACACTAATTCTATGATACGCTTGCGATATGGCTCCAACACACAACCAAACGCATCCCGGAGGACACGAGCAAGTCTAATACACTAAATATGAACAATACGTATAATAATTAGATCAACTACGTGTCCGTGTCAAGATGTGATATGCACAAGTCCCCGTGTCGAAGAAAAACTCCCAAAATCAACCTGTATCGTCAAATTAATGAGATACGGCCTACATGTACCCAATTGTGGACACGATACTAGCCCCAAACAATCAATCATATGTCAATTTGATCCATTTGACCAAATGACAAACACCACATGTCCCAATCTCGGAATTCTCCCAAAACTGATACCAAAATGCACATAACTTCTACCATAGGTCTCCTATGAACCTAAAACCAATTCCTATGGGTAGCCTATGCATGTGGGTTTGTTTATCATGGTTAAATCTCATATTTATAGTCTACTAGAAGAGAAAAAAACTGAATGTACCTATTGGGAGATGGATTCCCAATAAAGAGTCCCCAAATAAAGAAAGTAGCTCCTCCTTGTAGATCTTGGCCTCCTCCTTATTGCTTCTGGCTTTCTTCTTGTAGATCCTTGATGTAGAATACTCAATTGAGAATTAGGGAAGAAAATGGTGAAGAAAATGGTGGAGAATTGATGAGGGAATGAAGGAAATTGGAAGAAGGAAAACTAGATCTAAATGGAATTGGAAATTGAAATGAGAGAGACACTCTCTCTCCTCCTATGGTGGCCGGCCATATACCCCCTCCCCCAAGCAATGTGAAATGTCCTATTTATCCCTTGGACCTCTCATGAAAAAATTAATTATGAGGGAATGTTCTAGTCTAATGGTTTCACTAATTAATCCAACCTCCTAACAATGGGCCTAATTTGTGGGCTCAATCTAAACCAATCTAAAATGTTGGGTTCATGCAACTAATTAAATAGTTTAGGTCCACTACACAAGTCTAAAATAAATTTACAACTAGCAATCAATAAATAATACAACAATTAAATATTCACACATGCACAATATTTAAATACAATACATCCTAAAATTAAAATACCCTTATCAATTACTAAACTACCCTTAAATGAAAATGTGAGGGTGGCAGTGGAGAATACCCCGGAATGCGACGAGCGTCATCCGTGTGTCGAAAAAGCTCAAAAAGTGCATTTAGCGTCGTGTATTGGAATATTTATGTTAAGCAAATATTATATTGGATTTTCATCTTTGACTTTAATTATATATTTATGATTGGATCTTTCATATATTAACTTTACATATAATTGGATTTTTAATTTATGGTAAGCTAATTTATGATTTGATTTTCATTAAATATATGATTGAATATAATTGGATTTTCATAAAAGAATTTGCCTTCCATATATAGATTTTTATATGGAAACCTAATTCAATCAAGGGTTTATATAAAGGCTCATGCCATATATACCAACAAGAGGAAAAAAAAAAGAAAAAAAAAGGTGGCAAGAGTGCCATTGCAACTTTGGAGAGGAGAAAGAAGAATTAGATGCCGTTTCGGAGAAGGAGATCAATTTGGGGTATTTTTTTATTGTCTTTTTTCTTCGTGATTGTAATCTATTTTCTGTTCCAAAGAGTTACGGTGATCCGTGTTGGATCGGTGAGGAGCTTGTGTCACGACCCGATTCCTTAGAATCGTTGGGGCGTCCCCCTAATCGTGATGCCGTGCGGGCCTGGGGTTGCGCCTCGCACAAGGCTAAAGTATTTTGCATAGCAAGCATATATTCAGAGTACGCAGATAAATTGAAACACAGATTTGAAACATGAAAAAGTTTTCTTTATTGATAATGAACATCTATTACAAACTCTTGAACGAGTTAGCTAATATGCCGCACGGGCTTACAAAAGAGTTGACTCAAAATGAGATAGCAGTCCTGTACATTACATCCCTTTACTAAACTTCAAAAGATATAGATCTCCAGGCTGGAGGATAGCTTTGCCACGGAGCTGCATTTGTGTATGAAGAGTTGCAAGCTCTTGTCTTCAAAATGTTTCAAGGGGCGCGGTGAAGATGCGCCAACAGCTGGACTGGATCGGGAAGACGACTTCGGCTCCTCGCTCGGTTCGCCTTGGTGCGGAGAACCTGTTTCAACGAGGGTCAGCATGTCGAAACATACTGGTGAAGGCGAGCTAGCCGAACTATACCAATCAACACGTTGTTTTAATGAAGCATGCACATTTGTGGGTTTCTATCTTGCCTTAGTTCATTTACAAGTAAGCAGCATATAGAATTTACTGAAATGAACGTGCCACCGTTTGGTGGATTTTACATGCCCGTCTGAATTACCTGCACAATACTTACCTTGCCTTCCCTGCCACGAAGACACAAGTTAGTTTGCAACAGGTTTAAATATACAAGATGATCACTGGCTTGATTGCCATAATGGACACTAGTCTGTGACGAAGATGGTTTGCTACGTGCAAGAACGTGAGGCGCCGCATACCACCCTGTCCTAGTACGTGAGACTAAACGTTAGTTCCGTCCGGAACTGGAACGGTGCCAGTGCCCCAGCAGCCGCCCGCAGGAACTATACCTTGTGCACAAGTTGTCCGTGATCGCACACTAACAATCGTTCGCCCGGAGGCTACGTTAACAAGCATTCGCCCGGAGGCTACGTGAGTACAAGACAAGCAGTATTGCATGATTCATTTACATTGCATCTACGTTTAATTCATGCATTCAGGATATAGCTTTGTACATTCAAACTTGTATCTAAGCATATGATAAACATTCCGAACGAACAAGCATGCAAAGATATAACCGTTCACAAGTTTAATTAACAAGCAATACAGTTCAAGTCTATTCCCTTTTTATCTTGGTATCTTTTATTATTCTTGGTATCGTTTGATCGGGGCAAAGGAGAATGCCAGATTTAGGGTGTGAAGCTTGGAAGCCGGGCTAGCTAATCGGGTTGGTAGCCACTCACTTAGATTGATAGAAGGAGAAGGAAAGAGGCGCTTCACGACTCCGCTCGCAAGCCGCCTACTGCTCGTTCACCTGCACACGAACAGCTTGATCAATACTTCTTCCTCTCTTTCCAATCTCGGAATTGAAGTGCAGTTCAATGAACGAAAATAATGAAAACCATCGAAACCGTTCAAGGAAAACAAGCAAATCCCAAAACCAACTCAAAGCACGAAAGCAACAAGCGACATCGAAAACCGAGGCAATAAAAGATAGCAGCGGAGAGGTCCCTCCTGACTCTGCCGCTAAGTCGATCCCGGGGGCACGGTCCACTGAATATGGGAATCGATTCCAAAGAAACAAATCCATAACGAGGACGAGTTCTTAATTCAATCTATCCCGATCGCACGATACCGACTTGTGTTTCTTAGCCGCGCTCTCCACACCGGGAGAACGGGGCGCTACAGCTTGTAGAGGGTGTAATCTCTTTATTCCATTAGTGGAGGTTCTTCAGGGTTGGACTCTGATCGTCCCGTGGTTTTTTCCATCTGGATTTTTCACGTAAAAATTTTTGTATCTGCGATTTATGTTTGGTGTTTTTTTATTTTTGCGTTTTGCTCGATTCTCTCGCAGGTACTCTCTGGTTTGAAGAACGGTTTTCGCGTTTCATTTCCAACAATCTGAATGACAAAAGAGGATATCGCAATTGTTTGGGAGGAAGCTAAAGAGAGGAATTTAATAACAATTGAAGTTGTTTATCGATGGACTTTGGTAGGAGATATATATATATATATATATATATATATATATATATATATATATATATATATATATATATATATATATAATTTCCGGTAAACCTAACAATGGAAAATAACTACTATTTTTGTTTCATGTTATAAATTTTTTACCCAGACTTACTCAATTCCCAGGAATGCAATTTGAAATTTCATACAAATATATAAGAAACAGATTGGTACTATTTCCTCAAAAACATGTGATTAATTAATTTTATTTTCCATGGAAGTGTAATTATTGTGTTGTCGGATCTGAGACCAAGTTTAGGTCAAATCGGGTTCATGTTGGGGTTCAGGTGTGACGTTCCAATCCTAAAATATGTTGGATCAAATCACGTGATCATGGTCATCTAATATGATTTCCGATGACCCAACCCCATTAGACCCACCAAAGCATACTCCGTTGTATAAAAGTAAACTATAGTACATGATTACTAAGTATCAGACATATCTCATCCACATATACAAAAATCAAGAAATCACAAAGAAATTAAGACTAAAATATAATTGTGGAAATAAAAGACTGTAAAAGAAATAGATTCAATATATACAAGTCTGAGGGGGCTCGGTTGCTTATGGGAGCAGCTTACAAAGGAAAATATAGGGAAAAAAAGATTTCATTTTTCATTGTGAGATTCAATTCTGAGTGAGAGGGGGAGAGCAAGTTTGTTTTGGTTAAGCGATTAATAATGCATACAGATGATAATATTAAGGATCATACTAATGATAGTGATAATAACTTGACTATAGTAATAAAAATAATGATAAAATAATAACAATATCAATAATTTAGAAATTAGGGAAATCTAATTTCAGGAGGTCTGCATCGGGACAGTAAGGTACCGGAGGTCCCAGTCAAGTCTTGGTTTGGTTCCAATAACATTGTTTAACTAACCAATATAAAAATAATCTTGATAATTATAAAAAAAAAAAAATTGTTGATAGAATTAGAATCCCGGTCTGCTAGGTAATGGACTGATATCTTACCCAATTAGACTACTGCAAACTTTGAATGAGAAGACATAACCACTAATTAGATCTTAATTATTATAAATCAAGAATGTCATATTCTTACACATAAAATATATATTTTCAAAAAATATTATTTGTGGTATACTATATCAAAAATTTTATATGTAATTTTTCTTCATGAATTTTATTCTAGAAACCTTTATTTACGAAGAATATTATATTTTTCCGAAAATATTGAGTAACCTAAAAGTTTCAGACAAACAAATAGAAGAGATCATTCAACAGTGATTAGTTAATACTTATGGTGATCTGTGGTAGGCCTAAGCAGCAGATTTGTAGCTGATGGCTGACCGGGGCGGCTAGCTGTCTTTGGTTCGACATGGCAGCGAGCGACAGTTTTCCCACTCTGACCAAAGCCTTCTGCTGCCATAGGCAATATTGTATAAATAATTAATATTCACTGTGGATTGCCTGGGACCGCATAGGATTTCCGTGCGCTAATCAATACTTAGTTTAACTTAAATCATATGAACTACCATATAAATTACTCAGTTACCATAATTTAACTGATTCCAGAGCACATCAAGTGAGGTGGGAATAAGAGCAACATAGCTCTCATAAAATCACCAATAAGATATTTGCTGTGTTTGAAATCTACACACTACTACCAAACAGCACAAGAGAATATATCATATATTATTTAAAATTTACCTTCATAAGATAACTTGGGTCTTAACCACTTGGTAATTAATTCGACAACTCAAAGTCATTTGTCGATTTCTGTCAAAAGTGGTGGGCTCTCCACGAAAAAATATTCATTTTATTTTCTTTTATTTTTTATTTTTTATTTTTCGTATGAGCTTCTTATTTTTTTGTCGGAGTTGTCCGTCCTCCCATTTTTCCTAATCTAGTCCATCCCAGTTTATGTTTCTGGATCCATCCCTGCATTGTCTTGTACTATAAATTTAGTAAACATTATTTTTATCAATGAGACGAGCATAGAGCCCTGCTGGTATTGTTAATTAAAACAAGTGAATTTGCCCTATTTATTAGATATTATTTGTGCATGGCTTGGAAGATTTAACAAAAGTAGTTCGACTCTGTATCTTTAGTTTGTTGCTTAAACTACTTTCAGATTTTATTCATATTAAATGTTTGGTACATTATGTATATATATATATGAGTAATTCTATTTGAACCTCTAAATTATTTTTTCTTATGTGACAACTGATGTGACATACTAAATAGTATTATGTGGTATATAACATGACAGTTGACATGACAAATTTTAATCCAAAAAATTAATTATCCAATTTTTTATGTTAATATTAACATTAATATTAACATAAAAAATAGGATAATTAATTTTTTCGGTTAAAAGTTACCATGTCAGTCAGATGTCATGTTAGATGCCACATAATGCTATTTAACACACCACTTCAGCTACCATATAAGAATGGATGGTTTGAAGAGACAATTTGGAGGTGCAAATATATATATATGAGAAATTTTGAATTATACCTCACTTTATTTATCCATATTTAAGGTGCATTTCACTGCTTTACCATAATGTACGAGCCCCCTACTTTGAAAGAAACCGTCTCCAACTCACGGTCAACTTCTTTGACAAAATATTTTGGACAAAAATACCCACCTTCGTCTTCTTCCCCGCCCCTCTTCCCTTCCCCGTTGTGCGCCCCCGCTGCCGTGAGTCCTGCCCCCCCTCCCCCGTGATGGCCCCTCCCCACTGCTGGCTCCCGCCATCGCGCACCTCCAACTGCCCCCTCTTCGCGCGCCTCCAGCTGTCCCTAGCGCCGCGTACCTCCCGCTGCCCTCGCCGTCGCTGTCACTCCCCTATCCCGGCGTACCAGAATACATATAGTCTTGGCGCACTTTTTGTCTGTTCTTGCTAGCTCGCATATTTTGTGCGCACTCTTGTACGTCGGGTTGGTTCGAGGCCTTCGTATAATTGAGTCTCCTTGTGTGGTGGTAGGTAGGGTGTGTGGTCAGAATTGGTTGGAGGAATCCAACGGTTCACCATCAACCCAAGCCTATATATATATATATATATATATATATATATATATATATATATATATATATATATATATATATATATATATATGTGTGTGTGTGTGTGTGTGTGTGTGTGTGTGTGTGTCATTGTTCTATTCTCTCTTCTTACTTGTTCGTTTTTCTTGTTTGCTCATGGTTTCTTCATAGGCAAGTACATCTTGCAAATATAAAGAAACATGATCGTGTTATAGTTATTTTGTTGTTTGTTTTATTTATGTGCTCCTGTGATTTCGTGTTCAGTGTTACTCCTTGGTGTTTTCGATTTAGGAACTTGAGTTGGTTTAGATCTAAGTTTTGATGGATTTCATGAGTATATTTTTCTAGGGATTGATCTCCCAAAAACTATGTATTTTCGAAAAGTTATTGGTTCATAAGGTAGAGCCTGGGAATCTCTTGGATTTTGACCTTGATTTCTTGTGTTTCGGGTGCATTGCCATTGTCTGAGATCAAACTCTAAGTTCATGTCATGCCCCAGTCCCAAAATACCGAGGGACTGGACACGTGGCAATGGCCAGCAGCACACACCGATGGACAAACCCAATTTAATGGATCCATCGGGGCATACTTAAGCTGTAGTATAACAATAAGTAGGTCCATCGACACAAGTCATAGTCTATACTAATCTCATCCACAACAGATAATCACAGATCAAAAACGAGAATAATGCAAATAAATGTAAACTAACAAGTCTAAATAAAAGTGTCTCGGAGAACAATCCGAGAATAAGTCTGGTACATCAATGAAATAGGCTGGAAATAAAATAACTAGAACAGTAATAAATGAGTATCTCAAGCCAATACTCAGGAGAAGTCCTCTGGTACGATCTCGTCCTCAGATCCTGGTTCTGCTCCAATGTAGGCACCTGCTCCTGCTAATGCTAATGCTCCGGTCCCGTATACCTCGGGATAGATCTCGTCAGCTAATCCTGGGGACATAATTCGGATCCAGGTCCTCAGGGGACATAGCAAGGTACAAATAATACAAGCCAACATAAATGCAGTGAAATAGTAAATAAAATAAACAGGGTAAATACGTAACCATCTATGTGAATGCAAGTGAGAGCATCACTAGTACTCAGGCTGAGACCACTACAAGCTCTGTGTCGGGGAGCCGGTAGCAGCAATAACTATGTATTTTACTATGTAGTTTACTATGTATTATATATATGAAATCAGCCTGTAGCCTGTGTGTCTCTCCCCACCCCATGTAATCACACGTCTCATGTCCACGATGCCTCATGTCCATGTCACACACGATCATATCTAATGCAGCAAGTCATCTAATTTCTATGAATATAATATCTATGTCCTGCATCCTATACAGAATCACCATGAATATCTCAGAAAGATCCTGTCTCATGTATTATGTCAAGTGTCCTGGGTATAATGTACTTGATAAGACAAGTACGAGAATGTAAAGGGGTCACGAATGTCCATCTCTATATGACAATACACAACATCGCGTACGGTGTTGGCACCAGACTATTAATCGGACGCTAAGTAAAGTCACACGGTCCTAGGTCAAGCATGTACAAGATATAAATAAATCAAGGGAATAAGTAACAAGAACTGCAATGTTGGCAAGGTACACTTGCCTGGGGTTCTGGCTCCAACTGTAGCTCTGATCTCAGTGTGATCTGCAGGTACTACTCCGATTGCTGAAATAAATATCACCATTAGATTCAAAAAATATCAAATAGCTAGAAACGCCTGTCCTTGAGTCCAATTTGGACACAAGGGCAAAAAGGACATTTTCGGGTCAAAGCGCGGTCCACATGTGGGCCACTTTGCACCGAAAAGCATGTCAGGGTCAAAGGTCTCTAACTTCATCCAACTTAGTGTCAACAAGTCAGGAACGATGATACGAACCCAACGGAACTTTCAGAATTGGATTCCGATGAGCCGATCACAAAATCGCCCGTCAAGTGGAGTCTATGGGGCCCACAATACGCGATTTTGTCAACTTTCTCAGAATCGAACCAAACTTGGGTCACAGGACCAGCGTATTGCTACGAGTCCGATGGCTTAATTTTTGTTTCAATCCGACGTGTGTACACAAAGTTACAGCGTGTTCCAGAATAGGCGGATACGGGGCGTTGTCGGCGGATACGCGTTGATTCCGGTGTGCACGCACATCCAAATCAACTTCTGCGAAATTCTGCACGTCCGTATCAACGACGCGCACGTTTCGGTGAAGACCGCACGCGACCAAGTCATCCCGTTTGGCGGGGCGTACTCAGTTCCGGGGTGGAACAGGGCGTTGGTTTTCCTGTTTTTGGATCGCGGTTCATGATCGCCACAGGACGCGACGCACCGAGCGGGTTGCACGAGCATCGAGAAATTTATACAGTCAACGCGTTGCAACAGACGGAACGAGAAACAGAGCTACGAGGAGAGAGAAAAGAATACTTGAACAAGGCTCTAAAAACTGAGATTCTCGTGTCCGACACGACACAATGGGTCACTGTGTCCGGTCTGAGTCCAGTCTAGGGTTTCTGCCGGAGACAGCGGATCTGGCTGGAGCTTCACCGGAGCGGCTGCTGGGGTGTTCTGGACAGGGGAGAAGATCGGGGAGCGGCGCTGGAGATGTCTCGGCGAGGCTCTCGGCGGAGGAGAGGGAGGCCAGGGGGAGGTTCTGCGGGCACTGTGGAGGCGTCGGGTTCGTCGGAGGCGGAGGGACTGGATTCTGGGAAGATGGAGGAGGTGGTCGTCTGTGGCGGAGCGGGGCTGGGCACGACGGCGAGGTTCGTCGGAGCGGACTGCGGGTATTGGAGGCGTCGGGGTCGCTGGGGCGGGCTGCGGGTTCTGGAGGCGGAGGGTTCTGGACGGAGGGCGGCCGGAGTCGAGCTCTGCGGGGCTGGGTGGAGGCTGCGCTGGGTTCGGGTGGCTGCGGACGGAGGTGGATCGTGCAAGGAGGAGGTAGGCGGCAGGGGTTGAGGCAAGGGAGAACGAGGGAGATGACGGCGCGGTCGAGCTAGGGTTTTCCGAGGGCTGGGCACGGAAGTCGAGACGGCTTTATAGGGCTGCTACAGGAATTCCGGTAGGGTTAGGGTTTCAATTTAGGTTTCGGGTCTGGGTCGGGTTTGACTCGGATCCGACCAGACCCGTTATGCTGGGTTGGATTGGTTCGGTCTAGTTAGGGGTTCGGTTTGGTTCATGTTTGGTTTGGTTTTGTTTAAATATCCAATAGCTTTTAGGGCTTTAAACGCGTTTCCGGAGTCCAATAAATTCCTGAAAAATTACCCTATGTCCGGTTTTCCATTTTACACCATAAAATATTATTTCTATAATATTTTAATATTAATTAACAGCAATTAAAAATTATTTAATTATTAAATACCTAGGTTTTAATTACAGAAAATTCTTGAAAATTACGAAAAATTATGAAAAAGCAAATTAGGAATTTCTGAAAAATCAGGGGGTTTACAATCTACCCCCCTTAAGAGGATTGCGTCCTCGCAATCAAAGAATAACCGGTCAACAGAGATGACACGGTTGCAAATATTATTTGAAGCACATCACGATAAAGGAGAATCAAGGTTGAGGGTGTACGAATAACACATAGAAAAAATCATTTTCTGAAGCATTAAAAGTTATGCAATCTCCCGTATGGAGGAGATCTAGAAGACTACAGTTCACAAAAACTAGATTATCGCTTAAGAACATACTAGGTTATCAATTATAAAAAGCATACTAGGTTATCAATTACAAAAGCATACTAGGTTATTAGCAAGTTCAAAATTACTAGGTTAAGGCTAGGGTCACGAACCAACATGCAAAAACTAAAGCAAATCTAGAAGCAGATAATTATAAAAACTTACGCGCATTAGCTACTCCATGAATCTGTGCGTCCTCCAAAGTCATCGCGAAAGCTTGTTCGCGTCCTTGAGGTGGATTCCACTGCTGCTGCTGGGCCTGCTGGAAGAGTGCTGCTTGTGGTGCCAAGGGTGGCCTCGGCTGATACCCTCCTGGTGCTGGTAGAGCTGGTTGGTTTGCCCTTGGTGCTCCATCTCGATGCTGAGGACAATCCTTGGCTAAGTGTTGATTGGTTTCGCAAATCAAGCATAATCCTAACTTGCGTCTGCAGTCCCTCTCAATATGGCCTACCTTGCCACAGTATTGACATGTAGGTAGTATCTGTGAAGAGGCTCTGGGTGGCTGGTGCATGTGAGGTCTCTTTGCGGCTTCTTCTTGTGGTGCTCTGGCTGATGTGGAAGACCGTTTCAGACTGGTCTCTCTCCTGGTGATGTGCTCCATGAGTCGTGCTGCAGCAAGAACGTCCGAGTAAGAGGTAGGTGCGACGAATCCGATCAGTCTCTGTAGCTCGAAGTTTAGTCCGTCAAAGAACTTCTCAGCCTTCTCTTCTTCTGTCGGGATCAAAGTAGGGGCGAAGCGACTCAGACAAATGAACTTCGCGTTGTACTCTTCTACTGTCAGATTGCCTTGGATAAGGCGGTTGAACTTGTCTGTGAGTTCTGATCGTGCAACAGCTGGGATGTACATCTCTTGAAAGAGTCTAGAGAACTCTTCCCAAGTGACTTGGTCTAGTCCAAGACGTGTCTCCTCAGTTAGCCACCAGTGATGTGCATTATCCGTTAACTGCATTCTGACGGCAGTCATCCAACGTTCTCTTGGAAGCTCAGCTGCTTCCAACTGGTGTTGTGTGTTGGTGAGCCACTCATGAACTTCGGTTGGTCCCTCATTGCCAGAAAAGGCACGGGGCTTCAGCTGTCGAAAATCGGTGATAGAGCCCGTCGTTGGCCGTCATGCTGGTAGATTCGCCTGCTCCAGTACAAGTGCTAGGCTGCGACTCAAAGTCTCGTGTTGAATCTGCTGTTGAGCTTGCATCATTGCGTAGATCATTTGAAACATCTATTTTCCGTCCATAGCTTTCCCTTGTAGGAATACGGCCATTGGTGGTGTGAACTGCGGCGGAGGTGGAATGTCGTCTTGCCGACCTCTGGAGGTATCTTGACCGTTTTGTTGTTCTAGTTGACCTCCACTAACTGGTGTCACTTCATCGTCATAGGTGACATCTGCAACTTGTGGTGTTCCTGTGGGAGTCTCGTCGCGTGCTTGTGAATCCATTACTCTGTATCAAAAATAAACTTATAAGAGGCGCACAGGAATCAAGGCAAGATGCAAGTCAAGAAATTAATTTGAATCCGATATAGATATCAAGAACGTTTCAAGCAAGTGGATGAGATCCTAAAAACTTATCCTATCCTTATTGCAGGCTTGCTCGGTCCCTAAGTTGAAACCGAAAAATTTAGTCGTTGACCTGCATGGGCCACCACAAAAACTATGTCACGCCCCAGTCCTAAAATACCGAGGGACTGGACACGTGGCAATGGCCAGCAGCACACACCGATGGACAAACCCAATTTAATGGATCCATCGGGGCATACTTAAGCTGTAGTATAACAATAAGTAGGTCCATTGACACAAGTCACAGTCTATACTAATCTCATCCACAACAGATAATCATAGATCAAAAGTCAGAATAATGCAAATAAATGTAAACTAACAAGTCTAAATAAAAGTGTCTCGGAGAACAATCCGAGAATAAGTCTGGTACATCAATGAAATAGGCTGGAAATAAAATAACTAGAACAGTAATAAATGAGTATCTCAAGCCAATACTCAGGAGAAGTCCTCTGGTACGATCTCGTCCTCAGATCCTGGTTCTGCTCCACTGTAGGCACCTGCTCCTGCTAATGCTAATGCTCCGGTCCCGTATACCTCGGGATAGATCTCGTCAGCTAATCCTGGGGACATAATCCGGATCCAGGTCCTCAGGGGATATAGCAAGGTACAAATAATACAAGACAACATAAATGCAGTGAAATAGTAAATGAAATAAATAGGGTAAATAAGTAACCATCTATGTGAATGCAAGTGAGAGCATCACTAGTACTCAGGCTGAGACCACTAGAAGCTCTGTGTCGGGGAGCCGGTAGCAGCAATAACTATGTATTTTACTATATAGTTTACTATGTATTATATATATGAAATCAGCCTGTAGCCTGTGTGTCTCTCCCCACCCCATGTAATCACACGTCTCATGTCCACGATGCCTCATGTCCATGTCACGCACGATCATATCTAATGCAGCAAGTCATATAATGTCTATGAATATAATGTCTATGTCCTGCATCCTATACAGAATCACCATGAATATCTCAGAAAGATTATGTCTCATGTATTGTGTCAAGTGTCCTGGATATAATGTACTTGATAAGACAAGTACGAGAATGTAAAGGGGTCACGAATGTCCATCTCTAGATGACAATACACAACATCGCGTACGGTGTTGGCACCCGACTATTAATCGGACGCTAAGTAAAGTCACACGGTCCTAGGTCAAGCATGTACAAGATATAAATAAATCAAGAGAATAAGTAACAAGAACTGCAATGTTGGCAAGGTACACTTGCCTGGGGTTCTGGCTCCAACTGTAGCTCTGATCTCAGTGTGATCTGCAGGTACTACTCCGGTTGCTGAAATAAACAGCACCATTAGATTCAGAAAATATCAAATAGCTAGAAACGTCTGTCCTTGAGTCCAATTTGGACACAAGGGCAAAAACGACATTTCCGGGTCAAAGCGGGGTCCACATGTGGGCCACTTTGCACCGAAAAGCGTGTCAGGGTCAAAGGTCTCCAAATTCGTCCAACTTAGTGTCAACAAGTCATGAACCATAATACGAACCCAACGAAACTTTCAGAATTGGATTCCGATGAGCCGATCACAAAATCGTCCGTCAAGTGGAGCCTGTGGGGCCCACGATACGCAATTTTGTCAACTTTCTCAGAATTGAACCAAACTTGGGTCACAGGACCAGCGTATTGTTACGAGTCCGATGGCGTAATTTTCGTTTCGATCCGACGTGTGTACACGAATTTACAGCGTATTCCAGAATAGGCGGATACGGGACGTTGTCGGCGGATACGCGTTGATTCCGGTGTGCACGCACATCCAAATCAACTTCTGCGAAATCTCGCACGTCCGTATCAACGACGCGCACATTTCGGTGAAGACCGCACGCGACCAAGTCATCTCGTTTGGCGGGGCGTACTCAGTTCCGGGGTAGAACAGGGCGTTGGTTTTCCTGTTTTTGGATCGCGGTTCGCGATCGCCACAGGACGCGACGCACCAAGCGGGTTGCACGGGCATCGAGAGGGTTATACAGTCTACGCGTTACAACAGACGGAACGAGAAACAGAGCTACAAGGAGAGAGAAAAGAATACCTGAACATGGCTCTAAAAACTGAGATTCTCGTGTCCGACACGACACAAAGGGTCACTGTGTCCGGTCTGAGTCCAGTCTAGGGTTTCTGCCGGAGACAGCGGATCTGGCCGAAGCTTCACCGGATCGGCTGCTGGGGTGTTCTGGACAGGGGAGGAGATCGGGGAGAGGCACTGGAGATGTCTCGGCGGGGCTCTCGGCGGAGGAGAGGGAGGCCAGGGGGAGGTTCTGCGGGCACTGTGGAGGCGTCGGGTTCGTCGGAGGCGGAGGGACTGGATTCTGGGAAGATGGAGGAGGTGGCCGTCTGTGGCGGAGCGGGGCTGGGCACGGCAACGAGGTTCGTCGGAGCGGACTGCGGGTACTGGAGGCGTCGGGGTCGCTGGGGCGGGCTGCGGGTTCTGGAGGCGGAGGGTTCTGGACGGAGGGCGGCCGGAGTCGAGCTCTGCGGGGCTGGGCGGAGGCTGCGCCGGGTTCGGGTGGCTGCGGACGGAGGTGGATCGTGCAAGGAGGAGGTAGGCGGCGGGGGTTGAGGCAAGGGATAACGGGGGAGATGACGGCGCGATCGAGCTAGGGTTTTTCGAGGGCTGGGCACGGAAGTCGATACGGCTTTATAGGGCTGCTACAGGAATTCCGGTAGGGTTAGGATTTCAATTTGGGTTTCGGGTCTGGGTCGGGTTTGACTCGGATCCGACCCGACCCGTTATGCTGGGTTGGATTGGTTCGGTCTAGTTAACGGTTCGGTTTGGTTCAGGTTTGGTTTGGTTTGGTTTAAATATCCAATAGCTTTTAGGGCTTTAAACGCGTTTCCGGAGTCCAATAAATTCCCAAAAAATTACCCTATGTCCGGTTTTTTATTTTACATCATAAAATATTATTTTTATAATATTTTAATATTAAATAACAGTAATTAAAAATCATTTAATTATCAAATACCTAGGTTTTAATTATAGAAAATTCCTAAAAATTACGGAAAATTATGAAAAAGCCAAATTAGGAATTTCTGAAAAATTAGGGGGTTTACAGTTCACCAATGGTAGGTCTGGTTGGAGAAGAAGAACAGTACCCAGAGAAGTACACAGAAGAAATTGCATCTTGGGCACACTTTCAGTGTGACCTGCAAAATTTTATAACTCGTGCGTACTATACAAGTGCTGTCACTTTCTTACAAAAATACGCAAGGGAGAAGAACTCTTATAAATGTCTTGTTGGCATATCTTTGGGAATTCTCAACCTTGGCATACAATGGGCCCAAGCTCACTTTAGCAAAAGTGTGCCACTATTTAGCTTGTGTATTCCTAATAAAGTTAACAGGTCGGCGTACATTTGATGAGGGAGTTGTTGGCAGAACTGAGACAGAGTACGCCACATTCTATTTGCTAGTGCGCATACATTTTTGTATGCCATCCATTCCCTTATCATTAGCGTACTCTACCCCGATCCCGCCTCAATCAGAGTGCCTTGACTTTGACATACCTCGATTCTCGATTCCTCGATTATCGTGCCCTCGATTATCGTGCCCTTAACTATCGAGCCATTCTCGAGTCTCGTATTTTTGATTTTCTTGTTTTGTCTTCTTGCTGTTTTTATTGCTCGACTTTGTACGTCGCACGCTTGGATGTTTGTTGACTTTATACGCCAGTGACTGCATGAATGATTCTTGGTTTTATATGCCACCATTGCATGTGTGTCACGACCCGCACCCGAAAAATCGGGCATGAGTCATGGGTACGTCCAGCCTACGCCGCAGAATCGGCGGTAGAACGCTGTAAAGGTTCGTTCTATGTCAACCAAATCTATCTCACAAAACTTGTCAATAACCTCTCCAAAAGGAGGGCAACCACGCAGTATATATATGCCTCAATCACAATATTTAGGGGAAGAGTAAAAGCACGATAAGATAACAAAAGAAACAAAGAAACACAGAGCAAGACAATATCCAAAATATACAGTCCAAGTCTACAATATCTCACAGCAAAATAATAAGTACCATCATCCAAAAAGCTACTAGGAACAACCCAGGAAACCCACCTAGCTAATTAGGGCGCTAACGGCGTCTCCTCGACGGGCTCCTCCTCAGTCTCGGGGTCGCAACACTCCTCGACACCCGGCCCGTAGAAAGTCGGGCAGAAATCCTCAGGATCCTTTGAAAAAATATGCCCAATCAGGACTGGAGCGAAGTACATAACTCTGAAAGCAACTCCAAATGCATGTTAAGGTGTATATGACTAGCAATAGAAAAGTATACAAGATGCACAGGAAATAAATACATGCTAGGGCAGATAAAGTAGCTACAATGTAAACTGGAGAACAATACAAGTAGAGAAGTAACTGCATGTGAGAAAACATGAATACTAGCTAAGTGCCTTGAGCACAAGTTCGTTATGTGATCGGCTTAGGTTGCACATGAATAAACTACAATAACTCCGTTATGCGTGAGTTACATAACCGACATACACATGAATACTGTTTGGCTTTGATCACATAACCAACTCCTACTCCCCTCCCCCACTAATACTCTTGGATCCAACCACAACACGCTACGTACATGATAAATAGCTCACGCACATGAAGGCGAGAGCACAAGAAGCATATGATAGCACATGAGAATCAATACCCGAAGCACATAATGAAGTACACGTGATAGTACCCGTTGAACACGGTAAGGGGGATAGCATCTCATGACGGGATCCACTAGTACCAGCTCGTGTAACAATGTGTCAGAATCAAGTATTACAGTTCTAGAACAGGTGATATAAACGCTATCATGAAATAGAAACTATCAGAGGTAGGTACTCACCTGATGTCCTAAGCAACTGATGAGGATCGAGATCCGGACCGGCGTCGCAAGAACCTATTGCAAAAAGCAGAATTAAATAGGGTTCTAAGGATTTAAACTGATATAAAATAATTAAAAACAGGCTTCTAGGGCTATTCTAGGTCGAACCGGTGAAATTCGGGTCAAAAAGTCAACTCGGTGTCCAAAAAGTCAACTCTAGGTCAAAACTAGGTCAAACGCTGACTTTTACAGTCAACGGGGACAATTATGGTCAAAGCTAGGTCAAACTAGGGTGCCCCTGAAATTCTAGGTCAAAACTAGCTCATTGAGCTAGTAAACTCTCAAACTCGCCTCCTCGAGATACCGGGATACCCTCGGTATCCGATACCTCGCCCTAGGCCACGCACCCCGCCTAAACCCGCTAAAACCTATGCTAGCACGCGTAAATATATACACATATACATATAAAAATCACTCCAATATTATTCCTAGGCAAATGCTCAAAAACTTCGCTCGAAACTCAATACCTTGGATATCTCAAGGTATTGAAATACTCTTCAATACCCCTCTAACTACCCCTCTAGTTAGCTAACTATGCTAATAGATATATATATCTAGCTATAATCTAGGCTAAAATATATCTAACATATATATATACATACCTACGTATCTATATATATATCTATTCACACATACCCACATATACCCATATATATATACCCAAACTCAAATATATATATATATATATATATATATATATATATATATATATATATATATATATACATATAGATATAGATATAGATATCTAACTATATCTAACTATCTATCTATCTATCCATCTATCTATATAACTATTTATCTATCTATCTAGTTATCTATATATCTAATATCTATCTAGTTATCTATCTAACTATTTATCTATCTATCTAGTTACTTATCTATCTACCAATCTATCTATTTAACTAACTAACTATCTATCTATCTATATATATATACCCTCTCTCCCTCGCTAAGCTACCTCGATGCCGCTGCATGCTAACCCTGCTGCTGCTGCTGCCTAAAATCTGCTGCTGCTGCTGCTGTTGTGCAGCATCTGCTGCTGCTGCTGTTGTGCATGCTGGCAGCGCGCTGTGCTGCGCACTGCCCACTGCCCCCGCTGCTCGCTGCACAAGCCACCCCCCTCGCTGCCTACACACCACACACAACCACGCACACACAATCACACACAGACACACACACATATATACATATATATATATATACAACTATATATATATATATATATATATAGACACACACTAACTAATACATATATACTTATGAACACACACACATTCACACATAAAGACACACACACACACACACACACTTATAAATATATACGCACATAGCTATATATATATATATATATATATATATATATATATATATATATATATATATATATATATAAACACACCTATTTATATATATATGCACACACACGGATATATATATATATACACATATACACACACACTCAAACATATACATATATATATATATATATATACACACTCACTCACACTAATACACACATATATATATATACATACAACACATATCTATAAATATATATATAGAGAGAGAGACACACACACACACACACATACACATATATATATATATATATATATAGACACATATACACAAAATACAACACAACATAACACAACACAACGCACACAACGCCCACCAACGCGCGCCCCACGACCCACACGCACACGAATATATATATATATATAGATAAAATATAATCCGAGAATTCTAGCACACACTCCCCAAAGCTAACCCAACGAGCGCACAAGCCCAAAACTAGGAAACCAAGTCGAAATGGCCGTTCGGTCATTTCGACGAACACGCGGTGTGCGGTTCGGAAAACCTCCTGAAACGCACACCAAACCAACTCGGAATAGGCCCAAAATTTATCTACGAGTTCTAAACGATGTCTAGATCCTAGAAAAAATGCTACTCCATCGATTCTAGGCCCGTGGCAAAAATGCGCACGCACTTAGAACCGGCGACGACGAAAACCCCAAATTCGCCCAAAACGTCCGTTTCTCCGCGACACGATTTCACGTGTCCAAACAGAGACATGCACTCACCCTCAAGACATCCGACAATGTCTACCTAGGTCCGTCTAACCTAGGGCATCACCCAAAATTGGGCCAATTTCGGATTCCACCCGAAATTGACACAAAACCTAGTGTCAAAGTCTCCAAACTCAACCAAACTAGTTCCAACTTCCTCCCACGGGTAGGCTTAGGGTCTAGGAAGGTTCTAAATTACTAATTACACTACATAAAAGTAATTAGCAAGGGAAAAGTTAGGGTTTACCTCTTGGGAGTTGGAATCCCAAGGCCAAAGTCTCCAATCCACTTGAAATCGCCTCCCTTAAGCTCCAAGCCTCCAAATCTAGACTCCACACTAAGTCTAGGCTCTAAACACCTAGGTTAGGGAAAAATGTAAGGTTAGAGTTCACATAAAGAAGAAGGAATGGAAGAAGGAAGGAAGAAAAATGGAGAGAACTTACTTGGAAGAAGGAAGGAAGAAGAAAGAAGTAGTGGAGAAGAAGAAGAAGAAGAAGAAGAAGAAGAAGAAGAAGAAGAAGAAGAAGAAGAAAAATGGGATGGGGCTGCTGTATGCACGGGTAGGGGCTGGGAATAGGCCTGCCAAAACATAATAAAGGGGCTTCACAAGTCCAAAATACCCTCTCCTAACTTGGTTTTGGGTTTCGGGTTCCAAAAGCACTCAAACTAACTCCAAATCTCTCCAACTAACCCACTAAAAATATAATAAATATTATAAACCCAAAAATAGGTCTTACAAGGGTGTGGGTTGGGTCGGACATGGGTCCACTAGGGTCTGACACGGGTCCAGACTAGCTAAAATCCTAAAATAATCAAATAAAAATAATACAACCACTAATTAAATACAAATATAATTAATTATATACAATACACAATTACTAAATAAAAATAAAAAAAATACCCTATTTTCAAGAATTGGGCAGTGACAATGTGTGATCCCTGACTTAGTACGCCATGTTTGCCTGCTCGCGCACTATTGAGTAGTACGTTGTTCTTGCTTGCTCGCATACTCTGCAGTACGTCACCCTTACTTGCTAGCATGCTTTGTCAAGTACGCCAACCTGATACCCTGTTGTAGTACGCCACCCTTGTCTGTTGCGTATCTCTTCGAGTATGCCAACCATGAACACCCTGGATTATACGCCAGGCTTTGCCTGTGTATTCTTGATTCCGTACGCCAGGATGCTTATAATAGCGTGCTTTATTTGAGTACGCATATGCCTAGAAGACCCATGTGATTGTTTTTGCATGTGTATGTTCTGTTGTGCATTTGGTGCCTATTCTAAATTGGTGACTCATGATTTGCTTGACTATGATTAATGATTTATGATCCAAGAACTCAAAAAATTAATGAGACATTCGTGATCTAGACTGATTATATGAAATGATATATTCATGACCAATTGTATTCCTGACTCGATCAAGATATGATTCATGTGACCAACTGATAGGTTTGGTATACTGACTTGGTTATTGTATCTGTGCTGATATATTTTTCTGCTTGCCTATTTCTAATGGCTTTATTGTACACTGAATGTGGGACATTGGCCAACATGTACACTGAGGTGTGACATGACTCATGCTCAATGTGTGATATTTTATCTTGAATTCCTTGACACGGAAATGATAATTGGTCAGAACCATAGCGTGGCTAGGTAAATGCTTGTTTGTGTTGCATCCACACTTGGGTGAATCCTGACTTGACTCATGATACTTACAAGGATTCATACCAAGAGTGCCCGTACTCTGTACGACATCTTTAAAGGGAATATCCATGAGGCCACGGCATGGAGTTCCACATAACCATAGGGTTAAATTAGGTGACATAAAAGCTAAATAGAACATGGGGAGGGAACGGTATCCCTAGATCGTGCATGATGGGCCGCCCCTTGATAATTTTTGAGGCGTGCAAGGCTGGCCACCACGGATATTGTACATCATCTTCATGTAGTGGAGTGCAATATTCAACATTTATACTTAAACCGAGCCAACAATTCCCTATAGGAAGGTTGGAACTGTTACTGATTTATCTGCTCGGTGGCCCTACGGAAAAAATGTGCCATCATGCTTGCCTGCCGGTAAAATCTTGGCTCGGTTAGCCCTGCTCGACTTGACACGATCTGATGATGCTTATTGTGCATTATATTTGAAATAGCCCTAGACTCCACATAACAAACCGTAATTTTGTTTGGCCGATTTAACTTAATTTGTTTGTGATTGTAATTCTGCTAGTAGCTGAGGGACATGGACCATCATAATATGGTGGTTCAACTTATGTCCTTATTTAGTTGGGGAGTTGGGTCATTGTGTTATGATGGGATATGAACCAAACTACGATACAGAACTTTTGCTTGACTATAATCATGGGACGTACCTTATCTTGGGTGACATGGCATTTCTTGTTCTTATTTGGTGAAGGAGTGTCATGTTATTCCCAAGATGGGGCACGCGCCAATGATTCTTGGCTCTTGCACTATATGCTTGATATGTTTTGTTTCTTCATTTGTGCTTCCTTGTGGTACTTGCTATTTGGGGTCTAACCCCACTGGTTTTGTATGACCAAGTTTGGAGCCAGTGCTTGAGGATCCAGCTTATCTTCCCACAGATGGCACGCACCAGACGCATGGCCGCTGAGGGCAACGAGTGGGTTCCTTGTTTACTGCTCGTTATGTAAATTCTACTCTTTTTGGACGTTTAGCCACCGGCACCTGTTAGCCGGCTTGTCTGGATATTAGTTCCTTTACATTACTGTAATATAATCAGACTGCAGCCGATCTCGGTTATTTAACTATTGATACTCTGCTAGCCTAACATTCTGACGGCTAGATTTCTAGAACATTCTGATGAAGTATTTGGGACACCTTATTACTTTATCTTACATGTTCTATGTTTATTTCTACTTGCTTGAATGATTGAGACATAGTTGTTCTGAGATCCTAGGAGACTTGATTATAGCATACACCCCCTAGTCTTTCTACAGCCGTGACCGTCGTACGATATTATATACCTAGTACGGAGGAGCTGACCATGTCCGTGTACGATATTATATATATAGAAAGGGCCGTGATCTATGGTTAATAAATTCCTCTGTCCCCAACTCGGATTCGATTCCTCAACCACTCGAATCGTATGCCTCCACTCTACCATCAGGCTAGAAACTCATTGGCCACTTTGAACTCAAGCAATAAAAGTAAATTTGTTTGTACCAGTTGGAAACCAAAACCGTAGTATAAAAGAATACTCTTTAACCATATTAGAAGAAAACGAACTCTTCAATTTAGGTTACATACGAGGTTCTTCTCTACACAGTACTGTTGGATTGTAATTACATGGAAGCACATCTTGACTACAAAATCTAATGGGCATTCAATCAGTAAAGATGGTCACCCATGCCATTGTAAAAAATATGTGAAACTATTGGATTACTAGCAGAACGCTTCTGAATTCCATTTATACACAATGATTCTTAAAAAAAACATAAGACCCATGAATCATTTCAGGCGATAATGTTGACCAACAAGCTTATCTAAAAAAAAAAAAAAATTTACGAATAGACACAAGTAATTTATTAAATGTATAGAGAATACCAACGTTATTCTTGTTGGTGATTACTCATTTTATTTGCCACATAAGCTATTATATCTTTTTAAAACCTCTTCTCATTCTTGATTATTCTTGTATGAATCAAGGTTTAAAGTATCGGCCGATACCGATACGTATCGGTCGTATCGGATCGGATCTGACCTTGGCCGATCCGATACCGGCCAAAAAAATCGGAATCGGCCGAAACTGGTACATAAAATTTTGTATCGGTCTGTATCGACCGATACGGGACCGATACGAGACCGATACTGGCCGATACGGGCCGATACTGGCCGATACTGAAAAAAATCAGATCAAATCAGATCATCACAGGAACTTTAACAAAGTAGATGTTCTACAAAAAGCTAAAAAAAAAGTAGAAATTGATTGGAGATATATCAAATCCAACAGAGAACAATAATGAAGAACAAAAATAGTAGACAAAAAAAAACTATAAATAGAGGCAAATTCTTCTACAGACATACACATGATGACTATTGTTTTATTCAATTATAATAAAAATAAAATAAAAAACACTTAAATAATACATAAATATGTAAATCATTTTTCTATTTTTTTTACTAATTTATTAATAATTATTTAAATATTGCCGATACAGCCGATACCAAAAAATTTGATACTCCGATCCGATACCGTCGATACTGCCGATACTACTGATACGGATACTCATACAAACTGTCCGATACCGATACCGATACCGAGTTTTTGAACCTTGGTATGAATTAGGTAACAAAGGAACACATTTTTCTTTTGCTAGATGTGTCTTCTTTATCACATCATCTTTCTGAAGCTAATTTCTTCCATCATTCTGGACTTCTAGTAGCAGACCTCCAGATGCAGAGTACTGACCATAAGCTTGGTGCTATAAAATAAAATTAATAAATGAGAGAGGAAAAATCTTCGATGAGGTAGTAGATCCTAGTTGTAAGCTAACAGTTAGTCCTAACAGCCTCAAATAATTGAAATTTTATCCAGATTACTTATGGATGTTGCATTCAGATGTCACTGAGACAATTAACCCATATGTATATATGTGACAACACTCCAACTTTGACACTTTTAACCATATTAGTAATGAAGTTGGTGCAGCCAACACCAGAAATTCTCACCATCACCTTCTCCAACTGTGCCTTCTGAGCTTGATGAACAAAAACATATACGTCCTCAACTGTGTGGAGGGGATGTTCACTAATTTAGTCAAGATGAATTGCATTTTTAATGAAAAAAGCTATTGAGAGAAACTAAACTAGAAAGGGTGGTGGCATCACTTTGTACAAAGAGTCAAAGCATGAGGACGAGTGGAGGAAAAGGGTTCTTTCTTTTCTTTTCTTTTCTTTTCTTTTTTTCTTCTTCAAGGACTTGCATCATTTGGTGTCGAGAACAAGTTAAATATTGGGATGAAGACCAGAGTTAGAGGAAACAGTTGATCTCCAACCACCTTTACAACAGACAATATTTAAGTTTTCTTTTCTTTCTTTTTTTCTTTTCTTTTTTTTTTTGCTGATAACTGAGATGGGGTTGCTTCCTCGTATGAGTTTCTTTGTAAGATGAACCACCTTCATATAAGAGAACATATAAATATTGTTCTGTGATCACTCCTTAAATTCGCATGATCTTTATAAAACCAATCTATTATGGGAATTAATGTTTGCATAAATTTGATACTAGACCAGCAATTTCTTGGCTGACGTTTTTGGTTGCTTCTTAACATTTGGGAGTTGAAAGATATTTTTTCTTCATTTCTTGAAAGTTACAAATTGGTGTCACATCCTTCAATAGATGTAACATTGAATAATGGAATGCATTGCAATTTGTATTCATTTTAGGGAGATGGATCAGAATAACTTATGTAACCTTCATTTCAGCCCTTTATGTAATCATGAGAATATAAGATAGTAAAATGAATGGTGAATATGAAGATGGAATTCTCTTTTTTTATCTTCCTTTAATTATGTGTGCTCCTTTAGATAGAGTACTCACTTAATTATCATTGGTCTTCCTTCTTACCTTCCACATTTCTTCTAGGTCTTCTACGACCCCGGTGTCGTTTGATATGAGACTTAAGGGATGTGGAACTGGATGAGTTAAGAAGGTTAGTGCAACTACTCCAAGAGCATTTGAAGCTCATGTAGACTTTGTGGCGTGACGATGTTCGCCATATCTCAAACCATGAAGCTTTAGATCATGATAAGGAAGACGTTAACCCCGTCTAACGAGATTTGACGTTGAGTGATGAAGAGGCAATTCCTCGCCTCGTTATGGAGTCCAAGAAATATTGATCTATGAGTCGACATATCAGCCTTTGAAAGTCACATCAAATCTGGGGAGTTCATAGATTGTCTCAACACCATCGAGCGAGTATTTGAATACAAAGAAGTTCCTGAAGATCGCAAGGTCAAGATCATCTCTATCAAGCTTAATTAAGAAACATGTTTCCGTTTAGTGATAGAAACTCAAATTTCAACGAGTTCATGATGGAAAGAGAAAGATTATATCATGGAAAAGAAGGAACTCAAGAAGAAGTTCTTACCCAAGCTACTCGCAAGATACCTTCCTCAAGCTCCATCATTTCTTTCATGAACATTGCTCTGTCGAGAGGAGGATAGGGGACAGTTTGATTATCTCATAACGTATTGTGTTGTAGCCGAAACCGCAGGAACAAACTATTGCTCGATATATCTAGTGGACTTCGTAATGAAATTTTTGTCTGCTGATGGCATCGTCTAATACTTTGAAGTTAGAAAAGACTTACAAGCTACCTAATTGCTATTTTTCGTTATCAAGTTAGGTACTACGTCATGCGCTCATATAGGATGTATCAGAAAATAAAGTCAAAGTTATCAGCTAAAGAGACCATATGAATATGTATATCCAAACGTATTGTGCAAGAAATATCCATACAGTAAAATAAATATGTATACAAATTTGGTCCTAAAACCCAAAATTTTGATGCCCCCTCTAAATTGTCTGTGTCCAGAGGATACGACTCTTGAAAAATTGTGATTTAACACAATTACCCGTAAGTCTCCACCTTAAAGGATCCACAATGGGAGAGGTTTCAAGTGCTACATTTTGATTTTAGTCAAATTTTGTAGCACTTGAAGGCTGCAGTGGATACTTGTGCATACTTGATAATTGTTAGAAAGCTACGAGACACTTCAGATTTGGAGCGTATCATATCTCATCTATATTAATTGATGGGCGCGCAAAAATTAACCAAATAGGAAAAAAAAAAATATAAAGAGGAAAAAAAGAGAGAAAATATTACCAAATAGGAAGAAAAATAAAGAGGAAAAATAGGGAGGGAAAAATAGAAGATTAATTTGGAATATTTATTTGGAATGTATTATTGTGTGTCAATATCATGAAAACACTCCAAAAATAATAATTTACATAATTTTTAATAATTTAAAATATGTGTTTGGAATATTCCAACTATGGATGCTCTTAAGAAAAGAAATTACCCATTTAGTCAAATCTTTAGATAATAGCCTCGTCAACATATTGTAGGAGTGTTAAGAGCATTCACAGTGGAGACACTCCAAACACATACTCCAAATTATTAAAAATTGTGTAAATTACTACTTTTGGAGTCTCCCCATGATATTTGCACACAATGGTACACTCTAAATAAACACTCCAAATTATTTTTCACTTTTTTCTCCCTCTTTTTTCTTTTTATTTTCCTTCCATATTTGGTAAAATTTTATCACTCTATTTGTTCTCTTTATTTTTTTTTCCTGTTTGGTTACTTTTGCTGGGCCCAATAATTAATATAGAGGAGCTATGACACGCTCCAAATTTGAAATATCTCGTAGTTTTCTAGTAATTTTTAAATATACACAAGTGTCCACTGTAGTTTTCAAGTGCTACAAAATTTAACTAAAATTATAATGTAGCATTTCAAATTTTTTTCACTGTGGATGCTCTAACCAACTAAGCTATTCGGCTATTCACGAGCGGCTTGAGCTTCTGTGCTCAAGACAATCCTAAGAATAGTCTAATCCGAAGGCCAAACAAAGATCTTATGAGTATTCAATTCGTGAGCTAGCGAACCAACTTGTTTTTATTTATATATTGACTTAATTATCAAAATAGTACATGAGAAATGTAGTGTCTGTTGTTTTGGTGATCGGACTTTTTTTGGTCGAAATGGTTCAAGAGTTTTTTGTACTTTGGCTCAATTAGTAACTGGAGTAAATTTCGTTGATATTTTTGGATAAAAATCGATAAAAATGGACATGTGATGATTACGTGACTTATTTTTAATGGCTATTTTGTTAAATTTTTAATTTTAGACTACTATTTTTAACGATTTTTTACTGTTTTCATCCTAACAATTTTCTTCGAACACTAATATTCTTCTCAAATGATAGTCCAAAATTCAAAACATAACAAAAGAACCATCAAAAATATGGCGCGTGACCATCACATGTTCATTTTTATTGATTTTTATCCAAAAACACCAATGAAATTTACTTCAGTTACTAATTGAACCAAAATTCAAAACTCATGCACCATTTTGGCCAAAAAAAAAAACTCGATCACCAAAATGACAAATACTACATTCTTCGTGTACTATTTCGACAATTAACTCTTATATATTTATATAAAAGAATATATAACACTAATAGACTTCTCAATTTGGTATAAAGCTCATTAAATACTTTCACTTTGATATTATACTTAATGAACTATACTTTTTGGTCTGGACAAAGCTCATGAACTCGTAAACAAGTTCAATTAAGCTTAAATTTATCTATAATTCAAATTAATCAATACCAGCTTGCAAGTCAGAGCTCGTCGAATTTGAGTTCAATTTTAGACTCTTTTGAAAGTATTGACTATTTTTTCTTAAAGAGCCGAGTTCGAGGATGGGGTGTGCTCGCTCAAAGCTCGGCTGTGCCTATTCTCATAGTGTCCCGATGTATCTTAATTAATTTAATTTTTCGGTCTCCATATCCCAATACAAATCAAAGAATACTTGCATATATCTAACTATACGTTCAGAATGCTGCAATTTCCAGAAATGTGTATTGAAGAGAATAAAGGAAATCTACTTTCCTTCAGAATGCTGCTGTTTTCAGATTATTACCACAGCTAAATACAGGATTCAGCACTTGAAAGTGTCCACATTTGGAGAAGTTGCAAATAACAAAACACAAATTAGAAAGTCACTCAAAAAAGAGTTCGCCAAATAACAACTACAAAGTTAAAAGTCCGCCAAACTCGTGAGAAACTAGCCTGCCTAAAGGAAATCTACAAATAGCATTGTCATATCGGGTATAAAATCCACATACAAATGTTAGGACCCAAAACATACTAAATCGGACAGCATCCAAGAACCCAATCACAAGACACAAATGACCAAAAAATCAAACTAAAGCCAAAAACAAGAAGAAATGCCAATGCCCAGTAAATAATTATCAGAAGTCTGATATATATACACAAATAGATGCAACCACAAGCTGATGCCATTCCGGAGTCTCCCTGATGTGTAAAATAGGGGGACGCATTCTTCAAGAAGGTATTATGAATTTCCTGAATTCATTGGGCAAGATGGTCTTGCTGAGTGCTGATCTGTTTGTTTAAATGCTGATTGGAGCTTCACTTAGGCAAGATAGTCAAGTCTCCATAAGGCGGTACACGGTGATCTCTTGCTGCTTGAAATACCGCCGGTCCTCTTCATCAACAAGAACAAGATTCAGGTAGTACTTCACACTGAATTTGTTGTTGATATTGCGGTATGTTGGTGTCAGCTCATACGGACTAAGAAATAGTCTTATGGGTATGGATTCACCTACGAAAAGTCGGATAAAAAGGTCATTAAGAAACAAGGCCCCACTATAATAACTTTGGTTCACAGGTAAACCTTTGTTACTTCATTATACAAATAATAAGAACATATTAACTTAAAATAAGTCCACGTTGAAAGGATCCTTCACATACATTGCTTAGGTCAAAGGTAAAATAGAACACAGTAAAGACCTACAAGGTCACGTCACCTTGTAGAATTATAGGCCCAGCTTTTATGCAATGCAGATGGTATACTCCGAAGGAAAGTGTGCAGAGACTTCTTAATTTGACCATGTATGGTTGTTCACCGAATAATGGGCATACACTGTTTTAACTAGTTGAGTTAGACTAAGTGACGTTCTTAATGTCCTTAACTTTGTTTTCACATAGTAAAATTTGTTGGATCAAACACTAATTGGTGGGAACATACACTGAAGGTTAGGAAGAGTCTTACAAGACCCTGCCTAAGCAAATACTTCTCATTCACGAAGTTAATCAATAAAAAGGAACAAAATAACAAACTAACTGACCTGAGATGGTCATAGCTGATGCCTCACAAAAGACGTTAAGGATAGGAGGAAATAATGAGAAAAAATACGAAGACCAATAAAAAGAACTCAAGATTAATATATTGCTCATTGGAATCCGATCTCTGATAAACTAGATGTCCAATTGTTTTCTCGAGTATAAGTTGGTTCTTTTGATAGAATAGAAAGAAAGGGAAGATTTCTAGGGAGAAATGAACAAAAGAGAGAAGATTTTACTCGCAACCACCAGATATGCCACCACAGGATAGTAGCCAACTTTCTACTTCTGGAAACATAAGTTGTGATTCTTAAAGATGTACTCGTAATTACCCATACTAGGAGCGGAAATTTTAAAGTAAACAAAAGAAAAAGAAAGGAAGCTTCCATCAAGGAGGAGGAGCTGAGAAGGCGGAAGGGTATACTAAGAATAGTCTTGAAAAATAAGGGAAAACAAAAACAAGAGAAACATAACCAATATGGAAAGAAAACATTGTCCTTAGCTACCCATAATATAAATCAGAAAGCCAAGTTACGGATTTTCTAAAGGAGGAAAAACTGCATCTCTCAGAATGTCAGGAAGAAAAAAAAAAAGCCTAGAAAACTATTAAGGGAGTTATGATCACTGATTTTCAAAAGCATTCTGTGGTTGTGAGGATGAATTCCTTGTAATAATTTGGGTTCCCTTAGAACACCAGATCCATTGTGTTCAGTGCCCCATAACAGAGATCATGCAATACTATGTGAGACTGAAGAGAAATACAGATCACCTCTTTCATTAGAATGCAAGTAGGAACCCAAATCTATATATAAAAAATTATGTTATATAGGTATTTATTTCTAGGTACATATGATATGCAAGTTGTCAAACAAAAATACTAGATTTACCTCTTACAGGAGCGCCATCCATCAGTTCATATTTTGCAAGAGTCTCTGTCTCAACATATGTGTTAGCCCCTGATCCTGTAGACTCTCGACGTCTAATCTCAAGCTCCATATTTTTTATTTTGATTCTTACTAAGAGAAAGTATATTTTGCCAATGATAACATCCTTGAGATGGTACCTAGATGAGTTCACCTCCAATTAGCGAATGAGGAAACTTACAGTTCTGTTCAGCAGAAAGGTTCATTACCAAACGTAATATTCCAGCTAGTTACAAGAAATAACTTACTTGCTTTTGCTATATTCAAACTCAATGTGCAAGCAATCTTCAATTCCAACTTCCATCTGCAAAAATAACCATGTAGAAGATAAAATGACTAGATAAACTTTCATTAGATAGACCTAAATAAGATAGGTCAAAAGTCGGAAGTTGACAACTTCCTGATATGGAAATTTTGTCTCAGTTTTCCCAACGAAGTCTTCAATATGCTACGTTTTCCTTTATAAATTATATCTACGGTGTTATAACGTAATTTAAGTTATCCCTGCTATGAATTATATGAAAATCTTGAGGCTCACAGTCACCACCCAACACATATAGATGCACAATAATTAATGCCAATGCCACAAATCAAAAAACTTACATGCATACAATGTCAACTGTAAAATTAGAACAGAAAGCGATTCGACATTCCAAGCACCATTTCTCAACAACAACAAAATACTTTAAGCACCTTTAATAGAGATATGAAAATTCATTTATTTAATTTTCAGGACATCAATAATTTAGATGCTGAAACATGAAAATTAGATGGTGGTTCTGCAATGCACACAATCAACTTTAAGTTATTGTATAAAAAGTAAATGCCTTCTCATAACTGCACTGACCTTAATGCTGTTGTTAATTGTGGGAAGTGGAGTATAGTTGCGAACCTGATGAAGGAAGAAATAAATAAGGCAGGGAATAATGTATCAATAATTCAATATGTAACAATATCTGAAAAATATTGACTAGTATGATTTCACATCCTGGTCAGTTATCTATGATTAACTTCCATTGTTATATAACATCAAAGTGTTTAAAGACATTCACGATATATCATGTAAATAAGTTACCCAATTCTACAGTTACTAAGACATGAAAGCCAAATGGTCCAGCTCATATTTACAGCATAGAAGTTTTGTGCCCTAAAAAGACCAAGTAAAATGTTCTATAATAGGCATGAAATTACTTCGAACAAATTTGACCTTAATTTTATGTCTCCTGGGTTTATTTCACGACATGTATCCACCATGGACTTGTACCACACCTTATTCATAACTCATATACAAGAAATCAATAGAATCCAGGCTCATGTATGATGTATCTCATATTTATTTTCTTTGCAATCTACAGTTTCAGATAAATTAACAACAGCCTACGTGGATGTCTCTGCGTCCTCATTTTTCAAACAATTACACAGTACCCAAATAACCATATTACACATAACAGTAAGAAAAAGAATTGGAGCAGATAAATTAACATATATTCAAACATCAAAAGATTCCATCTCCATGTCTCCATCAAAGACTCATAGGTATAAACCAAAATTCTAGGCATTATATTTCAAATTACAATTATGATGACGCCTTAATATACATAAATTTACATAAGTGGAGGCTAGTGATGGAATTACCAAGAAATCTCGGGACTCCACAATGTTGCTGACATAGTTACGGCTGACTGTTACTTTTAAAATGTACCTGCAAGCTTATAAAAATTACCCATCAGTAATCAATACCAGTATCTAATAAATCGTATTACAAAACTTTATCACTCATAAAATTATGTGAAAATGAAGGTCTAGCTTTGCCATTAACAAAAGTTTAACCGAAAATACAAAGAGAAAACAATACAAATGGCTACATATAGCCGCAAAAACGACCAAAAAAACATAAGGATATAGCAGGCTTGATGTCACAATATCGTAAACACGGAATACTTATTGAGGTGTTTATTTCCCATGTGTGTCCATAACATTTGAATGTATATGTGATTTAAAGAGAGTACGTAAGTGCCTCGTTATACACCCCCTCAGATTTGCCAGGCCAGTAGCTGATGAGCTTCCACTGAATATTATCGGTGGAGATTACCTGAATCAATCAGTTTAACAATTCAGATGTCCAAGAAGAATGAGATCCTACTTCACATTTATGACCAAGAAATACCAAGAGGGTGTAGCTTCGCTAGTGTCATGAGGCTCCCACTTGCGCAAGGTGCGGGGAGGGTCCGAAATAAACAGCCTTAACCCCATAAATATGATGAGACTGTTTTATGTGACTCGAATCTGCATCCTCCAGCATGCAAGCAGCAATCTTTACCGTCGCGCCAGGCAACGCCCTCACATATGCTCATCCAGGTCAAGATGCAAAGCTGGCTCGAGCCGCAGAAACTTAATGCTCAAATAATGGAGCCAGCCACACAATGTCTTCTGCGACTACCTTCGGGTGTTGAAAAACTCATAGATTTTCGATGCCGAGCTACTATTGGTATAGTTTTCAATCCCAAACATGGTGAAAACCGATGGTTAGGCAGATGCCTCATTGTTCGTGGTGTTGCAATAAATCCAGTGTACTTGAACCCAATGTTCTAAATTTTGCTAGGCAGAGTAGGTGCGCCAGAGGGCCGCTTAGTGCCTAGGCCGCCTAGGTGGCGAACTGATTTTTTTTTGGGTCTGTTACAGACATAAGTAGTTTATATGTCTTACATATACACAAATATTTAAGTGGCCTTGTAGCTAGAGGGGATTGTGTTTAAATCCTGTTGTGGGTTTGGAACAAACGGTCGTGAGTTCGAATCTCATGCACGGTTGCTTTTTTTTACATGGGTCCGGGTGAGTTCGAACCCGATCCGGACCCGTTAACCCGATCCCATTTCTTTATAAATGAATGCAGCAGCCACCTTTACTAACCCTAACATTTTTTCACTCCCTCCTCTCCTTTTTTTTGTTCCCAGCCCACACACACTTCTCCCACCCCTGCCTCATCGACGGTGCCACCGGGGCCGTCCTCACCTACGCCGAGGTCGAGCTTGCCTCGCACAGAGTCGCAGCCTGCTCCTCCCCAACAGCTCCGAGTTCGTCTTCTCCTTCCTCGACGCGGCGTCGACCACCGCCAACCCCTTGTACGGCCCCGCTGAGATCCACAAGCAGGTCCTACAAAAAAATCAGCAGCAGCAGGTAAATAGTAATTTAAATTTTGTATTGTTTTGAAATTTTTTGAAATTTAAAAAAAAAAACGGCCGACTAGCGCCGCCTAGCGCCGCCAGCTCCGCCTAGGGGTTTCCGGTGCGGCCGGAGGCCGCCTAGGCCTAGGCGCCACCTAGGCCGTAATTTAGAACACTGCTTGAACCAGTAGCTTGAGAAGGAGAGGAGTTTCATGCATCAACCTCAACTGAATTTGGAGAGGGAGCAGAAGCAGACAAAAAAACAGCGAAAATAAAGAGCGGAAAGAACAGCTCAAAGCCTAGAGATATAACTAAGAGCGATAACTTTCTTTGCATAGGGAAATTTATTAAGGAGTTTACGTGACAACAGAAATATAAAAGGGAAATTTATTGATGAACAAAAGCATGGTGGTCAAAGTAGGGAAATGCTCTCGGGGTTCTCCATGAACCTAGAATTATCCATGGAGCTGAAAGGAAAAGTTTATAAGAAGGTTGCAACTTGCAACACTGATCATGCTTTAAGTCCCCCATGCTTGGCGAATCAGGATGTATCGTGTCAAAAGAACAAGTATAACTGATATGAGAATGTTGATATGGACCATTGGCAACATCGTCAAAGATAGGATAAAAAACTGACTAGTTGCCATGAGATAGGATGAGAAAAGAGTGAACCAGATTGATTTTACAGGTGACCTCAGTTGAGTTGAGGATATAAAAGCAGACTGCTTGAGCTGGTTTGACCGTATACAATGGAGATTGATGGATGCACCTTGGAGGGATATGATAGTAGTTGAAGACCTGGTTTAGTACAACTTATCTGCTTCTGCTTTTTTTTAAACAGCAGCATAGTGCTTTCTTAGCAGCTTTGGAAAGCAGGGTGGAGTTGCTTTCAAAAGGTGATTTTGTTTGTACTTTTTGATAAGCTTAAGCAATACCAAACCCAGCCGAAGAGATTGCTACTGGGGATAGACCAAACAAGATGGAAAAAGGCAAGGACTAGAAAGAAAGAAAATTATCTTACAGATATGGCCTTTAATGGACCTAAAAAATAAAAGGCTCCACGTAATCGACCCAGATATTTCGATTAAAAGTTTTGTTGTTGTTGTTGTTGTTGTTCTTGTTGTTGTGTTGTACATACAAGCATTAATAAAGAGAGTACAATATGATGATGGCATAATAAACATTCATACAATTTCATGTACTTTATGAGATTATTCTTAGTGAGTATACAGTTCCAAGATTGTAGATCACACTTAATATATATGGTGTGAGAACAGGTTTATAGCTGAAGGAATGGCTCCCTAATCTCACTCTTCAAAGACATTCATTATCCTCGGTCAAACAAAAGCGCTAATGCAAACTAGAAAAGATTTACAGTGAATTAGCAAGAATGCGTGTGAAATACATGTGACTTCAACCAAGAATAACAATATAGACAAAGTTCATCTAGAAAAAACAATATAGAGAAAGCTGACTGTGGTTGCTAAAGAAAACGCATAATAAAGAACAATTAATTACCTCAATCTCACATTCACACCATTGTATGACTCGTATGGCATTTCCACTGTAGAGAACTCAAATGGATATGTCTTCTTTTCATATATTTCACCAGGTACATCTAGTTCACGAACTGCATAAGTAAATGATAAACTTCAGAATTATATAATGGCCGAAATAATTTTCTTTGGAAACTATAATTGGTAGGAGAAAAGATCACACATTTTTCAATAATAGTTGATGAAACAAAGACACAATTACAAGTAGAACTCTCAGAGAAAAAAAAAACAAGAAAAAACAACAATAAACAAACCCTAGAAAACAAAAGCGGCACGACCTGTCAGCTAGTCAAGACCTCCAGCAACTAGAGTCCATCGCTATCAATTTACCACATTTTCCACGTCTTCAGTTTACTCTTGTTCCCCTCGTGACGCCTCGGCACCTAATGACCTTTGTAGCAGCATTTTGACTCATTCCGCAACACCTGTTGTTGTCCACTCACATCATTGCGAGAATCATTGTCGCCCTTACGCATCTAGAAACACATTGCAACACCCCCCCCCCCTTTCATCTTGCAGCACCCACTGCCACTCTCGTGCATCTCATGGCACCCATTGCCACCCTCGTCCCTCGTGCATCTTACGGCATCCATTATCACCCCATGCATCTTGCTTCCATTCTTGTCATCCCAATGGATCTATTGTCACCCTTGCGCAACTTGTGTCCCCTTTGCCATCCTGATGTATCTTCGTGATGTTTGTTGCCATCCTATAGCACATACAACAAAACTTGTTGCCACATCAGCGCATCTTTCGGCACAATTCCGACCTAGTGAATCTCACTGCTCACTTAGCCGCCCGCATGCATCTCATCCAAAGTCGTTGCCTCACACACACCGATCAGGTGCATCCTACAACACTAAATGTCCCCTGAGCAATCTATTTCACCCCTACCAGATATGCTAGCAAGAGGTGGTCAACAACGACCTAAAATTTATAAAAGGGAGGAGAGAGGATATACCCATATATATTAAATAAAATTAAAATAGAACCTAAACATATGAGATACATAAGAAAATGTTCTCACTTCTCAGGATGTACCACCTAACGAAATTAAAGCCCATGCTTTTCCGTACTCTTTGGGATACTTTAAGAATAATAAAATAATCTTACAACGTGAAAGATAATACAGAGACTAGGTTATTATGGCAAGTTCAATTAGACAGACAATGACAAAAGGGATACATTTGATGCAGAGCATGTATCAAGTTCAGTTGGTAATACTCACATTTTTTTCTGGTCAAATGATAATAACAGAGTAAGACTTAGTAGACAATCATATATGTAGAATTAGAATGATGGAAATTATCATTGATGAAAAAAGACTACATATATATAGGAGAGGCTGACCCCTCTTTATTATTCTACCCGATGTGGGACTAAAGCTCACTACCTAATATAACGCTTAACACCCTACCTCAAGCTGGAGCATATATATCAATCATGTCCAGCTTGTTACATAAAAATTGTACCTGAGGACCCGAAGAGATTTCGTGAAGATATCGGCTATCTGATCACCGGTCCTCACGTGATGGAACTTTATCATTCCCTTTTTATACTCATCACGGACGAAATGGACATCAATTTCAATGTGCTTCGTCCTTTCATGAAATACATGATTGGTAGCAATATGCATAGCAAATTGGTTATCACACCACATATCTGCTGCTTTAGATCATGCTCTCCCAGCTCTTGTAAAAGATGTTGCAGCTGTCGTGCTATGAGCAATGGTTCGATATTCTGCTTCGGAACTTGATCGTGCGATCACACTCTGCTTCATACTCTTCCATGATACTAAGTTTCCGCCAATAAATACCGAATAACCAGACGTAGATTGTCTATCTGTCAGACTTGCACCCCAGTCAGTATCGATAAAACACTCAACATTTGTATGTCCTTGGTTCTCCATGTGAATTCCTTTTCCAGAATTCTGGACTAATAGCACAAGATTCTGAGAACTGCCTGCCAATGTGGAACTCGTGGAGAAGACATAAATCTACTCGCGACACTGACGGCAAAAAAAAAATCTGGACGAGTCATAACTGTCAAGTAGTTGAGTTTTTCAACTGCACGACGATATTGATCCGGATTCGTCATTAGTATCCCCTCGTCGGGGAGTAACTTTTCTCCTGGATCCATCGACAACATTGCTCCCTTGGCTTGCATCATTCCTACATCATGTAGTATTTCTAGCACATACTTTTTTCTGCAACATGACAATGTGCTTCTTTTTCCGTATGACTTCAACACCCAAGAAGTAGTTTAATGATCCTATATCCTTGGTCTGAAACTGTTCTCCCAGAAACTTTTTCAGTCCTGGAATATCCTGACTGTCGTCTCCTGTGATTACAATGTCATCAACACAAACACCAAGGAGTATCCTTTCTGCCGATATCAATCTGTAAAATACTAAATGATCATTCTTTGATTGACACATGCCAAACTGAGTGACCACATCTGTAAACCGACCAAACCATGCACGAGGTGATTGTTTGAGACCATAGAGGGCCTTCCTCAGATGACACAATTTACCCTCCCTTGCAAAGAACCCGGGAGGTTGCACCACATATACATCTTTATTAAGGTCCCCGTGGAGGAAGACATTCTTGATATCCAGCTGGAGTAGTGGCCAGTCATAGCGAATATCTAAGGCCAAGAGTACGCGCACAGAGGTCATCTTGGCAACTGGAAAGAATGTCTCAAGATAATCCTCACCGTAAGTCTGAAAATATTCTTTAGCCACCAGACGTGCCTTTAGTCGATCAATGGTGCCATCTGGTTTCACTTTGATCGTGAACACTCATTTGCAACCGATAGCCTGTTTACCAGGCGACAAATTTACCAAGTCCTAAGTATGGTTCTCCCAAAGCGCTTTCATCTCCTCTTCCATAGCAGCACGTCAACCGGGATATTTGAGATCCTCCTCGGCAGAATTAGAAATCTGAATCACATCAATAGTAGCTATTAAGGACTGAGTATGGCTCGCAAGCCCTTTGTGGTTTTCAACATATAAGGAATGATCTCGACAGGCACGACGAGGTCGAGCTGGTGGAACAGGCGGAGCCGAAGGCGAAGACGAATCAGTCGAGCCAGAGGAGGAGGATGACTCTGTGACCATGGGCATTATTTGCGATGATCGATCGGACGACGGTGGTGCTGACTGAATCGGTGTCTACGGACCGTCGGACTGGAGTACTGGCTCGGTAGGGGAGGACAGCCTAACAGGGGACTGTTGTGCTTGAACCGGGAACAACAAGAAGTCCTCTTCTGGGTAAACTTGGAGCACTGGTCCTGGAGTTTGTGGAAGTAGAGGAAACTCGGTTTCAACAAAGGTAACATCCCGAGAGAAAAGATACATCTTCAAGACTGGAAAAAAATACCGATACCCTTTCTGATCCTTAGGATACCCAAGAAAAATACATTGGATCCTTTGGATCTAATTTAGAAAGAGTTGGTCGGGTATCCCTAAAATAACACAAGCAACCCAAGATTCGGAGAGGTAGAGGAAACGGCTCTCGTTTGGGATATAACCGAGATAAGGGAGTATCGCCATTGAGGACAGACGATGGCATGCGATTAATGAGATAGCAAGTCGTAAGAACGGCATCCGACCAAAACTTGTTTGGAGTACGTGCTTGGAACATAAAAGCACGCGTTGTTTCTAAGATATGACAATTTTTTCGTTCAGCCACACCATTCTGTTGTGGTGTAAGAACATGAGGTTTGGTGGATGATGTCATTCTGAGACAGATGTGAAACAAACTCACGAGACATATACTCACGACCATTGTCACTTCGAACACATTTAATCGGAACACCAAATTGTGTTCTGATTTCCACATGAAAATTGTACCAAATGTTAAATAATTCGGAACGATTTTTCATGAGATAAACAAAAGTGACACTTGAGTAGTCATCAACAAAGGTAACAAAGTACTTGAATCCCATCACAGATTCAACCGGACAAGGTCCCCATATATCGGAATGCACCAACTCGAAGGAAGCGAAAGCAATTTTATTCTGACTAACCGGATAGGAAACCCGGTAATGCTTAGCCAAGCCGCATGACTCACAATGAAAAAAAATATCTAAAAATGGGTACATTTTCTGGAGTGCTTGGACAGATTGATGCCCTAACCGACAGTGTAACTCAAAAGGATCAAGTTTCACACTAGCATAAACAACAGGAAGTTTCGTCAAACATGTACAAGCCTCCAGCCACATGCCCCCTACCGATAGTCCTTCCAGTCTTTAGGTCCTAAAAAACACAATCATCAGGAAAGAATGTTACCGAGCAGTGCATATCATGAGTAATTCGACTAATTGAGAGTAAGCTAAATGGGTTTCCAGGGGTATGTAATACAGAATGTAGTGACACTCCCGAAGAAAGGCGGACAAATCATTTTCCACGGACTGTTAGCGAACCACTATTAGCACATGTAATATTAGACATACGACCAACCGGTACATAGTTTCGTATCATACATGTGTCGTCTGTCAAGTAAGCAAACACACCAGAATCAAGGACCCATTGCTTTAACTGTATCACGCATGTCTCTGAGTACCCTGATGTGGACCCAGAAGAAGAGGCTTCACCTCGACGTTGAGCTTGAAACTCAACAAAGTCTGCATATGCTTCATCAGTCATTTGTACTGATCGGCCGCCAAGATCAGGAGTATCTGAGGTAACATTGGCGGTAGGAGCCTTTAGTACACTGCCACTGGAAATGATCATGTAAACCACAGTTGAAGCAGGTGTGCGGTCGACCTCCATCACGATTGCCAATGTCTCGTCCACCATCACGACCAATATTGCAGCCACCACGTGGTCCACAACGACCACCGCAAAATCCAGTACGAGCGGCACCAAGAGCAGATCGATCAGTAGGAGCATCACTTGGAGAGGTCTCGACGACCTTTGCTGCCCGTAGATCACGAAAATGTGCTACCATTAGATATGGAACCTCGACTCCGGCAATGATCTGAGAGCGAGCTGAGTCTGCATCAGGACGAAGAGAGGCAAGATATACCATCACATGAAGCTGCTTACGTTGAGCTCTCGCTTCATTGATATCCGTCGTCAGAGGTAATACACGGTCAACTTCATCGACCATAGCCTTAAAAGTCCGGAAGTGGTCCTTATGAGACTTGTCGCCCTGTTCTACCCGATAGACGCCGACGACCGAGTCGTAGATACGAGACAAGTCGCATTTTCCATCAAACGTCGTCGATAGGACCTCTCATAACTCCTTTACCGTGTCCGTGTTCTGAACCATGTCCTCCACCGATGGTTCCACTGAGTTCATCAATTGTGTAAACAGTCGACTATCATCCGTCTCCCACTGCTCAAATGTGAAATCAGTCGTCTCCGGAGGGTAGTCAGTCAGATGCTTGGACAACCGCATTCTCCGAAGTGTTTTCTCAACCTTCTTCCGCCGTATTGAGTAGCCATCTGATCCGTCCAACCGCCGATCGACGAGTCGAATCGAAAAAATCGTCGTGCCATTGCCTGTTGGTCCCGCCAATGCGTTCCCGAGACCGGTAGTAGTAGTAGTAGCACTGCTAGTCGCATCAGTGTTAGTCATCATGTTCTTTGATTCGACCGTCGCTGGATCTATCAACCCCAATAATCACATCAACTTTACCGATGCGCTATCAACGTGGCCAGAACCGGCACGCGCATGGAAAGTAAAGATCGAATGGGGATCGCACAAGCCAGGACACAGAAGTAACCCAGGTCACTCCATATGTAGATCCTGATGTGGATATCGGGGTAGGACGGAAACAAAGATCCACGTAAACAAGCCACTTGTCTACTCTTTGTTAACTCATGAAGTCGTAATCTAGGAACAGAGGTTGTGCAAACAAATCATTGTCTACCCTCTGGCTTCGATATACGCTCCTGAAGTCGTAATCTAGGAACAGAGGTTGTGCAAACAAATTAGTGTCTACCCTCCGACTTCGATATACGACTTTTTTTATTAGGGTTTAGACAGGAAGAAAGGGCGACGGCTGCATGTTAGGGTTAGGGTTTTGGGTTGGAGGCAGAGGGGGGGGTGGCCTGGAGCGGGGGGGAGGGCCAGGGCGGCCTGGACAGGGGGGCCGGCAGTAGATCGGAGGGGGGTAGGAGGGGTCGGGCAGCAGGTCGGAGGCAGTGCAGAGGGAGTAGGTCGGAGGCGGGGACGGGGGGGAGGGGGGCAGCAGGTGTCACGTGCCGATCTCCCGCAAGATTCGACCGTCCCCGCTGGATGCGAATCACCTCCCAACGCTCCCGCAGGACGATCATTACCTTCAGGACATGATGACACGCGAGCACAAATTGCACCCGTGCAAGGCCATGATCCGAACAGGCGGAGAAATATCTAAGCAACAGTCGCACAAATAGTCTCCAATGCAGCTGAAATTTGAACGACACGAATAAACGGCCGTTCGATAACTAGTTCACCAAGTCGATATAGCGGAAGCATAGAATAACACACAAGTATGATACATAAACAAGCTCATTTATTAATAATGAATAAGGTTACAAGCGGCGCTAGGCCGCGATTACAAGACGCTCAAGCTCTCTCTCTATCACTTATAAAGGCGTGCCAAGCGGCTTACAACTTGGGATGATACATAGGCGACATTCCAACATTATGTCATGTATATCTGTTTCAGCTCCGGACGCAACACTGTAAGGCTCCAAAGCGAACTTCGTGTCTTAGCGCGCACGAGGGGACACTCCGCACCGAACGAGGTTCTCCCGCACCCTACAAGCAATCTGGTGGGTTATCAGTACAAGAATGCACTGGTGGGGAGGCTTCTCGCTCGCTCGACAAATCCAAACACGTTATATAGGTTCTGTGCACCATCTATTAAGTTGTCTTTCTAGTCTTGCCTTAGGATCAGTTTCATGGCAATGATTTAAAGCCTAACTCGTGTAGCAGTGTGCCGTACGATATAAGAGAAACACGACAAAACTTACCAACTTACCATTGTTCCTTCCCTGTCCAATGATACAACCGAGTTAACCAAGCATGAATATGTATATAATGACTTAGAACTTGCATAAGAAAAACACAAGTGTCTAGAGCATGTTTCTGATTCAAGTGAACGATATACTCAGATATGTGATACTCAGGTTACTTTGTTACTTCGATTGTTCAAACGCATGATACTCAGTCCGTTCAAGTGTGTTATATTAAGATATGTTCAATGCAAATGACTCGCACGCGGATTGCCGCAACCGAGCCAACCTAATCTATATGAAAGTCACTGGCATAGCCATAAAGGACAGTCTCTCTCAGGACTGCTACTTCCGTTGAGGTAGATGGGTAAACCAAGCGTACAATGCCATACCTTGGGCCCTCTACCGATATTTGCGTCGCCCCAAACCAGCGAAGCATCCTGACTGTTTGGTTGCGCAAATACCCTATAATTTCTCCTAGGCCGGCACGATCTCGGTGCCCCGGTGATTCGTCCGAGGAATCCACATACCTCGTGCACGAGTTGTCCCTGACCATTTAAAGGACTTAGCCTCTCTCAGGACTGAGACTTCCGTTGAGATAGATGGGTAAACCAAGCGTACAATGCCATACCTTGGGCCCTCTACCGATATTTGTGTCGCCCCAAACCAGCGAAGCATCCTGACTGTTTGGTCGCGCAAATACCCTATAATTCCTCCTAGGCCGACACGATCCCGGTGCCCCGGTGATTCGTCCGAGGAATCCACATACCTCGTGCACGAGTTGTCCATGACCATTTATGATTCTTTTCTTTATCTTTTTATCTTTCTCTTTATCTTATTTGTGCAACGGCGATGGTTGTAGACACGGTAGGCCATTACCCGCTACAAGTCATCCCGAGAGATTCTTGGATTATTGACTGGGTTGGCGGCGCTCCATGCAGCGCGGGTAGCGAGCCCCGCTACACGTCCCCGACATACCCGTCTATAATCAAACTTCACTTTCATTATTGCTTATCAATTCTTCATCTTTTCAATCTTGCATTATGCGTTTCCATGTTTCCATTAATTGGCTCAGAAACGACTATTTTGATAGTCTTCCTGCCTCCAGTGAGTGAACCATAATTGAGTGAAGTGCAACCATTTTTGGGATGAATCCATTTGACAAGCATTAAAACGATGCGAGCGAGTATTAATTAGCACGTAAAGCAGACAAGCATTGCATAAGTATGAAACATAAGCATTATAAGAAACGTGCGGCGTACTCTACTAGAAACACCAGCCGTTACACTAGCACGGTCTAAGGGCAATGCGAGGAACCATATATAATCCAAGTTTCATTTTCATGTTCTACACAAGTAATACAAGATGGTATTATTCCCTTAATTAGGTGTGTTGTATTCTTTATTAGCATGCAATGGTGATTCACCTAACGACTAGTATGTATCGTCCATGTTTTATGGTGTGCAAGCTAAGCAAAAACAGGTTCATCGTAGCCACCCACCTTAGCGATGATTCGCCTCTGCCGGGCGATACTCCGAGCGCGTCTTTGAAAGTCTAAGTTTGAACTCCTGAATGGCCAAGTCTGAATCATTTGCCTCAAGCGAGTCTTCTCGCAGAGCGAGGCGGGTCAGGTCGTTGCACTTGTGACGTTTGAATCGGCTATCTGCATTGATGCAGAGCGGGTCGTTACAGCAGGGTGGCGAGGGAGGCGGGCGGGGCCATGGGGTGGTGGCGGCAAGGCAGCAGGGGCCGGCGGGTAGGGAGGAGAGGAGGCGGGTTAGGGTTTTTTTTTTGGAGGGGGAGAGGGGTGGATAGTTATGGCTCTGATACCATATAGAATTAGAATGATGGGATATTATCATTGATGAAAAAAGACTACATATATATAGGAGAGGCTGACCCCTCTCTCTATTATTCTACCCGATGTGGGACTAAAGCACACTACCTAATATAACGCTTAACAATATAGGATACCAGAGTCATGCAGATAAATGATCACTCTACTTTGACTTGTGATAGTGCTAATAATGCATCAAAAAAGATCTAATATAAGTTAACAGCTTACCTAGGGATGTGAAGTCATAAAAATTTCCTCTGTCGAAGTATAGCTCTGCAGGAATAGAAGAATAGCAATTCTCGTAAGTAAGCAAACCTAACCTCAAACAAACTGGAAGTATGCATTGTACATGGTCTTAACATGGCCGAATGAAAGAAAATGTCTCAAATAGCCGACCCCAAAAAATTTGGGATAAGGAACTGACATAATTCTCTAAGGAGAGAGTGATATTATTGGCTAAGACAACCATGGTCAACATAGGGGTTTGCCAAAAACTTCTTAACGAGCAAGTTGGTAGCTTTTGCTGTTTGCAGCTTTTGGAATCATCTAGCCATGGAATAACCGTTCAAACCTCCCCTAGATTGCAAAAGAGTCTCACGAAACATGGAAAATGACAAATTCTGCCCTTTGTAGGGTATCACATTAATTAGTTTGACATGATACAATCTGAAGAACCAATTGCATAACTCATGAGATAAAATTTAACTAAAGAGAGTTAGAAACAGACCTATCTGACCCTGAAGCTCAATTTTCACCCCTGTATGTTCAACTTTTTTACCATGAGTGGGTTCTATAGATACCTGCAAATTACATATTTCACCAACACTGTTGTCTGTCGATTATGTGTTTGAGAAGCAAGAATAAGAGGAAGCATGTATAATACCTCCCCAAATATGTTTTCTTGGCTTTGAAAAAGTGGGATCATGGTACTCTGACCATTTTCCTTCTTTATAGAGGCCTGAATGAACATAAAGAACAGTATAATCACCACAATTTTATCATAACTCTAGCTTACGTTCAAAATAATAAAGGACATTATCAAAGAGATGCAAATTCCACTAATAATGGAAAAACTAATATTCAAGGATAAGAACCCCTTATGGCAGCACTCGAGTTGAAACAAAATATTACAAGCAACACTGTCATAACTCATAAATATTAATTTCCTCAATGATCCAAAAAGTAAGGCTAGAAATTCTCGAGGAGGCCATTACATTAATGAATCAAAACAAAATACATAGATATAACTGGTTGGTCGCATCACGTGTTAAATTCAAATGCACACCAGACTCGCTCATTCTATCACCTCAGAGAAAAAGGAATGAAGATACATTATTCCATATACGCAACCTGCCAACCTCATTGGACTGACTCTTTAGGAAGCTGATAAGAACTTTCAATACGGAGGAATGTTCCACAACAAGATCTGAATATATCAGAATTCACGTTACTAAGTATCAAATACATCAGCCTGTCTCTGTAAACTAACAAGTTGGCCACTAAGATCAACGAGGGTTCCTAACAACTGATTCAACTGATCCTGCAAAAGAGGAATATAGTAACTCAATTGCCAAGGGGGTAATAACTCATAAAAAGGCATGGAAATTTGGAATATGAACATATAAGGATTATTGTTAGTCCCAACGAAACCTAAAAACTGCAGACAGAGATAGAGTTCCCAAATTACCAGATTTCCAATATTTGCTAGTAGCAAGTTTTACATATCTCTACCAAGGGGTGTCTATCGGACTGGGGGGTTGGATTCAGGTTCCATTTAAGCTCACCCAAACCCAAACCACTTATGTCAGACCTATTTGGATGAACCTGAACCCGATCCATCAAATACGGGTTAATCCGACCAGACCTGTTTAACCCAAAATCCTATTTTTTGCAATCAGCAGCAGCAAGGCCTGCTGCTCTGACAGCACGACTAGTGACAACGTGGGTGGCTATAGAGGACAGAAGACGCAGACGGCTAGAGAGAGAAGGAAGAAGGTATTAGCACATTTTGTTTACTAACATTGGCCACGTGAAAACGATTCAAAAATCATTCTTTGTCGCAAACATTACTCTCTACAGATGCTTATGCTTCCTCAACTATTGACCCCTGGCCGAGTGCCAAGGAAAAATGTCAAGCTTACCATTAGCTGCTGTCACTTGATTGTTGTACTGACCCTGACTCGAAAAATTAGCAATGAGGAGGACAAGAAAATGTACTTATTCATTTCATAAGCATTTCTTTGTCCTGACGACACGTCCCTACTATGACAGGGCATAGGTTAATTGGGAAGGAGAGACATCTACGACTCGGATGACCAAAGAGGAGCATGAAGAAAACGAGGTGGTGGCTGCATACAAGCTTCTATGGGTTGGACGTAGAATTGTTCAAGTGGAGCACGACTTGAAGAAGAAGACAATGACTGAAAAGGAAGAAGAAAGGACGAATGAAGAAGAAAGGATGTAGAATGTGATTTATGAATGGATCTGTGAAAAAATTAGGCTTAGGATTAGGGTTTCAAACGGTTCACCACCCTTGATCTGGACCCGTTTAGACCTGATCCAAACCCGCCTAAGAAGGTGGGTTTGCAGTAGGATTAGTGGGGATTAAGGCGGATGTAGTAGCAAGGTGGCAAGGCTCCAAAAGGCCTAGGTGAAGCTTCAATTCGGCGAGGCACAGGCCTCAGTACTAAAATTTTGGGGTGTGTGCTACGTAAAGTAAGACAATTGTAGCTTTTTATTGGAACTTTGTGTTTGCGTCATGTGGAGTTCTAACCTTTTATTTCTACATGATGTAATCTTGTGGACTTTGTTCATTAGTGTGATATCTCATATTGCTTTAATGATATTGATCATATTAATACCTAGACATGGATGTTGAATTATTGTCGTAGTCGTCTGCAACTTTCTCTATCGTTGCCACAATTTGGGGAGAAGAAGCGAGAAGAGGAGTCAATTAGAGATAGAGAGTAAGTTGGAATTGGCTCTTCCCTATTTTTATTTCATGTGGTTGGGCTTGGGTCTGAAGACTGAACATTTTTTCCGTTGATATGTGGGACGTGTTCCAATTCAAGCCTGAATAAGGTGATTGAGGTGAAATTAGGCAGCCTGAGGCGCTCAGGACAGGTGTCTCCTGTAGGTAGATGGGCATTAGGCACCTCCTGAGAAATCTCCTATAACCTAGTTGCCTATGCGCTAGCAAGTCCAGGACGCCTAGGTTAGGAATACGCTTTTTAAAAGCTTTGGTGGGTCAATTCATGATTGCAACCCTTATCTCTATCACTATAAGCATCAAGTTCCTTCCAAATGATGAGTTTTCTTGGTTTATTAGTCATTTCGTGGATATTGTTTGTAGGATTATACAACAAATGTATCGGGCTGACATAAACAATGTACTTGCCCCTTAAATGCATTTACAATGCATGAAGAATAGTCATCAAAGTTCTTAATAATAATAAATTAAATGGAGAATGAAAGTTTATCAAGCAGTCACCCAATTAATTCATTGTTGCACACATGGTATACTGACCTATTTTGTGCTTATTGGAGATGTAAATTAGGTATATTCACAACAAATAGAAAATATTTTCACGAAATCGGTACGTATTGTCCTTTACGACAATATTCAGAATTACCTTATTGTACAGTTCCTGCAGTCCTGCAATGGGGAATGTAAAACAATGTTTTACCGTGAAAACTAACTATTATACCTGCTTTCGGGTTCTCTCATCAGAGAATGTGATGTCAATGTTACATGGCGGTTTGAATGCTCCAATAAGGTAATTCTGAAATAAAAACAATAATATTAGCGAGAACCAAAATATCCGGTCTAAATGACATAAGTAGTTTATGCAAAGAACCCACGTGTATACTCAGGCAAGAACTAGAAGGCATAATACAGATGAGTTGTATGACATGTTTAACTTAGGGTCTGTTTGGCAATTATGGGAGTAGCGGTTATGAGGTATTTTTAGAGTACCAGTTATGAACGGTTATGAGAGGCCCGGTTTTGAGTGGTTTTAAGTAGTGGCTTTTAAACCAATCCAATCCATGCTTGGTAACAAACGGTTTTGAAAGGCTTTTACAAGAATAAATAAAATAAAATTAATAAAACCGCTCAAAACCCACTGATTTTGGGTGTTTATAAAGCCATCCAAAATTACATTACACCGGTTTTGGAGAATTTTTGAGCCGACTAAAACCAGTGTCTCATAAAAATTACCAAGCTGTGGTTTTCATAAACGGTCGGTTCAAAAACACCCCAAAACCGATGAAACACCGTTACCACGCAGACCCTTAGAAAAAAATGATTTAGATATGTTTAAGGGGCAAACCCCATTAATCCATGTTATGATCTAGCAAAAGGAGTAACACCTAGTAAATGGAAACAACAATGACAGCATATACGACATCAGCGAAACAAGGTATTATGGAGTCTCATTTTCCTCCAAAAGGTTAATCAATATATTTGTTCTCCAATTATAGGTTAGGACTTAACTTCTAGGAGTTCATCTTATTTGGGATTATTTTCTAGTAAAATTGCCGACACTCTTCTTTTCACCCCCATTTGAAGTACATAGTGTTATCATAACCTAGTAGCTGTTAGATCAAAACATTTTGTAACAAAATATAAATGATAACCTAGTTGTTGTTAGATCACAATGCACAGCCATATAGTAGCAACATAACTAAAAAAGTATGCACTTAGAAAAGACAGCCCCGGAGTAATCAAAAACCCTAATTTTAACGCCGACATAAAAAATTACGCTCCATAAATAATCATCAAGAAGAGCATACCATGACTCAAAGATTACCAATTTGAATCCGTTGCTTTGACCTGCAATCACAAACGCCAATAATCAGAAGAAGTATCGAGTCAATATAGACCTAAACATAAAATCTAAAGATCCAACTAAAAAATTCAAAGATCTGATATTTAAACCGAAATCCACAGAAACAAACGAAATTATAGATCAAATAACCTACATAAAATTAATATAAAAAAAAATCATCGAGAATTGAAGGAGAATAATTTCACCGAATTGTTGTTCCTCAATATCCAAGTCCCCGGAAAAACCTAATCGAGGTCCACTCTCTCCTTCTTCGGCGAGATTCGGTGGCAGGAACGAGATCCGGCGATTGCCGGCGGTTTGATCGGGTGGAGACGGAGTCACGGAGGGACCCTCTCCGTTTTGTTTCCCGTCGTTTTCTCACCAGCCACTCGAGAAAGAATACTATATTTTCCTTATTTTTCACTTGGCAACTAAATACAGCTGTTCATGTTCAGGTCTCTGCTAATATTTGAGATTCTATGGTTATTGAATTAAATATTTAGCTATATTAGGTCTTTATTACCTATACAACTATATAATTTAAAAAATCAGAAAATTAAATAATAAACTATAATAATATTGTAAATAAGATAAAAACTTTGTAGAAATACATGAAAAAAATATAAATTGCAAATATCATACCACTGCGGTATGGTCACATGACCGGTAATGCTAATGTCGTTATGGTAATTAGCGTTATTGGCGGTGTGTTGGTTTTATTTTTTTAAGAAAAATTTGTGTGGAGTACATACATATTAAAAAAAAATTTGATGGTTGATATAATCCAATTAAGAATGCTATTGGATTCCTTAAACTCTTGGTTGTAGGCTCTCTGTGTATGGAGTACAGTTGTTTAAAAAATGTACAAAATTAGATAAAATAAGGGAACCGTGGGTTTAAGCACCCAATTAAGAATACAGAAAAGTTGTTTTCCACCACAGTGCCAATGTTATTGGTGGTCTTATCCTCAGACCGCCAATGTTAATGGGGTCCGACAATATTTATATTTAAAAAAATTATCATTAGCAGTCATGCGACTATACCGCCATGAACATTAGTGATTTATATTATTTGATGTATTTCTGCAACATTTTAATCCTATTAGTAATATTATTATATTTTATTATTATGTACGTAATTTTCTATAAGAAAAATTAGTGTTCACCGTAAACAAATGTATTCAAAAAATATCCTTCCCTATGTTTACTAATTAAAATTGTTCATTAAATTTAACATGAGTAGTTATGTAATTATCTACTGGAAAAAAATGAGGGTCGTTGTTTGTTCTTCCCAATTAGTAAAAAATTAAGGAAATGTTATTTACTCTTCTCAAGTAGTAAACAATTAAGGAACTATTATTTGATCTTCCCAAGTAGTATTTATACGTGCAACTCAAGCACGTTTATACTAGTATATGCTAAAATGGAAGTGTAAAAAGATGCTTTGGAATCTAATCAATTTGGGATTAGTACTAAAGTATATGAAATATAATATCAACCTGGAGTTGAAAAGAAATAGGAGTGGAGTCCGTATTGTCACGACCCGCACCCGAAAAATTGGGCAGAGTCGTGGGTACGTCCAGCCTACGCCGCAGAATCGGCGGTAGAACGCTGTAAAGGTCCGTTCTAGGTCAACAATCTATAACTCACAAAACCTGTCAATATAACCTCTCCAAAAGGAGGGCAACCACGCAATATATATATGCCTCAATCACAATAACTAGGGGAAGAGTAAAAGCACGATAAGATATCAACAACGAAACAAAGAAACAAAGAGCAAGTACAATATTCAATATACAGTCCAAGTCTAAAGTCTACAACATCACAGAAGCAACAAAATAATAAATACAGTCATCCAGAAACCAACTGGGAGCAACCCAGGAAAACCCACCTAGCTAACTAGGGTGCTAACGGCGTCTCCTCGACGGGCTCCTCCTCAGTCTCCGGGTCACAACACTCCTCGACGCCCGACCCGTAGAATGTCGGACAAAAATCCTCAGGATCCTTTGGAAAAAATATGCCCAGTCAGAACTGGAGCGAAGTACATAACTCTGAAAGCAACTCCAAATACATGGTAAGGTGTATATGACTAGCAATAGAAAAGTATACAAGATGCACAGGAAAATAAATACAGGGTAGAACAGATAAAGTAGCTGCAATGTAAAACTGAAGAATAATACAAGTAGTAGAGAAGTAACTGCATGTGAGAAAATAGGAATACTAGCTAAGTGCCTTGAGCACAAGTTCGTTATGTGATCGGCTTAGGTTGCACATGAATAATCTACGATAACTCCGTTATGCATGAGTTGCATAACCGACATACACATGAATACTGTTTGGCTTTGATCACATAACCAACTCCTACTCCCCTCCCCCACTAATACTCTTGGATCCAACCACGATACGCTACGTACATGATAAATAACTCGCACACATGAAGGCGAGAGCACACGAAGCACATGATAGCACATGAGAATCAATACCTGAAGCACATGATGAAATACACGTGATAGAGTACCCGCTGAACACGGTAAGGGGGGTAGCATCTCATGACGGGATCCACTAGTACCAGCTCATAAAACAATGTGTCAGAATCAAGTATTACAGTTCTAGAACAGGTGATATAAACGCTATCATGAAATGGAAACGATCAGAGGTAGGTACTCGCCTGACGTCCTGAGCAACTAATGAGGATCGAGATCCGGACTGGCGTCGCAAAAACCTATTGCGAAAAGCAAGATTAAACAGGTTTCTATGGTTTAGAATAACTAGAAATAAGGTTCTAGGGTTATTCTAGGTCGAACGGGTCAAACCGATAAAATTTGGATCAAAAAGTCAACCCGGGGGTCCAAAAAGTCAACTCTAGGTCAAAAGTAGGTCAAATGTTGACTTTTACGGTCAACAAGGATAATTATGGTCAACACTAGGTCAAACTAGGGTGCCCCTAAAATTCTAGGTCAAAACTAGCTCATTAAGCTAGTAAACATTCAAACTCGCCTCCTCGAGATACCGGGATACCCTCGGTATCCAATACCTCGACCTAAGCTACGCACCCCTCCTATACCCGCTAAAACCTATGCTAGAACGCGTAATTATATACACATATACATATAAAAATAACTCTAAACCTATTCCTAGGCAACTGCTTAAAAACCCCGCTCCGATACTCAATACCTTGGGTATCTCAAGGTATTGAGATACCTTGATATCTCAAGGTATTGAGATATCCCTCTAATCCCTCACTAACTACCCATCTAGCTAGCTATCTATGCAATACACCTTGGTATATATATCTAGGCTACCATATATATATACAAACACACACACATATATATATATACCTACATATCTATATGTATATATATCCACATAAACACATATATATATTCATACCCATACTTATATACATATCTATATTTCTAACTACCTATCTATCTATCTATCTATCTATCTATCTATCTATCTGTATATCTAGATCCCTCTCTCCCTCTCACTACTTACTGCTACGGGGCTACGCAAATGCTGCTGCTGCTAGGCTACCCTCGCCACGCGGCGCTTGCGCCATGCCCTGCTGCTGCTGCTACAGTGCGCTGCTGCTGCTGCTACTGCTGGAGGATGCTGCTGCTGCTGCCGCGGCACTGCACGCGCCTGCAGCTTCTGCTACTGCTAGTTCTGCTGCTGGCTGCTGCTGCTGCATGTAGCTGCCTCGCTGCTGTGCTCCGCTGCAACGGCTACTGCTATCACACCCCGATCTCCCGCAAGCAAATCGGCCGTTCCCGCTAGGCAGGAATCACCCTCGCCAGCGCTCCCGCGGAACGATCGCTTGACCCATCCGGGCGTGATGCCGCACGAGCGTGAACCGCGCCCGTGCAAGGCCGTGATTCATTGGCTGGCGATAAGAGTTCTAAGCCACAGAGTCGCACAGATTGTCCGAGTGCAGCGGAGTCATGAACGCATAGGCGATCGGTAACAGGTTCACTGAGTCGACAATATAGCGAAAGCATTGAAACACAAGTTGAAGTAAAGCAACTCTTTTATTGATATAAACATGTGTTACAGGCGGCGTATAGCCGAGATTACAAGTCGCTCAAGCCTCTCTCTCTGAAACAGTAAAACGTGCCAAGTGGCTACAGGCGATGATCAGGCGATGTTCAACATTATGTCTTGTATATGTGCTTCAGTTTCGGATGCACCGTTGCAAGGCTTCAGATGGAACTCTTGGCCTTAGCATGCACGTTGGAGGCGTCCGCACCGAACGAGGTTCTCCCGCACCCTGCAAGCAAACTGGTGGATTATCAGTACATTGAATGCACTGGTGGGGAAGCTACTCGCCCGCTCGACAAATCCAAACACGTAATACAGGTTCCGTGCACAACTATTAAGTTGTCTTTCTAGTTGCCTTAGGATCATTTTCATGCAAACATTGAATAGCCTATCGTGTCGGGCAGTGCGCCGTGCAACATGAGAGGAAACACGGCGAGACTTATCAACTTACCATCTCCTTCCCTGTCCAAGGCAAACATGTTAATGAAAACACGGGCAAGTATAAACAATCAGGAGCATAGCATATGCAACATGAGGGTCATTATTTTCAGATCGTTCAGGTGTCCCGTTCATTGATGCTATGCAGTGACTCGCACGCGGATAGCCGCTAAGCGAGGATGACTTATCTATATGACAATTGTCGCTGGCAAAGCCATAAAGGACGAGTTATAGTCACGGGATAGAAGACGATATGCGACGCAGGTTGCGAGCCTCGCCACATGCCATCTTCATCCTCAATTCCAATTGACTAATCCATATGTTTCGTCCGGATCAGATCGGCCCCAGTGTCCCGGCGACCGTCCGCGAAACCTCCAAACCTTGTGCACCAAGTTGTCCGCGACATGCAGGTCCATAGGGTTATCCATTCCATTCCATATCCATTCCATTTCATATCCATTCCATATCCATTCCATGTTCATATCGATCACGATACAATTTCCATTATGAACATGCTTGGACAGGATCCTCGTTCAAAGGTAAACTTGATGTGATCACAGTACAGTATTTATTTGCCTTGATGCATGCCCCTGGTTCGGGGATGCCTTGGTGACCTAACGGTCCCGGATACTTGCAGGTTCGTTCAGGCGCGGAACGACTACGTAGTAGTCTCCCGGGGTTTGGATGAAGGCAAGGCAACAAACAAGCAGGCAAGCATGCGTTTCTAAGGAACGTAAGCAGGCCCGTTGCTCGGACCCGAAGGTAAGCCGAGAGTTGAAACCGACAAGGGACTTAGCATGCGAGGGTCTGAACATAAGCAGTGTTTCAATTTCCATGTTCTAGCATAAGCAATATGAGTTGGGATTATTCCCTTAGCTAGGTGCGTTGGATTTATTAGCATGCAGGGGGTGAATCACCTAGCGACTAGCATAAATATTCCAGATTTTATGTGTGCTGGCTAAGCAAAGACAAGTTCACCGTAGCCACCCACCTTAGCGATGATTCGCCTCGGTAGAGCGATACGCCTGAGCGAGCCTCTGAAAGTCCAAGCCGGATTCCTGTAGGGACAAGTCTGGATATCCTTTGCTTCTTTATTGCAAAGCGGGTCGGGACAGCTGCACGATTGCCATTTGAAACGGCAGTCCGCTTGAGCGGAACGGGGTGTTACATCCTACCCAACTTAGAAAAAGTCTCGTCCTCGAGACTTACTAAGGACAAGCAGTAATCTAGGGTTGAGGTAATCCTAGACAAGTCGTTGTACTTGTTTCATTTGGATCTTCACTTGCACAAGCTTCGAAATCAGCATATCGCTTAGACTGGATCATGCGCACTTTCGAAGTGCACTTCTAGCGTGAACACGTCAACCAGCTCAGTGATAGCGAAGTCTTAGCACTCGAGTTTCACCTTTTCTTAAGTCTTGGATGGTGCACTAGTTCAAGGCGTCCCTCGAATAGATACATTCAACCAAACTTAGGGTTAGTGAAAATCGGACAAGCTACTAGCGATACTCTCGAAAGGTTCGCACAGGTTGGCACAAAGGCCACTCGCAGCATACAACCAGACAAACAATCATATCATTCAAAACGCATTTTGAAAGTATTTAGACTTATTGTTGGAACATCCCATCGAGGCATTGAGAGAGAGCGTACACATAACCCACGAACGAGCTTTTGAAACAGAGATATCGAATCGAAGTCCAAAGGCGTAGAAGTCAGGCTCTGATACCACTATGTCACGCCCCGATCTCCCGCAGGCAAATCGGCCGTTCCCGCTAGGCAGGAATCACCCTCGCCAGCGCTCCCGCGGAACGATCGCTTGACCCATCCGGGCGTGATGCCGCACGAGCGTGAACCGCGCCCGTGCAAGGCCGTGATTCATTGGCTGGCGATAAGAGTTCTAAGCCACAGAGTCGCACAGATTGTCCGAGTGCAGCGGAGTCATGAACGCATAGGCGATCGGTAACAGGTTCACTGAGTCGACAATATAGCGGAAGCATTGAAACACAAGTTGAAGTAAAGCAACTCTTTTATTGATATAAACATGTGTTACAGGCGGCGTATAGCCGAGATTACAAGTCGCTCAAGTCTCTCTCTCTGAAACAGTAAAGCGTGCCAAGTGGCTACAGGCGATGATCAGGCGATGTTCAACATTATGTCTTGTATATGTGCTTCAGTTCCGGACGCACCGTTGCAAGGCTTCAGAGGGAACTCTTGGCCTTAGCATGCACGTTGGAGGCGTCCGCACCGAACGAGGTTCTCCCGCACCCTGCAAGCAAACTGGTGGATTATCAGTACATTGAATGCACTGGTGGGGAAGCTACTCGCCCGCTCGACAAATCCAAACACGTAATACAGGTTCCGTGCACAACTATTAAGTTGTCTTTCTAGTTGCCTTAGGATCATTTTCATGCAAACATTGAATAGCCTATCGTGTCGGGCAGTGCACCGTGCAACATGAGAGGAAACACGGCGAGACTTACCAACTTACCATCTCCTTCCCTGTCCAAGGCAAACATGTTAATGAAAATACGGGCAAGTATAAACAATCAGGAGCATAACATATGCAACATGAGGGTCGTTATTTTCAGATCGTTCAGGTGTCCCGTTCATTGATGCTATACAGTGACTCGCACGCGGATAGCCGCTAAGCGAGGATGACTTATCTATATGACAATTGTCGCTGGCAAAGCCATAAAGGACGAGTTATAGTCACGGGATAGAAGATGATATGCGACGCAGGTTGCGAGCCCCGCCACATGCCATCTTCATCCTCAATTCCAATTGACTAATCCATATGTTTCGTCCGGATCAGATCGGCCCCAGTGCCCCGACGACCGTCCGCGAAACCTCCAAACCTTGTGCACCAAGTTGTCCGCGACATGCAGGTCCATAGGGTTATCCATTCCATTCCATATCCATTCCATTTCATATCCATTCCATATCCATTCCATTTCATATCCATTCCATATCCATTCCATGTTCATATCGATCACGATACAATTTCCATTATGAACATGCTTGGACAGGATCCTCGTTCAAAGGTAAACTTGATGTGATCACAGTACAGTATTTATTTGCCTTGATGCATGCCCCTGGTTCGGGGATGCCTTGGTGACCTAACGGTCCCGGATACTTGCAGGTTCGTTCAGGCGTGGAACGACTACGTAGTAGTCTCCCGGGGTTTGGATGAAGGCAAGGCAACAAACAAGCAGGCAAGCATGCGTTTCTAAGAAACGTAAGCAGGCCCGTTGCTCGGACCCGAAGGTAAGCCGAGAGTTGAAACCGACAAGGGACTTAGCATGCGAGGGTCTGAACATAAGCAGTGTTTCAATTTCCATGTTCTAGCATAAGCAATATGAGTTGGGATTATTCCCTTAGCTAGGTGCGTTGGATTTATTAGCATGCAGGGGGTGAATCACCTAGCGACTAGCATAAATATTCCAGATTTTATGTGTGCTGGCTAAGCAAAGACAAGTTCACCGTAGCCACCCACCTTAGCGATGATTCGCCTCGGTAGAGCGATACGTCTGAGCGAGCCTCTGAAAGTCCAAGCCGGATTCCTGTAGGGACAAGTCTGGATATCCTTTGCTTCTTTGTTGCAAAGCGGGTCGGGACAGCTGCACGATTGCCGTTTGAAACGGCAGTCCGCTTGAGCGGAACGGAGTGTTACAACTGCCACTGCCTCCCTCGCTGCTCTCTGCTGCCCACGACACACCACGCACACACATACACAATCACACATATATATACATATATACACACGAACATAAACACACACACACACACACACACACACACACACACACACACACACACACACATATATATATATATATATATATATATATATATATATATATATATATATATATATATATATATATATACACACATATCTATAATCACACACACACACACATATATATATATATATATATATATATATATATATATATATATATATATATATATATATATATATATAAACACACTCTACATATACGCACACACACACACACACACACACATATATATATATATATATACAAACACATATCTATAAATATACACACACTCATATAGATATACAAACATATATTTATATAGATATATACACACATACATATATATAAACTCATATACACATATATATATATAAAAACACAAACACTCATATATATATATATATATATATATATATATATATATATATATATATATATATATATATATATATATATATATATATATATATATTTGTATAGAGCAGTGAGGGAATTAAAAATATGATGGCTGAAATATATTTCTAAAGTTGATTTTTTTTTTATAATACTACTATAAGACCAGTCATACTTTATGGATCATGATTGTTGGATTGTATTTCATTTCCGGTTGAGCGCTCAAAAGGGGGGTGACAATAGAGTTGGTAATTTAGTCCCACATCGGATAGGAGGTGAGATCATGATGTGTAGATAATTGGGATTGGTTCAGGCCTTACATGAAAATTTTATTTTAAGGCATATGGGCCCAATCAAATATCGTATCTCATGGGCCAACTCCGATTCGGGTCACACCGCGATCCCAACAAGTGGTATAAGAGCCCAAGGTTACTGTAGTGCCCCACTCCGTGTTGGCATTATGTACAAGAGATATCATTTTGATGGCTCGAGCGGAAGCCTTCTCGAAGAGTTCCTCGATCGAAACATAAGACGATTGATCTAGGTGGGTGGCAGAACTTCATTCTCTGATTCTTGCATGCCTTAATAATGAATCTGAGTTTTATAATGCTTGTTGCTAAGTAGATAATGTTCGCATAAGAATGATAGAATGAGAATATGTATTGCTTAACTAAAGAACTTGTATTGCTTGCTATCAAAAAGAACCTTGTCATGCTAAGTAAAAAAAATAGAATGTTGCATTCTAGGTCACACTGACATGGCTATCGAACGAACCCTTGTCATGCTAATAAGAAGAGTAAAAGTAAACGCTTGAACATGTTCCTTCTTGGTATGCTAAAGATAGAGTAGAACTGCATGCTTAGTTAGAAGAGATGGAAGAACCGTGACATGCTTGCTTAATTAGAGATCACTTATATATTGCTTGTCATTGATGCAAAAGATAGAACAGTAGCATGCGAGATTTTATAGAACTGTTACTGGTTTCATGTTAAAAGAACTTCTGCTTGAAATATAGACTTGTTATCAAACTCATTCAGAGAATAGCTTGATCATGTGTCAAAGCAGCTAGTATAAGCGTATACTAGTGTAGTGCTGGGCCATGAATTGAACCTATCGATTGATTGATAAGAAGAAGAGATAGAAGTTTGCTTGATCATTGCTTGCTTGCATTATAGAATTAGCTGATAAGGGTGCATCCATGCATCAGTCTGACAACTTGTGCACAAGGTATGGGGTCTCTCGAGCGGTATCATGGGGCACTGGAAACCGTTCAGCCTAGGAGAGGCTAATCGGAACACCATGAGGCAATGAAGTACTCGCTATTAGGTGAGTGTTTATGTCATTAGTTAGCTGGTTCACGTGTCAAACCAGCCATTTTGAGCGTATTTTGGTGTAGTATTGGGCCGTGATAACACCGCTACTAATCATGGGCCATCATATAGTTAGGGCTCATGCTAGGATTTTAGCCTTCTTGCATACCTAACTGTTTGATGCATAGACGAACATGAAATAATACCTATAAATGTATATGCAAATTGTTGCTAACTTGTGTGTCTGCTGCAGGGATAACCGTTCGACCGTGAGTAAGAAATCACTGAATAAGTGATGTATTCGTTATTGATTATGTTTACTATCATATGATGTGTTCCTTTAAACTGATATGAATAGTTCACTAGATGCACTACTGCCTTGAACTGATATGAAGAGTCAACTAGAGATAGCTGATGTTCTTAAGAATTGATGAATATGGCTCACGATACATGTTGCGCATTACACGATAGAGAAAATCAGCATTGTGCACGGACACTGTCCCTATAGTCTGCTAGAATGTATTGATAGGCAAACTGTTTTTCAAAGATGTATTTTCAAAAAGAAGTAAATTGACTCCGATCCCGTACTGCATGAAATGAACTTAGGTAAAAGTACCAAGATCACTAGTAATATAATATTTTATCGCATGCTTACTTAGTGTTGGTTTAGAGAGTGTTGCTTATGTTCATTATTTTATACTCACTAGTACTTTCCCCAAAGTGTTGACCCCCCCCACCAGTTCTGTTCGCAGGTACTGGATCGTCCGAAGAAGTGATAGCAGTTCTCATCCTCAGGAGCCAAAAATCTGGAGTCGATGTCTTATGATGTATCGAGATGTTTCGAGCTATTTTTGTATAAAGGAATGTAATTTATGAAATAACGTCATTGTAATTAAGAGAGAGCTTGAGTGATTTATAATCTCGGACAAACATCGCTTGTAACACTTCTTGAATATCAATAAAGAGATTACGTTCTTATGTCATTGTGTTCTTTTACTTTTCTGCATATTGTGTCGTTGTTGCTTCCATCTTGAATAGCTTATTTGTCCTTGTTCAAAGTCTTGGCCTTGTAAAAGTGCAACTTAGGCTTGCACGATATCACATCCATGCGAGGACAATCGATTCCACAAGGTGCTAAGCGAGGACGATCGGCCCTTGCGGGAATCGGGGCGTGATAGTTACGGGGCTAGTTTGGGCGGCTATAAAAGGTTCGAGATAGATGGTGTTGAACGTTCATGGATTATACAGGCTCTTATTAAGGTGAATAGAAGCATCAACTACACGAATTGGCTTTAAAGGTGGATCTGACGAGTCCAAGGTGGAGCAAGACGTTATGGTTGGCACACAATGGTGGTGTGGATGAACGTGTCAGGTTTGGTTCTGTTGTCGAACGGATCGAGATGACAATATATTGGATCTCCTGGGTGCTCGGTTAGCGGAAACGAACATAGGTAGCCAGAGTGGGCTAAGGTTGTTCGTTTAGCGGAAACGAGCAAAGGTAGCCAGGGTTGTGCTAAGGGTGCTCAGCTAGCGGGAACGAGCAAAAGGTAGCCGGGGTGTGCTAAGGTTGTTCGGCTAACATAAACGAGCTAAGGTGGAGATTGTTGGATTATATCTCGTTTTCGGTTGAGCACTCAAAAATGGGGTGACAATGGAGTTGGTAATTTAGTCCCACATCGGATAGGAGGTGGAATCATGAGGTGTAGATAATTGGAATTGGTTCAGGCCTTACATGTGAATTTTCTTTTAAGGCATATGGGCCCAATCCAATATCGCATCTCATGGGCTAACTCCGGTTCGGGTCATACCGCGTTCCCAACAATGATATTAGAATAATAAGAACCACCATGTTTGTCAAGTTAGTGTAGCTGAAATAAGAATGCTAAGATGAAGAAGTGACAATACATTTGATAGGATAAGAAATAAGTGTATACATGAAAAGTAAGAGCTATAATTAAGAACAATATGAGAGAAATTTGACTTAGGTTGTTTAGATATGTGTAACATGGACCAATAGATACTTTCGTAAGAAGAAATAAAAATATAGTAGTTAATGGAGCTTCTATGACTAGATGTAGGCCTAGACAAACATAGTTTCAAGTGTTAACGAATGATATAAATTTTGTTAGCGTTGTAGAGGACATGGTCCTTAACAAAGCCAAATGGAAGAAAATGATTCAAAGAGCACAGAAATTTGAGATAAATGCTTTGTTGCTGTCGTATTAAGTCATTATTATTCAAACTGAAAATATGTTTATGTTTTTTTTTATCTAGAATAATTTATTCATATGATAGTCAACTAAAAAATGTTTGGATATTTATTTTTGCCACTTATAAGAGACAACCACTTGAAGGTGAGCACAAAAGTGATCTTGTTTTTTGCCACTTATAAATGGCTTAAATTAGATGTGGCATTTGTTGGCTTTGCTTTAGCAAAAGCTCAAGCTCCTTCTTTTCTTTAGTCCCACATCGGATGGGCCAAACCGTTCTTGTGTACATATATTAGTTTCTCTTCTTTGCTCTCTTAAAGTTGTTCTGTGGGGAACCCCTTGGGCCACACGCATGCGCCGTCGCCGCCGCTCGGCTCGGTTCGGTTTGGTGCGGTACGCGTAACGGGTGCGGGTACGCGCCCACATCTGCGGGCGCCGAATGCCGATTCGATTTTCTCTTCAGGCTGGGACCCTAAAATTCTTTTTGCTCCTCTTCTTTTTTTCATTTAATTTTCTGAACGTTGGAAAATTAATTTTGTCCGTTACTAATTGTTTTTGAACCGTTATAAACTTTTGTGTCCCGATTCATTCCTCTGTGACTGTGTAACGGCTGAATTAATAGAAAATTAATTCAGATCGTTACATAGTGTATGGATTATTATATATATGAGTGGTTCTCTTTGTGAACATTAGCAGAAAAAATTCTTTCCTCCAAACAATTGCTGCCAACATTCTGTCCAATCTTCGTCGTTTCAATCGTCTCCAAGCTCTGGGCAGAGCTAAGTCCTGGTCGTCCTCTCCGAGTCGTGTGCGACTACGAGATACCGGTAGTACGGGGGTTTTACCACTAGGAGCTTTGGGAAACATCTACACACAGATCCCGAATCAACTCTTAGGGCAGTGCTTCGTGCACGACTTCCCCAAAGGCCGGTAACATCAGTCTAATTTTATTTTTTATTCACAAATTTTTTAATAAGAAAACGACAATTATTCTAACAATCTAAGAGTTTATTTATTTGTTAGAATTGCTTATTTGTTAGAATTGATTTTTCTAACTATTTGTTACTGGTTGTTAAATAGTTACTGTTAGAATTGATTTATTTGTTAGAATTGATTTTTCTAACTATTTGTTACTGTTTGTTAAATAGTTACTGTTAGAATTGATTTATTTGTTAGAATTGATTTTCTAACTATTTGTTAATGTTTGTTTAAATTGTTACTGTTAATCGTATGTTAGAGTTGATTTATTCCAGAAAAAAAATCAAGTTAATAGTTACTGTTTGTTTAAGCAAATTTTCTAGAAAAAAATTCAAGTTAATAGTTACTGTAGCAATTTGCTTCATTTCCTCAATTGATTTATTTGTGTACTTATCAAGTTGCTTATTATACTGTCAAATTGCAAATTTGCTTAAAGTGTTTTAAAAATTGTTACCACATTTGATAATTTTGTCAATTGTAATTTTTGATCACAAAATTCCTTTCAATTATAACATACAATTTGCTTCATTTTTAATCACTTAGTATTTTGAAAGCAATCTAGGACCAAAAGAAAATAGTTTAGTAAAAAGGAAATTGCAAATAAAATCTTGAAATCTAAAGTTTTAAAGTAGAGACAAACTCGGGCACAAGCCGAAAGGGTTCTTCTGTCAACCGGGTGTAAATAGCCTTAAGCGACATGGTACTTAAGAGTCTTCGGACCGCCGCTAGCTAGGAACCGGCCCCTACAGCTAACCTGAGTTGATCAACACTTGAAAAACTAAAGATTTTAATATTGTTTAGCAAAGACCACCTAAACTATTATCTTAGATATTGTTATTAAATAAATTTATATTTTTTCAGACTGCAATCATGACTGGTAAGGAGGAATCCTCTACTGCAAAACCTGCTAAGTTTGATGGCTCATACTTTAAAAGATGGCTGAGCCAAATAAAATTTTGGCTCACGACCTTAGGACTTATTTCAGCCATTGATGGGTCCACACCCATCACAAATGATTCTGATGATACTGAGTCTGACATAGGAGTGTCCACCTCCTCGAAACCAAAAATCCCTAAAGAAATAGACTTCCATTGTTTTCATAGAATTCTAAGCGCATTATCTGAATCCTTGTATGATATATTTTTTGAATACAAGAGCGCGAAAGAACTTTAAAAAGCCTTGGAAGATAAATACGGTTGTGATGATGCCGGAATAGAAAGGTTTAATTCTTCAACCTTTAATAGGTATTTCATGGTATATAACAAGCCAATGAATGACCAACTCCATGAATTCCAAGAATACTGTAGGCATATTCAAGCCAAAGGCACATCTTTCTCCAATGAGCATAAAATAGCATGCCTAATAGACAAGCTACCTCCCTCTTGGTCTGATATTTCTAAGGAACTTATCCATACACAAGGAGATCTTACCTACAATCAAGTCCTAAAGAAAATTAGAACCGAAGAACAAATTAGATTGAGGTCTAAGCCTAAGACTGAATCTAAAGCTAAGGTAAACCTTGTAGAAGGCCAAGGAAAACCCAAATCTAATTTTTCTTATAAATCCAAAAAGAATTTCTTCAAGAAGAAGAAAAACTTTCAGCCTAACCACCAAAACCATCATCACCAAAACCAAAAACCTAGAAACTTCAGTCAGACTCAGGATCAAAAGAGATTTTGTTTTGTATGTGGTAAAACAAACCATATGGTCACCAACTGCTACCATAGGAAGGAGGAAGCTGTCCAGACCTCCTACAAAGGAAATGGCTCAGTTAGACCAGAAGCGAACATGCTTCACAAAGATTCTTCGAGTTCCTTCAGGTCTGTAAGCTTTCAACCCCTTATTAACCTCTCTTACCATTCTGATGATTGGTGGTTGGATTCTGGAGCTAATGTTCACGTTTCGTTTGATCGCTCCTGTTTTTCAAACTATCAGGAATCAAGTGGAGGAGGTGTGACCCTAGGAGATGGCTCAACGGCACAAATTATTGGAAGAGGAAAAGTTGACCTGAAGATGACATCAGAAAAAATCTAAACTCTTCATGATGTTCTTCATGTGCCGTCTGTCAGGAGAAACCTAGTTAGTGGATCTCTTCTTGTAGCCTCAGGATACAAAATTATAATGGAGGCAAATAAAGTAGTATTTTCTAAGCATGACTCATTTATAGGAAAAGGCTTTGTAAAATACGGTCTTTTCATTTTAAGCACAATGAATAAAATTTCTGATTGTTCTCTCATTGTCTCTAATATAGAATCTTCAAATATTTGGCATGGCAGACTAGGTCATATGAACCTAGGTTCTATTAAAAGAATGATGACTTTAGATCTTATTCCCAATACTCCAATAGATGACAAGCACAAATGTGAGATTTGTGTTCAAGCCAAACACACTAAATTACCATTCAAATCTGTAGAAAGAAATTCTGACATTCTAGAACTTATCCATAGTGATGTATGTGACTCAAATAGGATTTTGATCAGAGGCGGTAGAAAATACTTTATTACGTTTATAGATGATTATTCAAAGTATTTTTATATCTACTTTCTCAAAACCAAAGATGAAGTTCTAGATAAATTTAAGGTCTACAAATCTAAAGCTGAGAATCAATTAGAAAGGAAGATTAAGATCCTTAGATCTGATCGTGGTGGAGAATATACCTCAAACGAAATGATTAACTTCTGTAAAGAATATGGAATAATTCATGAGGTAACTGCTCCATATTCACCTCAGTCTAACGGAGTTGCTGAACGCAAGAACCGCACTCTGTTAGATATGGTGAATGCCATGCTTCTCAGCTCTGGTGCTCCTAATAACGTGTGGGGAGAAGCCCTTTTAACTGCCTGTTACATTCTTAATAGGATTCCTAGTAAGACAAAAGATAAGACTCCCTATGAGCTATGGAAAGGTAGAGCTCCTAGGATTAATTACCTTAGAGTTTGGGGATGCCTTGCTAAAGTCGGAATTCCTGAACCTAAAAAGAGAAAGATTGGTCCCAAGACTGTAGACGCTGTTTTTATAGGATATGCCTTAGACAGCTATGCCAATAGATTTCTAGTGACTCACTCAGAAGTAAATAAAATCTCTAACAATACCATTATAGAAGCAAGAGATGCAGTTTACTTTGAAAATATATTTCCTTTTAAGGATAGAAGTTCAATATCTTCCTCCATACCCTCTACTAGTTCTCAAGTCCAAATACCAAGCTCACAATCTGAAAAAGACTTAGAACCTAGACGGAGTAAAATGAATATGATTGAAAAAAATTTAGGAGAAGGATTCTTCACCTTTTTGATAGAGGGTGATCCCTCAACTTATGAAGAAGCAATGTCGTCTCCTGATGCTCCCTTTTGGAAATAAGCCATTAACAGTGAATACAACTCCATCATGGAGAATAACACTTGGTTTCTAACAGATCTACCTTTAGGCAATAAACCAATAGGTTGTAAGTGGATTTTCAAGAAGAAACTCAGAGCCGATGGTACTATAGAGAAATACAAAGCTAGATTAGTTGCTAAGGGTTTTACCCAGAAGAAAGGGTTAGATTATTTTGATACCTACTCTCCTGTAGCTAGGATCACATCCATTAGAACTCTCTTGGCCTTAGCATCCATTCATGATATTCTAATCCATCAAATGGATGTAAAGACAATATTTTTGAATGGAGATCTAGAGGAAGAACTTTATATGGACCAACCTGAAGGTTTCATTGCTAAAGGTCAAGAAAAAAAAGTCTGCAGACTAGTAAAATCCCTCTATGGCTTGAAACAAGCTCCCAAATAATGGCACAATAAATTTGACAAAGTAATTTGTGAATATGGTTTCTTGTCAAATGAGTATGACAAATGTATATACTCTAAAGGTACATGTAAAAGTTGTGTCATTTTATGCTTGTATGTAGATGATATCCTTATCCTAGGTTCATCACGTGAATTGATAAATATTACAAAGAACTATTTATCTAGCCAGTTTGATATGAAAGACCTAGGAGAAGCCAACTTATTTTAGGAATGCAAGTGACCAAAGGCAAAGAGGGTTATACTCTATCTTTAGCACATTCAATTGAAAAATGCTAAAAAGGTTTGAGTTATTTGATAAGAAACCTGTCCTTACTCCTTATGACAGCAGACTGTACTAAAAAAGATTGAAGGATCACCTTTGGAACAACATAAATATTTACAGATGATAGGCTCCCTTATGTATATAACAAACAGGACAAGACCTGATATTGCATTTGCCATTGGGAGACTAAGTAGATATACCAGTAACCCAAATCAGTCACATTGGACTGCCTTGGATAGGGTATTTAGATATCTCAATGGCACCATAGATTACAAACTTCATTTTACTAGGCACCCTGATATCATAGAAGGTTATTCAGATGCAAACTGGGTAACCGACTCACATGACATAAAATCTACTACTGGATATGTATTTACTCTAAGAGGAGCTGCAATCTCCTGGGGCTCTTGTAAGCAAACTATCATAGCTAGAAGTACTATGGACTCTGAAATGATAGCTTTAGATACAACTTATTAAAATATAGCCCAAGCGGCTATACATGTGTACAATGACTCCCCATCCCTATGGTGACAGTGTTCCTGTGTGATATGGTTAGGATGAGGTTAAACTCTTAATAGGTCCAAGCTATAATGCTGGGTTGATTCATATCACCAACCATTAAGAACTTACCTATATGAGAGGTCGTGGAGGCCGCGACTATGGGACAGGGCGATCCCAGACAACTCTCATGAATGTGAAAAGTGCGCATGGCCATTTAAAAGCGCCACCCGATAGACCAAGGACCTCTAGCGTAATATGTGTGCTATTTTTCTAAATCTGGTTCAAGAAGTCTGATTCAAGGCATAGTCCATCAAGCACTTCTTCAGATTAAGGCAATAGTCACTACGTGAGATTCAAGGCTGTAGTCCATCTCATCTATGCATAGTATTTTACTGCTCAGATTCTCTCTCTCTCTATTTCTCTCTATTTACTTCACTCTTATCTCTGTTTCGGAACTTGACCTTTTGGGGGGGGGGAATTGTTGGCTTTGCTTTAGCAAAAGCTCAAGCTCCTTCTTTTCTTTAGTCCCACATCGAATGGGCCAAACCCTTCTTGTGTACATATATTAGTTTCTCTTCTTTGCTCTCTTAAAGTTGTTGTGTGGGGAACCCCTTGGGCCACACGCGTGCCCCGCCGTCGCCCGGCCCGGCTCGGTTCGGTTCGACGCGCGTAACGGGTGCGGGTACGCGCTCACATCTGCGGGCGCCGAATGCCGATTCGATTTCCTCTTCGGGTTCGGGCTGGGACCCTAAAATTCTTTTTGCTCCTCTTCTTTTTTTCATTTAATTTTCTGAACGTTGGAAAATTAATTTTGTCCGTTACTAATTATTTTTGAACCGTTATAAACTTTTGTGTCCAGATTCATTCCTCTGTGACTGTGTAACGGCTAAATTAATAGAAAATTAATTCAGACCGTTACATAGTGTATGGATTATTATATATATGAGTGGTTCTCTTTGTGAACATTAGCAGAAAAAATTCTTTACTCCAAACAATTGCTGCCAACATTCTGTCCAATCTTCGTCGTTTCAATCGTCTCCAAGCTCTGGGCAGAGCTAAGTCCTGGTCGTCCTCTCCGAGTCGTGTGCGACTACGAGATACCGGTAGTGCGGGGGTTTTACCACTAGGAGCTTTGGGAAACGTCTGCACACAGATCCCAAATCAACTCTTAGGGCAGTGCTTCGTGCACGACTTCCCTAGAGGCCTGTAACATCAGTCTAATTTTATTTTTTATTCACAAATTTTTTAATAAGAAAACGACAATTATTCTAACAGCATTTATCATTCAAAAACAAGTAAGTCCTTATAAAGTATAAAAAAATATTTTGTCCTCGTATATTCTTTTAAAATGGCTAAAATATCCTCAAAAATTTAAGAAGAAGAAAAATCATGTGAATAAAATTACCATTCTTAAAATAGCTAAAATACCCTCTCGAAACCCTATTTTGCCCTAGCCCCTTGCCCCTTTGGAAATCGAACAAAATACAATGACGTCCATATTTTCAATCTTCAATTCATTATCGTAAATCAAAATCGATGAACAAGATCTAGCAAGGATTGTAAAATATTATATATTCGTGGTATCAAGTAGTAGATCAAGGAAGTAAACGACCATGTTATAATATTATCGTTTATATCCATTTATTGTAATATTGATTTCTGTTAAAAAAAATGTCTCCTAGAAAATATGTATATGAATATGATAAACTTAAAAAGAAATATTGAAATATTGAATGAATTTCAAAGAGGAGCCTTCAAAAAAATGTTGTTATAAAAGCAAAAATTATTGATAATGTTAACGTGTTAGGCGAAAATGATATATTGATGATTTAGGCCAAAGTGAGGATGTTATTAATTTAGGAGAAAATGGTAATGTTGCTAATTTGGGCAAAATGATAATGTTGGTAAAAAAAAGAATATTATTTTGCAATTGAATTGTAAATTTATTTTGAGCACATGTGCATCTTATTAAATAATATAGTGTACCAAGAATTTTTTAATTTACTTATAAATTTTATGATTTGATACAATTAATTTGTAATTTTATTTTGAGTACATGTAACCCCCTGTAATTTCAAATTTACTTTAATATCATTAGTATTAAGTATTACTGAATATTTTTCTAATTTAAATATTTTTTTATTTAACCTATTTTCTTAATTAATCAAATTTCTTATAATTATTCAATCATAGTTGGCTAGTTAACTCACTATACGCAAGTCCAAACACCCCTCCACCCCCACTACTCTCTCTCTCTCTCTCTCTCTCCTCCCTCCCACTCTTTCTCTCTCACAGTCCCCCCCCCCTCTCTCTCTCTCTCTCTCTCTCTCTCCTCCCTCCTCCCTCCCACTCTTTCTCTCTCACAGTCCCCCCCCCTCTCTCTCTCTCTCTCTCTCTCTCTCTCTCTTTGGATTGAGATAACCCCCATTCTTAGTTTCATCATCATCACCGCCATTCTCATAACCATCATCGATAGGAAGTAGCAGCGTAGGAGCATCGTTAGTGGTAGAAACATGGCTGGTCATTATTTAATTTTTGATCGAAATTGAACCAAGCCGAATAAGAGATTCGGCTTGGCTTAAATTCGGTTCGGTTTCGGTTTTGAAAACTCAGTTATGGTTTTGGATTCCGATTTCGGTCAAAAATCGGATAAGATTTACGCAATTACGTAAATACTTTCAATTTTATACATATTTGATGATTAAAATGTGTATATTTTGAAAAGTGTTTTAAAGCACAACTTTAGTAATTTAGCAAGTAGTCCAACTATAGAGCGAATTTTGAAATACAAGAAAGTATGTATAAAAATTATATATATTTTTGTATAATTTAACCACAATTCCAACTTTCGGTCGACTCCATTAAACAATAAAAATTGTCCAATCGAATAAAGTAAATCAATTACTGGTTCGGTTCATTTTTGATATTGCTATAACTTTGGTTCGGTTTCTATTTTCTATCTTTAGAAGTTTGGTTTATTCGATTTTGTGTCACGTCCCAGTCCCAAAATACGTAGGACTAGGATACGTAACTATGCCAGCCGCCCATATATATGGCAACTCCAATATATGGAAACCATATATACGTGCGTACGCTGTATAATGAACCATAAATTCACCAGTGGTATAATTAATCACAAGTCACAGGATAATATCTAAATCTCATCCACAGAGTCAAATATACATGAATAACTAATAACCAAGTAACTAGATCCCAATATAAAGTAACTAGAGAATGATAGTCGGATGGAAACAAATCCACTGCCGAAATAGAATATAAAATGAACCAGATACACACCATATAAGAACACCTCTGACAATCACGAGGCTCGAAGAGAAGACCTCCTCGGAAATATACGTAACATGTCCGGATCTGTGCTCCTGCGAATACTCAAGAACATATACACCTGGCAGGGGACCAGGTCCTCAGAGGGACATAGCAAGATACATAAAAATGACATGCCATAATGTAAATACTGAATAAATAAATGGGGTGTGCTAACCATCTAAGTGAATGCAATTTAAAGACCTTGTAGTACGCATGGGAATGTGTGGGCTAGACATATGCTGACGTAATTCACCAATCGTCATGACTGGCTAGTATATGTGTCATATGCCCCCTGACGCAAGGGCACTCCGCAATCGTCCATCCCTGCAGAGCATGGAACGAAGGATAAAAACATACAATACCCCATCCTCCTCGGAGCAAGGTAACAGGAACAAGAAAACCAATACCCCCATCTCCGAGCAGCATGGTAACATGAATGCCCCATCTCCGTAGAGTATGGTATCAGGCCACAGGAATATATAAGGAGGGGGTGTCCCATACGCCTACTAGTATCTTTCCCGCCCAATATAGATGTACAAGTCATGAAAACGACGTGGACACCTCCTATTATGATGCAAGTCTCGATAAAATAATCAACTGAGCTAAATACCGCTACACGTGTTGCTCACACTGATGGCCAGTCGCGCATGAGGCACGCGTCCCTACATGTACTCACTCTGTGACGTGTAATGATACGTGTCAAGGCCTGGGAAGTTATATCCATAACTTCACAACTTTAGGTGGGTCTACTAGACACTAGGTCAGACACAAGTCCTAACGTCAACGCCATCGTTGACTGCACCCGAGTCTGCTCGGACGCGCACATTTATATAATATTAAAATAAATAAATATATAACTAACAATAACTGAATTTAAACAGTACAACAAGGCAAGGTATACTTGCCTGGCAGGAGAGCTGCAAATATAATATCCAGATGTCAAATACCAAGTGTCAGAAACTATGGCCTCAGAAGGAAAGTCTCCGGATGCTGAAATAAATATCACTAACAGTCTCAGAAAATATCAAATAGTTAGAAACGCCTGTCCTTAAGTCCAATTTGGACACAGGGGCAAAAATGACAGTTTCCGGTCAAAGCGGGGTCCACATGTGGGCCGCTTTGCACCGAAAAATGTGTCAGGGTCAAAGGTCTCCAAATTCGCCAAATTTAGTGTCAACAAGTCAGGAATAATGATACGAACCCAACAGAACTTTCAGAATTGGATTCCGATGAGCCGGTCACAAAATTGCCCGTCAAGTGGAGCCGGTGGGGCCCACGATACGGGATTTTGTCAACGTTCTCAGAATCGAACCAAACTTGGCTCACAGGACCAGCGTATCGCTACGAGTCCGATGGCGCAAGTTCCGTTTCGATCCAACGTGTATACACAAAGTTGCAGCGTGTTCCAGAACAGGCGGATACGGGACGGTGTCGACGGATACGCGTTGATTCCGGTGTGCACGCACATCCGAATCAACTTCTGCGAAATCCCGCACGTCCGTATCAACGTCGCGCACGTTTCGGTAAAGACCGCGTGCTACCAAGTCATCCCGTATGGCGGGACGTACTCAGTTCCGGGGTGAATCGGGTCGTTGTTTTTCCTGTTTTTGGATCGCGTGCCGCGATCGCCACAGGACGCGATGCACCGAGCGGGTTGCACGGGCACCGAGAGGGTCACATAGCCTACGTGTCACAACTGACAGAATTAAAAACGGAACAATGAGGAGATAGAACGGGTTACCTGAACAGGGCTCCGAGGATTGAATTTCTTCATGACCGAGGCGACACGACGCTGCTGTGTCCTGATTCATCTCCGCCGTGTCCGGGTCAGCCACTGCTGTGTCCGGGGTAGGCTAGGGTTAGGGCTTGCCGGAGAGTTGCTGCTGGCCGGGATAGCTCGACGAGGGGCTGGGCGGCGCTGGCAGAGTCGAGGGTGGTTCCAGGCGGGGAGGAGAATGAGGAGGTGGTTGATGATGATGGTGGGTGGTGGTGGCAGCCGGAGTGAAGGAGGAGGAGGAGCTGGGAGAGGGTCGGGTGGCGGAGGGCTCAGCGGCGGGGGGAAGAGGGTGGCTAGGGCGGAGGAGAAGGAGATGGTGGCGGGCGGTGGCTGACGAGGCCGGCCAGGGGGTCGGCTGCGGCCTGGGGGATCGGTTTAGGGATTGGGTTTTTGTTTTTATTTTTTTTCTTTTTCTTTTCTTTTCTTAAATAGAAATAAATAGTATTTTAATAAGTAAATATCTAGAGATATTTTTACAAGATATTTTGTAGATATTTTCAGGATATCTTCGGGATATTTTCGGGTGGGTCCCGTCTCCAAATGGACTGTGCAAGTTCACCGGCCAATAGGGGACTGACATCTCGCACTGAAATTTGCAGGAAAGTCCCTGTAATTTCATAAATTGCATAATGGTCCTATTTTGGGAAATTGCGCAATTTACGAAATTGTCTGGAAAAACACCCGATTCCTGAGAATTCTAAAATTCACAGAATTGAGGGAAATTGCTATGTGAGGGTCCCGGGGGAATGGGGGGTGAGTCTGGGCAGGGGTTGGACCTGGTTTCTGGGTGATACGGGTCACCGTATTTAATTAATTAATAAATACTGCGCACGGTGTTCTCTAATTATTTAGAGGCATGTAGGGTCATAATTTTTCTACGGTGTCAATACACTAAATGTAGTATACTCAGTGTAGAAAATTAACGTATTTTTGTTTGGGCAAAACAGGTATATGTTGGGCCTCAAATCCCTAGGGGTACAGAGATGGGTAAAGAGCAGGAAATAAAATAGAAAATAAATATGGCTTTTGTAACGATATTTGTGCGTCTCAAACGAGGCTCAAAATAAAGCATCTGGGACTTGCACAAAATTCAGGAAAATAGTCTAACATGTCTAGGACAGGTATGTGAACTTCGTTCGGGGATAACAATCAAGATAAAGCTCCAAATAATTCGGTGACTGACAGGTGCACCAGTCAACAGGATATGTAGGCAAAATAAATTAAAATATTGCCATAAATCCTAAATTGTTAAAATAATCCTAAAAATACTGAAATCTGGTCGAGAGGTTTACAATCTACCCAACTTATTAAAATTTTGTCCTCGAAATTAAAACTAAGCCGGAATAGAAGTTAAAGACGGCATAAGATATAATTTCACAAAGTAATTTATATCTTGGTTTACGAATAGGTTCGAAAAACGTTTACGCATGTCGTCCACATGTTCCCAAGTAGATTCTCCTGGCGCGCCATGCTTCCATGCCACGCGGACCAAGGGAATAGACTGATTTCTCAATACTTTTTCTCGATGATCAAGGATTCCCACGGGTTGCTCTTGATACGACAAGCTCGGCCTAATGGTGATCTCTGAATGGTTGAGAACCTGACTGCTGTCTGTCACATATCGCCTGAGTTGCGATACGTGGAATACATCAAGTACTCTCTCAAGTGAAGGTGGTAGCGCAAGTTGATATGCCACTACTTCTACTCTTTCTAGCACGTGAATGGTTCAATAAACCTTGGACTTAACTTGCTGCGTCCTCCGAATCGAATGGTGCTTCTAGTAGGTGATATCCTCAAGATGACACGATCGTCCTCTTTGAATTCCAAGGGATGATGATGACGGTCTGCCTACTACTGTTGTCTGTCTTGCACTACTCATCAGTGTCCTTGCATTTACTTAACTGTCTCTACGGTGTTGACCACCAACTCTGGTCACGCGAATCCTTGTCTGGTAAAATGTTGACTGGTATGCCGTGCAATCTTACGATTTGCCTCATATGAGTAATGTCTTCATAGCTTCAGAGTAATTATGACGGTTGAAAGTACCAAATTCTTCTCATGTAATCATAATTGTCTAGATGCATGTGCTATTATCTTGTCATCCTGTATTAATACGCATCCCAAACTATTTCCTGATGCGTCTGTAGATCACAACCGCCTGATCCGGATGGAATAGTCAATACGGATTTTGTGGTCAGTCGCTTCTTCAACTCCTCGAAAGCGGCTTGACACTCGTTGGTCCATAGGAATTCTTAATCCTAAAAAGTCAACCTAGTCATAGGTGCTGCTATCCTTTCAGGAGTCAGTCAATTATTCATCCGGGTAGAATCCATTTAGACTCCTGTCAACAAAATGATACATTCCTTCATTGTAACACTTTGAACAAAGTTACGAGACAAAAATTTCATGCTGCCATAGTGATGCACGTACCAGGAAAGTAGGTAGGTAGTGAAGGGTCATCTAAAGATAGCACAGTTTAAAACTGCAATCTAATCTAAAAATAGGGTTTGGTAATTACCCAAGAAACAAACAGAAATGGCTACAGAAACAATACACTTACGTATTTATACTAAGGACGAGGTTTCGTCTTTCCGAAATAAGGGAAGACGGAAAACAGTAATCAAGAGTTCAAGGAGGAGGTAATATATTAGAAGTGTGGGGATCAAGGCGTTTAAAGAATTCAATTGGGAATTGTCAAGACAGTTGTGGATTGAAATCCTATTTTGGTAATTCCTATTCACATATTCGGATCAGCACAGTTATGTAACTGATACGATATGCTCAGACATATCTAGAGGGCAAGTACATCTGTCTACTAATCACTATATATCTCAATCCACGTAAAGTAGTTATGCGAAGGGCGAATCAAAATGCACTAAGGTTGATCAGACCGTAATACACTGATTCTGAATAGACAATTGTATTAGTGGGGTGGATCAGGCCCCAATAACACATGTGTCATGAACAAGCTCGATAAAGAATAAGCTTGCAAAACTAGGCTATAATAGCATCATAAGTCAAGGCAGGACAGCAATTTTAAGTATGCTAGATTATGATATGAGAAATTACAAACAATTCCCAATCACAAAAAACAAGACTCTACAATCTCTACAGTTATTATTCTAATTCTTTGTCTAAGTCGCTAGTTGACCCAAAAGAGGTATGGCCTTCTAAGTTCTACAATCTTAATATACATAATAGGTTGTCTGTCTAAAACAGAGATTTCAAGAAAGTCTGCGTAAAGTATAGATTCGAGGTTGTCTGCGTAAAGCAGAGATAAAATAATTTGGCGTAACGCATGGCTTCAGAGCTATCCGCGTAAAACAGAGAAGCGTAAGGTAGAGCTTCAGAGTTGTCCGCGTAAAAAGTCTGCGCGTAAAAGTCTGGGTGAAAGTCTGAGCGTAAAAGTTTTTGCGCTAAAATCTGCGCAAAACTAACTCCTGTGTAAAGTCTAGCATTCGTCGTAGCGTAAAGTTTGTACGAGAAACTCATGAGTTTGTCAGTCAAATTAGTGAATCCTGACACCTGTCAAAAGTACTTGCGCAACGATCGAGTGGACGGTTTGTGATAATGATTTTGCACGGGGGACCCAGGTTGTCGTTTAGTGACAGATTGGATACAAATCATTATTACGCTCGTGGTGAGACAAAACCAGATGTCCTGTCAAAAGCTGTTTCTTTTTGCACAGGGCTCGAGGCGTATCTCTGCCTTTAATACACGGGATTTGGTCATGCCTGGGGAAAGCTAAGGCTGTAATAATTACGCTCACACTCTATCCTTATGTTACGCCTAATCAGGTTACTCTACGCTGGTTATCTATTATTCATGAATCATCAGGTCTACGCAGGGCAGTTATCTACGTGGCTTTTAGGACGTGTCATACGCAAGTTAAGGAAGACTAAGGAAACGTGGGTAGCCGTTGTCATAACTGCGGCGTAAAGGAGACAATCTCCTGCATAATTTGATTTTTACGCCAACAAGAAAGTCATTTGGCTTTTACGCCAACTAGGCAGTTGTTTGGTTTCTACGCAACCAAGGGTCAATTGGCTTTTACGCCAACAAGGGTAAAAAGTTTCTGGCGTAACACTGGGTTTATCTAAACATAGGATGAGGTTTCAGTCCTAGTGTTCAACCTTGGATTTCTATTGGTTTCTCAAGACTAGGGTCAACACTATGGTTAAGTCTCTAACTAATCCTAGTAGTGTTTATACTACTCTCAAGTACTCAAGTCATACAAAACTACGTCAAGGGACAATGGTAAGTTAATCTATAAGTAGTGATGCTAGGGTTTATTAGGTAATATGGAAGGCTAGGGTTCATTTAGTAGTCTGAACTTAAGGATAAAACAATAATACCCCATCCTCCTCGGAGCACGGTAACGGGAACAAGAAAACCAATACCCCATCTCCGAGCAGCATGGTAACAGGAATGCCCCATCTCCGTAGAGTATGGTATCAGGCCACAGGAATATATAAGGAGGGGGTGTCCCATACGCCTAATAGTATCTTTCCCGCCCAATATAGATGTACAAGTCGTGAAAACGACGTGGACACCTCCTATTATGATGCAAGTCTCGATAAAATAATCAACTGAGCTAAATACCGCTACACGTGTTGCTCACACTGATGGCCAGTCGCGCATGAGGCACGCGTCCCTACATGTACTCACTCTGTGATGTGTAATGATATGTGTCAAGGCCTGGGAAGTTATATCCATAACTTCACAACTTTAGGTGGGTCTACTAGACACTAGGTCAGACACAAGCCCTAACGTCAACGCCATCGTTGACTGAACCCGAGTCTGCTCGGACGCGCACATTTATATAATATTAAAATAAATAAACATATAACTAACAATAACTGAATTTAAACAGTACAACAAGGCAAGGTATACTTGCCTGGCAGGAGAGCTGCAAATATAATATCCAGATGTCAAATACCAAGTGTCAGAAACTATGGCCTCAGAAGGAAAGTCTCCGGATGCTGAAATAAATATCACTAACAGTCTCAGAAAATATTAAATAGCTAGAAACGCCTGTCCTTAAGTCCAATTTGGACACAGGGACAAAAATGACAGTTTCCGGTCAAAGCGGGGTCCACATGTGGGCCGCTTTGCACCGAAAAACATGTCAGGGTCAAAGGTCTCCAAATTTGCCAAACTTAGTGTCAACAAGTTAGGAACGATGATACGAACCCAACGGAACTTCCAGAATTGGATTCCGATGAGCCGGTCACAAAATCGCCCGTCAAGTGGAGCCGGTGGGGCCCACGATACGGGATTTTGTCAACGTTCTCAGAATCGAACCAAACTTGGCTCACAGGACCAGCGTATCGCTACGAGTCCGATGGCGCAAGTTCCGTTTCGATCCGACGTGTATACACAAAGTTGCAGCGTGTTACAGAACAGGCGGATACGGGACGGTGTCGACGGATACGCGTTGATTCCGGTGTGCACGCACATCCGAATCAACTTCTGCGAAATCCCGCACGTCCGTATCAACGTCGCACACGTTTCGGTAAAGACCGCGTTCGACCAAGTCGTCCCGTTTGGCGGGGCGTACTCAGTTCCGGGGTGAATCGGGTCGTTGTTTTTCCTGTTTTTGGATCGCGTGCCGCGATCGCCACAGGACGCGATGCACCGAGCGGGTTGCACGGGCACCGAGAGGGTCACATAGCCTACTTGTCACAACTGACAGAATTAAAAATGGAACAATGAGGAGATAGAACGGGTTACCTGAACAGGGCTCCGAGGATTGAATTTCTTCGTGACCGAGGCGACACGACGCTGCTGTGTCCTGATTCATCTCCGCCGTGTCCGGGTCAGTCACTGCTGTGTCCGGGGTAGGCTAGGGTTAGGGCTTGCCGGAGAGTTGCTGCTGGCCGGGACAGCTCGACGAGGGGCTGGGCGGCGCTGGCCGGAGTCGAGGGTGGTTCCAAGCGGGGAGGAGAATGAGGAGGTGGTTGATGATGATGGTGGGTGGTGGTGGCAGCCGGAGTGGAGGAGGAGGAGGAGCTGGGAGAGGGTCGGGTGGCGGAGGGCTCAGCGGCGGGGGGAAGAGGGTGGCTAGGGCGGAGGAGAAGGAGATGGTGGCGGGCGGTGGCTGACGAGGCCGGCCAGGGGGTCGGCTGCGGCCTGGGGGATCGGTTTAGGGATTGGGTTTTTGTTTTTATTTTTTTTCTTTTTCTTTTCTTTTCTTAAATAGAAATAAATAGTATTTTAATAAGTAAATATCTAGAGATATTTTTACAAGATATTTTGTAGATATTTTCAGGATATCTTCGGGATATTTTCGGGTGGGTCCCGTCTCCAAATGGACGGTGCAGGTTCACCGGCCAATAGGGGACTGACATCTCGCACTAAAATTTGTAGGAAAGTCCCTGTAATTTCATAAATTGCATAATGGTCCTATTTTGGGAAATTGCGCAATTTACGAAATTGTCTGGAAAAATACCCGATTCCTGAGAATTCTAAAATTCACAGAATTGAGGAAAATTGCTATGTGAGGGTCCCGGGGGAATGGGGGGTGAGTCTGGGCAGGGGTTGGACCTGGTTTCTGGGTGATACGGGTCACCGTATTTAATTAATTAATAAATACTGCGCACGGTGTTCTCTAATTATTTAGAGGCAGGTAGGGTCATAATTTTTCTACGGTGTCAATACACTAAATGTAGTATACTCAGTGTAGAAAATTAACGTATTTTTGTTTGGGCAAAACAGGTATATGTTGGGCCTCAAATCCCTAGGGGTACAGAGATGGATAAAGAGCAGGAAATAAAATAGGAAATAAATACGGCTTTTGTAACGATATTTGTGCGTCTCAAACGAGGCTCAAAATAAAGCATCTGGGACTTGCACAAAATTCAGGAAAATAGTCTAACATGTCTAGGACAGGTATGTGAACTTCGTTCGGGGATAACAATCAAGATAAAGCTCCAAATAATTCGGTGACTGACAGGTGCACCAGTCAACAGGATATGTAGGCAGAATAAATTAAAATATTGCCATAAATCCTAAATTGTTAAAATAATCCTAAAAATACTGAAATCTGGTCGAGGGGTTTACATTTTGACTGTTTTGATTCAGTTGAAACTGGATAACTCGAGCGCTCACTCGTAGGTAGAACTGTCGTCCACATCATCGTCGCAGCCCAGCAAGTCTTTTTTGTCTCGATGTACCCCACGATCGCCTTGTCCCACCGTCTGCTCCGACCGACTCTTGACGACAACAACACCAACATTAACAAAATCATCATCAAGGGAAGCAACTTGGACAGGGGTCTGGGCCCATGTTCTGCCGTTGTTGAGATCGTTGGAACTTGTGCGACCAACATCACCGACGAAGCCCCCCACCGTGCAACTAGGATCTCCTAAAAAGGGGATCCCATGTTTTCGTCAACAGAGAACACCTGCTACACTGTTGTCTCGCCGTTCCGCTCGTCGATGTTATGTCCCGTCAATTCCAAAAAGTGCATAAAGCCTCCGCCAATATGTGCGAGTTGACGGATTCGAGAAAAGTCGACCAGCAGTGGAGTATTTGGCATGTATCCGCGTTGATTCTCCATTTTGATCGCGTTGATACGGATTAGTGACTTTATGTGTGGACCTCGCAACAAATGTCATTAGATTCATAGTGTATGTGAGAGTATTTTCATCCAGTTATGCGACACTTCTCTGGAGCACTGCATATGGTGCCCATGAGTCGTCTATTCAGTGTTTTTACAATCTGAAGCTCGCATTGCGAATCCGTTAGTACATGTGAGTTCATGGAATCATTATGATATTGTTTGACATATCACTTTATCAATTTGAACATGTTCTGACTTTTTCTTTTTCATGTCATAGTGCCCTCGTATCGACATTATTTGGCTATGGAAGTAAATTTTTGCAATTAAAAATATCTAGATTTGGGATGTTGCACGGAGATTCTATATAGTATTTTGGATGCATGGATACTTTCGGCTCAAGATTCGTTTATCATTCAGTATATACTGATTTTTTTTTGTCCTCCGGTGTCCTACACGATTGTATCTGACACGTCGATTATTTTCAAACTCGAATCAGGTAAGTATACCTTGCAAAATGTATTTTAGATACTACTATATCATGTTTAGTAGATCACCGAGCATGCTTTCTCGTTTTAGTGTTGATTCTTGGACTAGTGGATTACTTGCGGTTACTCTTGGATCTCCCATGGACTTGTGTTAGATAGTAGATTTTCGGTTGTGCGTGTCGTGGATAAAACACGTACAAAGGTGAAAAATGATAGTTACTAGACGTTTAGACTATTACGTACTTATTATCCTAGTTACTGGGAGACTCATTACCTTGTTTTTGTTTCTTTCTAGGCAGCAGATTCTTGGATCTGGATATCTTCATATACCTTGTTTTTATTTCTATATTTGTATTAATGGGTTTGCTCTGATCAGACTCAGTTAGATTTATATGTGTTGGATCTATTTTCATATCTTTCTATATTTCAGCATGTATATTATTCTAACTTCTTCTACTTCTCGTTATTTCTAGGATTCTTATATTTGTGATGAGATTAGTTTAAGTGTGTGATATATATAGTAGTTGTGGATTGTAGTTCATTTTGTTACAATGGAGTACGTTTAGGTACTCTTTGGGAAGGGAAAAAAATGAAAGGAAGAAAAAAATTGAGAAAAATGTGAGAGAAACATTAAAAGTTATAGGTTTTTTGGAAAGGGAGACGAGAAATGGAGGAAAATTTGAGAGAAAAAAATTTATGTGGGTTCCACTAAAAAAAATTGCTTCCAAAAGTGGAAGAAAAATGGAGAGAGATAAGAGAATTTTGGTAGAATTTATCCAACTACTCCTCAAAAAGGTTAGAATTTATCTCTACTTTTCCTTCCCCTATCCCATGGGTAAAGTGTAAAGAAAAATGGAGAGAGATGAGAGAATTTTTTTTTTAAACTTTTCCTTCCCCTATCCCATGGGTAAAGTGTAAAAAAAATCCCTTCTTAGATTTGCGTTTTTGCATTTAAAGACCCTTGGTTTTAAAAATCCTCGTATTTCCATTTTGGCTCAATTTGCACCGATTTTGAAATCTGACTTTAGCAGACGTTAAAATACGTCTGAAAAGACAATTTTATCCCTCTTCCTATTCTCCCCCCTCCCCTCTCTCCGGTGCCGTGGGGAGGAGGGAGGGGGACGGGGAGGAGGAGGGTGGCCGCACGGGGAGGAAGAGGGGGGGGGGGGGGGGGGACCACCACCGTGGCAGGTGGGGGTGAGGGAGGGGAGAGGGATGAATAGAAACGAGGGAAGAGTATTTTGGGTATTTTTTTATTTTTAAAACATCCACCAACGATCAAAATCTGACGGTTTGTAAACGGTATGGAACATTTTAATTGAGTCATATATTGCAGAAGAGTTTAATTGCTATATTTGTCTATCAAATCTTATTTTGCTAACGAGACAAATTGATTTTTTTTTTTTTTTTTTTTACTTTACCCACTGTCCCATAGTTGTATTAGATGACCTGCATCCATATGTATGCATATATAAAGAAGCAGCAGCCTCGGTGGACGTAGCATTCTGGGATGTAAATACTTGACATTGTACAATTGCATCATGCAAGCACAAAATCCAGTCCTCAATGAGCAATTTGGATCCACGGATCAAACTTGGAACATGCATAGAACCCTGCTTGCTTCTTTCTTTCTTTCTTTCTTTCTTCTTCTTTCCTCCTTCTTCTTCTTCTACTTCTTTATTTTTTTTTTTTTTTTTGACTTCCCGATATAACGTGGTTCGACATACACTGTATTGCATATCTTTGGATCCACTACCCTGCTTTATGGTATTTATTTTTTAACAAAGCTTGGATCATATAAAATAATGATATGATCAAAGGTTTTTAATCCTGCTTTATGGTATTTATTTTTAACACTTTGCATATCCCTCCAGTTACATAATGAAAAAAATGATAGGATCGAAGGTTTCTTAAAAATAAATAAATCATATAAAATACCAAGCACTTTTATTATTCCTTTCTTTTACATTGGCATGATATGATCCATGCTTTGTTAAAAATAAATGCTTATAGTGTATAAGCTTCCTACACTTTGCATATCCCTCCAGTTACATGATGCAAACAATGATAGGATCGAAGATTTGTTAAAAATAAATAAATCATATAATACCAAGCACTTTTATTATTCCTCTCTTTTTACTTTGGCATATAATCTTATATTTGCTAATATCAAAAGCACATCAATTTCTTGGCATCTCCGCAGCGAAAAATTATTCAGTGGACCTATCTCATCAAATGGCATTGAAAATGTCTTGTTCTCCTCCAATAACATAATGACACATCATTCTATATATTTTTCTTTTTGTAATTTAGTTTAGTGGTGTGTGTACTATGTTGTTATTGGAGAAAAACAATGTCTCACACACGTAATGAGACCGGTCCACTGAATAATTTCTCCTCCACTGACAAAAAAAAAAAAAAAATCTATATCAAGAATTCAAGAGGGGTACTGCTTAATGCTGTATACAAACAATTCTTTAAGAAATGTTTCCAAACATATGGCAAACCGGCTGTGACAGCAATCAATTATTCATGAATATTTTTTTTTTCTTTTTGTGTCCTCTGAACAACATTAAGGAAAAAAAAAAAATTAAGAATACACCATTTAAGCAAAATTATTTTCACCCAAACTCAAAATGCATAAGAATTAGCAAAATCCATGGCCATGGAAATACGCAAAATAAAATGCTCAAAACTGCAAGGGTCTTGTGGCAGCTAGCGGTTGATCTAGAGGTCCTGATCGACGAGGTAATCCCCCATCCTCTCGACGACCATGTTGCACTGTCCTGGAGTCATAGGCTCCTCGTAGACACCAAATATCATAGCCTGGTTCGTCTTCTTTATGGTGATCCCACCGGATCCCTGCATACACAACAAAATACGTAGTTTGTATAAGCAACAAAACTAGAATAGATCGATCTTTATCCTTCCACTCAAGAGAGTTGCCACGAATCATTTTCATCCAAACTAAAACCACGACCAGTAGTTTACCATATGGCAACCTTTCAGTGGAATGTTCAACATCATCCTAATTTTGATGAGAGAACAAAAATGGACTCGAGAAACAAAACAATGATTTGAACATTTAATCAATGAAGGGGGGTGGGGTGGGGTGGGAGACCTAACCTTCTTGCCACGAATGACAGCACCAGGTTCACCTTGGATTACCATGTACTTGGCTCCGGCAAGATGTAAACCGGTTGGTGCGAGAGAACCCGGTTCGTTGAAATCATTCATAATACCAGTGATCTCGTCAGGTTTAATCTGCACACAAAATTAATGTGGACAAAAACTTATAGATCTGGACTTCTCTTGCAACTTTTAAACAGGATTACGTGTCCAACTACACAACCAAGATAATATTCTACAATCATATTAAAAAAATTTAATGGCCAAACAAAAAAAATTACAAAAATATTCTCCCATGGCCAAGGGCAAAAATCCAACCTGACCTACTTACAAAATTCCAAAAGATTTCTACTCATTTCAGGGGTAACTTTTAAAAATATAACCATCATTGAAAGAAATAAGAAAAATAATCTAGACTTGGATTCTTTATAAAAACATAAAGAATTTAGACTAGCTATATGTTGGGTAGGGTTAAAACAAGACGGATTATTGGATTATTGATTGAATTCTCAAATCAAATTTGATCCGAAATATTTTGAGACACGGATTCGACATCTATTACGACGTGTCTTAATGTAATTATTTTTAAGTTCTCATGACATGTCTAAAATGTGTCTGACACGACACGATACCACATGGATTTTGGGTGTACGTGCTTCTAGGATCCCTTCATAATCAATGCAATGATATGATGTAATTCATATATATATGCTAAAAAGAAAAACCTGAGGAAAAGAAGCGCTCTGGGCCCAAATGGAGCCGTCATGTCCGATGATGGCCGCAGAGGCGAGGCGATGGCCTTCGGTCTCGGCCATGAGGTGCTCATCGATGTATGTCTGCCACGACATTTCTCTTCTTCTTCTTTGTTTTTTTTTTTCAATCACAATACTTTGTGTACTATTTCTCTCTCAGTTGCTCCTCTCCTGTTTCTATACATCACACACACATTGTATATATATATTATTTTTCCTTAACCCGGAACCATTCAAACACTCCATCACTCCGCCTTCACATTAGGAAATGAGATATTGACGGAGTCCAATCGGGAATCATGGTAAAGAAAGGGCTTTATTTCATTCATGTTGCTAATAAACGACAACTGGATTATTTGATAATTTAAAACCTGGTATAATTTAAAATCTATTTGATATTATCAATCTATAATTCAAAATCTTAATGTTATCTAATTAAAAATATTATCTAATATTGAGATAAGTAATTTATAAATATAATCCATAAGTTAATCTATTTGATATTATCAATCTATGATTTAAATTTTTTTTAGATAATCTAGTTTAAAACCTTACCTAATGTTATCAATATATGATTTAAAATTCAATTTAATAATAATGGCAATATACTTTCTCTTTTTTTAAATTATAGCATAGTTTAATCAAGTTAGAACCGAATTATTGTTTATTATAATATTATCTATTTTTACAACCCGAGTCTACTATTTATATATCTATCTAATAAAGAATAGTTATATTTTGGAAAAATAAATAAAAGTAAAGATTGTCAGAATTTAAACACCTAAGAATACTAAATAGTTTAGAAGTTGGCTCCATCTCTTTTTATATAACAAAAAAGTTGGATCCACAGTTGATTAATTGATTCTCTATTTTTTCAACTTTATAATCTTAAAACTTTAAATCATACCAAATTCTTACTAAAATTCTAATTAAATATTTAAATCACGTTAAAATCATACTAAAGTCAAAAATAAATTTTAAATAAATTTTATTTTATTGTATTTTTTTGCTTATTATCATATATAGAAAAGTGTACATTGAGAGAGAGAGAGAGAGAGAGAGAGAGAAGTCACAACAACGGAAGATGTGGAAGAGTGATTGTAATTGATTTGGTATAAATTAATTAGGTTCTAACAATGTGAACTACACTATATTATACTTTTCTAAAAGGAGATTGCATACTTATGAATTGAGATTTAAATCATATATTTATAATTTTAGATAAGATTTTAAACTAGATTATGAGTAGTATTTAAAATTATAGATTAGATAATATCAAACAAATTTTTTTGGTTAGATTATATATTTGAATTTGAAATTTAAAACTGTGCATTGGAATGGATTATATTTCTACATTAACTATTATATCAATATTAGATAATATTTTGAATTTAGATAATATCAAGACTTTGAATTATGGTGTGACAAAACCGAAGACATGTTGTGAAAGAAAAGGGGAGTAAGGGTTGTGTTATGTCCGCAAGGGACATAGACAATAGTAGAATAGGGTCCTAAATCGATAAGTGGTTCAAATGATATGGGAGTCAGCTGTCACGTCTCAGTCCCAAAATACATAGGACTAGGAACACGTAAGCATGCCAGCCGTATGTATATGGCAACTCCAATATATTGATACCATAATACATACGTACACTGTAATATGAATATTAACTCACATGTGGTATATATATAGTCACAAGTCACAGAAATACTAATCTCATTCACACAACAAGTCATAGGAAAGAAATAACTAAACTAGAATAATGAGTCTGAATAATCCAAAATAATAGTCGGGTGGAGACAAATCCACTACCAATGACTATATCAATACTAAAATGAGGGAGAAGGGTAAATCTCCAATATAAAATAATATGATGATATAAGAGTGTCAGCTAAAAGATCCATCGCAAGAGATAATCAATGATGCTCAGAAGGTAAGACCTCCTCGGAAGAGATACGTAGTAAGTCCTGATCCGTGCTCCTGCGAATAGTCAAGATCATCTACACTTGGAAAGAGACCAGGTCCTCAGAGGGACCTAACAAGATACATAAAAATATGCCAATTGAATACAGTAAACATGCAATATAGACAGAAAAATATATAAGTATGTTGTACAAGACAATCTATATGAATGCATAATGAGGACAGCTTTTCGACGTATGGGCGGGGGTAGGCTACTCTATCTAATCTCACAACTCACACACACGTCTAGAACATCATCAGCCTACATACCGCGGGGGTACCGACCATCGTGACACCATAGACCGACATACCGCGGGGGTAGCGACCATCGGACACGACTACCATAGTGCGTGCTAGTTACTACGGTTTACCATAGTGGTTATAGCCCATACGCCTACTGATTGTCCTCCCCTCCCATGATACTATGTGTCAAGTGTGTGTCAACACACATATATATAACATATACTTATGACTGAAAGAAAACACACATACAATGAATATACAAAAATATAATAAGCATGCAAAGTACTGTAAGGAATTTGGCAAGGTATCTTGCCTGGCAAGAGAGCTGCAAAGTGTAAGCGTCCAGACGTCAGACACAATGGATCAGAAACTATGACATCAGAATGAACGTCTCCGGATGCTGAAATAAATATTATCAACGTTTCCAGAATAAGCGAGATAGCTAGAAAACACTACCCTTTCGTCCAATTTGGACACAGGGGCAAAACGGTAATTTTGGATCAAAGCGGGATCCACATGTGGCCCACTTTGCACCGAAAAGCGTGCCAGGGATAAAGGTCTCTAAATGGGACAAATTATAGGTCAAACCAATTCTAAACGTCAATACAAACTCAACGGTATATTCAATTTTGGATTCCGGTGAGCCGAGCACAAATTCGCCCAAAAAGTCAACCGTAGGGCCCACAAATAGGCGGCTTGGTCAACTGTCTCAGAATCGTGTGAAACTTAGGTCACAGGACCAGCGCGATACCACGAGTCCAATGGCGCAAGTTTTATCTCATTCTGACGGGCGTACAATAAATGGTGCTGTGTTTTGCAAAAGTCGCGATACGGAAACTTTTTGCGGATACGGGGTGATTCCGACGCGCACACGCGTCCAACTCAGTTTCTGCGAAAGCTCACACATTTGGACATACCATACGCACCTTTCGGTGCAATTGGTATGCGACGGGACGGTCCCGTTTGGCGGGGCGCGCTCCGTATCACAAGTTTTTGTTATTTTAAAAATAGGTTTTTCCGGATTTTCAACCTAATTTAATTCTGCATATAACACCAAATAAAATTATATAATTGACAGGAAATAATCTAGGTTAGGTGGTCTTCATATAGAAAAAGAAATTTCTAAGTTTGAATCTCTGTGGTGGGAGATACGAGTCCGTAAATATTGATGGTTACAACAGTTTTTCTGGAATTAAAAGTTGTCGTTTTTCTCCAACTTGGTCTCGGTTTTCACCTAGGGTTACGCGCTGTTCAGAGGAAACTAATACGCAGTATTGGAAGAGGGATAGGTGATGAACATACCGGTGAAGACGGGGTCGAATTTGGTCGAGCGATGGCGTGAGAATCGATGCGTGAACAGGGCTAAGTTGCTGTGCAGTTGCTGTCGCGTGCGCATGGGGCGTGCGAACGTGTGGTGGTCGCGGCGGAGGGTGGTGGTGGCTCTGGGGTCGGCGGCGGCGGCTCGAGGAGATTAGAGTAGGCGTTTAGGGTTAGGGTTTTGGGGATTAAAAGTTTATATATATATATATATATATATATATATATATATATATATATATGATAGCGGGGGGGGGGGGGGGGGAGATACTCGCGTGCGGGGGGGGGGGGGGGGGGGTGGAGGGGTTAAGGGGTTAGCTGCTGCTGCTGTTGGGAGATTTGCGGTTAGCGGGTAGGCTTTAGCTTAGTGGGTTGTTAAGGGGTTAATGTTTAGGAGGGGAATGGGTTATAAGGTTTCGGTTTTGATTATTCTTTTTCTTTCTTTCTTTCTTTGTTTTCCATTCTTTTCTATTCTTTTCATTTTCTATTTTTTTTGTTTTTATTATTACTACTAATTATTATTATTATCGTATTTAATAAATATTTATTTATTATTATTATTATTATTATTAATACAAATAACACTTATTATTTATTATCACTTATTATTATTACGGACTATATATTATTTACATATATAATTAAGATATATATAAAAATACATTTGTACCCAAATAAATTCAAAAAAAAATTCTATCACCCTTTCACGATATTCCTAAAATAAAAATAATAGATTTTTGTGCAATAACTCTAAATGAATATTTATCTAGGTCATTAAATCACTACGTATATATTATCTAAATAACTACGTAATAATATAAATAAATTCAATAACTAAGTAATTAAAATAAATAAAAATATTTAAAAATATGGAATTTTTACATTCTACCCAACTTACAAAAATTTCGTCCCTCGAAATTGACACTAACCCCATATTCATAATAATCACTATAGCTATTACACTACATTGCTATCTAGCAGTGCTTCCTAAAAGTCATGGTCTGCCATTCTAACACTTCCTCATTTATTGTCCATACACTATTCTATTTCTAACTCATCTACACTACCCAACTTACAAGAATTCTACTAGTAGTCCAAAGCCTCTTGAGGCTATTGTCTAGTTTGTAGGACGAATTTATTTATTGGTCGAGTATCTTGGGATACCTGTCTGGAATCTCATAACCATGATTTTTTTTTGTAACCGTCAAGTATCGTAGTCTAATACTGCCATGTCACCTGACCAATATGTTTGCAAAATACTTCGACTACTCCTACTATAACGGTCTGGCTGCAGCTGTCGCTACTTCGCTAGCAATTTGTCATAGTCATTAGTTCGTAACAAGTGTCTTCAACTCTTTCTTAAGCTTAGTCTAAGTTTTTAGGGCAAACCATTAAGGTCTTGACTAACTTTATAAATCTTTGAGGAGTATGAACTATTTCAACATTCCAACTAATTTCTATTAGACTAAGGGATGCTATACATGGTTTTTAAAATAATAAAAGGATAGATATATTGCTATAGTACATATACATAAGGGTTATCATTATGTACTCATCTTTTAGTTATTAATCATTTACTAAACCATTTATGTTTTTAACTAAACAAAATAAGGGTGAGGTTGAAATAATTCAAATAATTTATAATGGCACAAAATGATACGACTATGATAGAAAGAGTTAAGCACGAGATAAGGAATGGATATAGAAAATAAGATGAGCCACCCCAAGGGGCGAGATGGTGATAGAGAAAGAATACTACTACTGCTACTCGCGTCATCTATTAGCATTACGTGTATGCCAACAAGTCATAGGAAAGAAATAACTAAAACTAGAATAATGAGTCTGAATAATCCAAAATAATAGTCGGGTGGAGGACAAATCCACTACCAATGACTATATCAATACTAAAATGAGGGAGAAGGGTAAATCTCCAATATAAAATAATATGATGATATAAGAGTGTCAGCTAAAAGATCCATCGCAAGAGATAATCAATGATTGCTAAGAAGGTAAGACCTCCTCGGAAGAGATAACTAGTAAGTCCCTGATCCGTGCTCTTGCAAATAGTCAAGATCGTCTACACCTGGAAAGGAACCAGGTCCTCAGAGGGACGTAACAAGATACATAGAAACATGCCAATTGAATACAGTAAACATACAATATAGACAAAAAAATATATAAGCACGCTGTACAAGACAATCTATATGAATGCATAATGAGGACAACTTTTCGACGTATGGGCATGGGTAGGCTACTCTATCTAATCTCACAACTCACACACACGTCTAGAACATCATCAGCCGACATACCGCGGGAATAGCGACCATCGTGACACCATAGACCGACATACCCCGGGGGTAGAGACCATTGGACACGACTACCAAGTGCGTGCTAGTTACTACGGTTTACCAGAGTGGTTATAGCCCATACGCCTACTGATTGTCCTTCCCTCCCATGATACTATGTGTCAAGTGTGTGTCAACACACACACACACACATATATATATATAGCATATACTTATGACTGAAAAAAATACACATGCAATGAATATACATAAATATAATAAGCATGCAAAGTACTGTAAGCAATTTGGCAAGGTATATTGCCTGGCAAGAGAGCTGCAAAGTGTAAGCGTCCAGACGTCAGGCACAATGGATCAGAAACTATGGCATCAGAATGAACATCTCCGGATACTGAAATAAACATTACTAACGTTTCCAGAATAAGTGAGATAGCTAAAAAAATACTACCCTTTCGTTCAATTTGGACACAGGGACAAAAACGGTAATTTTGGATCAAAGCGGGGGTCCACATGTGGCCCATTTTGCACAGAAAAGCGTGCAAGGGGTAAAGATCTCTAAATAGGACAAATTATATGTCAAACTAATTCTAAACGTCAATACGAACTCAACGGTATTTTCAATTTTGGATTCCGATGAGCCAAGCACAAATTCGCCCAAAAAGTCAACCGTAGGGCCCGTAAATAGGCGGCTTGGTCAACTGTCTCAGAATCGCATGAAACTTAGGTCACAGGACTAGCGTGATACCACGAGTCCCAATAGCGCAAGTTTTGTCGTATTCTGACGGGCGTACAATAAATGGTGCGGTGTTTTGCAAAAGTCGCGATACGGGAACTTTTGGCGGATACAGGGTGATTCCGACGTGCACACACGGCCAAATCAGTTTCTGCGAAAGCCCACATGTTTGGACATACCATACGTGCCTTTTGGTGAAATTGGTATGCGACGGGGCGGTCCCGTTTGGCGGGGCGCGATCTATATCATAAGTTTTTGTTATTTTAAAAATAATTTTTTTTGGATTTTTAACCTAATTTAATTCTGCATATAACACCAAATAAAATAATATAATTGACAGAAAATAATCTAGGTTAGGTGGTCTTCACATAGCAAAAGAAATTTCTAAGTTTAGATCTCTGTGGTGGGAGATACGAGTCCGTAATCATTGATAGTTACAACAGTTTTTCTGGAATTAAAAGTTGTCATTTTTCTCCAAATTGGTCTCGGTTTTCACCTAGGATTACGCGCTGTTCAGAGAAAACTAATATGCAGTATTGGAAGAGGGATAGGTGGTGAACATACCGGTGAAGACGGGGTCAAATTTGGTCGAGCGATGGCACGAAAATCGAGGCGTGAACAGGGCTAAGTTGCTGTGCAGTTGCTGTCGCGTGCGTATGGGGCGTGCGAACGTGTGGTGGTCGCGGCGGCGGGCGGTGGCTCTGGGGTCGGCGGCGGCGGCTCGAGGAGATTAGAGTAGGCGTTTAGGGTTAGGGTTTTGGGGAATTAAAAAAAAAAAAAAAAAAAAAAAAAATATATATATATATATATATATATATATATATATATATATATATATATATATATAGGATGATAGCGGGGGGGGGGGGGGGAGGTGAGATACTCGCGTGCGCGAGGGGTGGGGGGTTAAGGGGTTAGCTACTGCTACTGTTGGGAGATTTGCGGTTAGCGGGTAGGCTTTAGCTTAGTGGGTTGTTAAGGGGTTAAGGTTTAGGAGGGGAATGGGTTATAGGGTTTCGGTTTTGATTATTCTTTTTCTTTCTTTCTTTCTTTCTTTGTTTTCCATTCTTTTCTATTCTTTTCATTTTCATTTTCATTTTCTATTTCTATTTTTTTATTTTTTTTATTTTTATTATTACTACTAATTATTATTATTATCGTATTTAATAACTATTTATTATTATTATTATTATCATTATTAATACAAATAACACTTATTATTTATTATCACTTATTATTATTATGACTATATATTATTTACATATATAATTAAGGTATATATAAAAATATATTTTACCCAAATAAATTCTAAAAAAATTCTATCACCCTTCCACAAGATTCCTAAAATAAAAATAATAGATTTTGTGCAATGACTCTAAATAAATATTTATCTAGGTCATTAAATCACTACGTATATATTATCTAAATAACTACGTAATAATATAAATAAATTCAATAACTAAGTAATTAAATAAATAAAATATTTAAAAATATGGAATTTTACATCAGGGAAAGTCGATTTGATAAGTAACCTAGACATGTTGTGTATATATATATAATTACAAGTGAGTGTATCAAATTGTCAAGAGTTATATATGTTATTTGGGTGGGACACATGATCATTTCTAGGATTGGGCATACGGTTCCAGGATATACAGTTTTGATCTGTACCAAATAATAAATTGTTCAAACAAATCGGTTCCTAAATTTTAAAATTTAAACGACACGGGTCGGGACGGGACATGTCAAGTGACATTAAAGGATTGGGACGGATCGTATTTTCAAAACAAACGAGGTCTGACCCGACCTGTTTCTGGGATTAGGCTAAAACTTACTAAATCCAATTCTTCCCTCTCTTACCTCTCTTCCAGCTAGGGGTGCAACTCGGGCGGGTTAGGCCGGACATGTAGTACCTCGCTCCGCGTTGGCACTATGTACAAGAGATATCGCTTTGTTGGCTCGAACGGAAGCCTTCTCGATCGAAACACAAAACGATTGATCTAGATGAGTGAAAAAAACTTCATTCTCTGATTCTTGTACGCCTTAATAATGAATCTGAATTTTTATAATATATTTTTCTAAGTAGAGAATGTTTGCATGAGAATGATAGAACGAGAACCTGTATGCTTAACTAGAAAACTTGTAATGCTTGTCATTGAAAAGAACATTGCCATGCCAAGTAAAAGAATAGAATATTGCATGCTAAGTTACACGGACACAACTATCAAACGAACCATTGCCATGCTAATAAGAAGAGTAATAAGATATCATAAACTTGTCCATTCTTGTATGTTAAAGTTAGAATGAACCCCTTCCATGCTAAGGAGTAGAGTAAAAATTTTGCTTGAACATGCTCTGTTTTATTGCTATGGTAAGGTAGAAATACATGCTTAGAATACATGAGATAGAAATTGTATGCTAGATTTATAAGAATCGTTATCGTGCTCGCTTATAATATATTCCGCGTGCCTGTTTTCTTATATCGAACTGCTAAAGATAGAATTGTATGAATAACTCATACTGTGTGCTATTGAACCTATCGATTGAAAATAAGAGAAGATTGAACCTATCGCTTGAATGAATAAAAGAGATTAAAGAGCTAATGGCTCTATCGCTTGATTGAAAACTCAGCTTGTTTCTGGACATGTGCATCATATAGTCTTTATCTGATAGAATTGAATCCATGCATTGGTCTGACAACTTGTGCACAAAGTTTATCTCTCGAGCGGTTCCTGGGACACTGGGGATCGTTTGGCCTGGGAGAGATATGGATACCCTGAGACATGAAGTCCTTGATTTACGAGAAAGGTAATAAGTTATTAGCAAGCTTGGGCATGAAGTTCCACTTGCTGATTCCGGGGATCCAACACTCGTGGACCATCATATAGTTATGGCGCATGCTAGGTTAGCTTTTTTGCATACCTAATTGTTTGATGCAGGGACGAATAAGGAATAATACATATTTGTATATGCAAATTATTGCTAACATGTGTGTCTGTTGCAGGGATAACCATCCGACCGAGGGTAAGAATTACTGTATAAGTGATCACTAGTTATTGTTTATGTTTCTTATCGAACTGATCATAAGACTCGTCTGTTTTGCATGTATATGTTACTGCTGCCTTGAATTACTGTAAGAATTACTGTATATATATATATATATATATATATATATATATATATATATATATATATAGTTTATGCTAAAAAGAATTAGAAAAGAAAAAGAAAGAAAAAAAATGAGAAAAAGAAAGAAAAAAACAAAAACAAAAAAACAAATAGAAATCCCTAATGGATCCTAACTCTTAAACCCTAACCACCCTAACAAATTCCTAACCCACACCCGCTACTCCCATGACCAGACCCGCGAAAGAAATATAAAGCAGCAGCAGCAGTTTAGTTGTTACCCCCCCCCCCCGCGCGTAAGAGCCCCTTCCGCCGCTCCTATATATATACATATTACTCTCTTTCCCAAACCCTAAACATAATTCTTCATCCTCCACCACTCCACCGCCGCACCACCCTGGGAAGCCGCCGCCGGGCACCGCGTAGCCACCGCCGGCCGGCCGCTCGGTTGGGCGATCGCGCGGGATCGCGCGAGAACGCCGCTGAATCTGACTATAGCAACCCAACTTCCAACGTAGTTTTCCGTCTCCTCGCTCGACCAAACTTGACCCCGTCTTTACCGGTATGTTCATGACTTAACCCCTTTCAATATCTGTGCATTAGATGACCTCGAACAGCACGTAAACCTAGGCAAAAACAGTGACCAAGTTGGCAAAAAATGATAACTTTTGGGTATCGCAGAAAACTGTGGCAACTACCTATGTTCACAGACTCGTATCTCCTACCACAGAGATCCGAATTTGATTTTTATTTTTGGTATGCGAAGACCACCCAACCTAGTTTATTTTCTGTTAAATACAATAATTTATTAGTTGATGTTTGTAGAATTAAATCAGATAGAAAAACTCGAAAATATAATTTTTGGCAAATTCCAGAAATTGCGATACGGAGCGCGGCCCACCAAATGGGACCGCCCCGTCGTGTACCAAGTGTATCAAAAGATGCACAAAATATACCCGGACATGTGAGCTTTCACGAAAACTGATTTGGACGCGTGTGCGCGTCAAAATCAGCCCGTATCCGCAGAAAATCTCCCGTGTCGCAACTTTTGCAAAAGCCCTACGCATTTAGTGCACGCTCGTCAGAATGCGACGAAACTTACGCCACTGGACTCGTAGTATCATGCTGGTCCCGTGACCCAATTTTCATGCAATTCTAAGACAGTTGACCAAGTCGCCTATTGGCGGGCCCCACGGTTGACTTTTTGGGCAAAATTGTGTTCGGCTCACCGGAATCCATATTTGGATATACCGTTGAGTTTGTACTGACTTTTAGAGTTTGTTTGACCTATAATTTGTTTCATTTAGAGACCTTTATCCCTGGTACGCTTTTCGGTGCAAAGTGGCCCACATGTGGAGCCTGCTTTGACCCAAAATTATCGTTTTGCCCCTGTGTCCAAATTGGACGAAAGGGTAGTGTCTTTTAGCTATTTCTTTTATTCTGAAAATGTTTGTGATGTTTATTTCAGCATCCGGAGACGTTCATTCTGAGGTCATAGTTTCTGACTCTTGGTGTTTGACATCTGGACGTTATATTTTGCAGCTTTCTTGTCAGGCAAGTATACCTTGTCATTGTACTGTTATTCATGTTCCATATGTTGCATACATCTTTATTTTTTGTCTTTAGTTCATATATTTTAACTGCTATATAAAATGCGCGTCCAAGGAAACTTGGATGCATCGACGGTGTCGTCGTGATATGTTTTTTATTATGTATGTGCATTGACCTTGTTTATGAGACTGCCCCATTATCATGTAGCATCATTAGATTTTATTGGCCGTGACATAGTTGTTACACGAGTGTGAGTCTCATATAGATCACGGATTGCGTGACAGGTCTGGCCTCCTGTGCGTATGGGCCGTGCGTTAGGGATAACTACTAATAGAAACTTTGTTTGCTAGAGGACTTAGCAGTTATTAGTGGTCCATGGACATAGCCAATTGTAGTACGGTGGTCCAATCCTTGTCCTTGTTTGGTTGCAGGATTGGGCTATGGTACTAAAGATAGGCTATGAACCAAATCGTGTCATGGATGTGACATGCTTAGAGCATGGGGTGGGGAGAACAACAAGTAAGGCATTTGGGCTCCTTTGTACTTTTTCCTTCTGTAACCCGAAAGCTCCGCTGGAGATACGGGCGGTGATGACCCTTATATATTATATATTATCAGGCGGCCTTTGCCGTTCAAAAGACGACATGCTTTGTAGGTCCCCTGATTCTCCGAGAGAGTCACGCCAATCCCATTTTTAGCCAGATAGCCCACTTGTTAGAAAGTTGTTCTCAAACTGCATTCACTTAGACGGTTAGGCAATCCCTTGGATATTTATTTCAGTACTTTATTGGCATGCTTCTATGTATCTTGTTATGTCCCTCTGAGGACCTGGCCCCTTCCAGGTGTAGTTGTTCTTGAGTATTCGCAGGAGCGCAGATCCAGACTGGTTGCTTATATTTGAGGAGGTCTTCCCTTCGAGCCTTGTGATTATTGGTGATGTACTTATGTTATGTTTGCTTTTATATTCTAGTTCGGCAGTGGATTTGTTTCCATCCGACTGTCTTCTTTAGATACTTTATATTGAGATCTAGTTTCATAGATATTGGTTGATTATTTATATATGATTCTGTGGATAAGATTTAGATTATACCCTGTGACTTATGATAGATTTATACCACTTGTAGATTTGATATTCATATTACAGCGTACGTATGTGTTTTGGTTTCATATATTGGAGTTGTCATATCCATGCGGCTGGCATGCTTACGTGTCCTAGTCCTATGTATTTTGGGACTGGGGCGTGACAGTTTGTAAAATGAACTAAGGCAAGATAGAAAGACCATAAATAATATGCATGCTTCATATAAACAACGTGTTGATTGGTATAGTTGGGTTAGCTCGCCTTCATAAGTATATTTTGATGTACTGACCCTCGTTGAAACAGGTTCCCCGTACTAAGGAGATCCGAGCGAGGAGCCGAAGTCGTCTTCCCGATCTAGTCCAGCTGTAGGCGTGTTCAGATCGCGCCTTTTGAACCATTTTGAAGCAAGAGCTTGCAACCCAAACACAATGCAGCTAAGAGGAAAAGCTGTTATCCCTCCAGGAGGTCTTTACATTTTGAATATTAGTAAAGGGATGTAATGTACAAGACTGCTATCTCATTTTATGTCAATATTTCGTAAGCCCGTACGGCAATTAGCTGACTCGTTCAAGAGTTTGTAATAGATGTTCATATTATCAATAAAAAGAGAACTTTTCCATGTCTCAAATCTGTGTTTCAATTTATCTGCGTAATCTGAATATGTGCTCACTATGCGTAATAAAGTACATTAGCCTTGTGTGGTGCGCAACCTAGGCCCGCACGACGGTCACGCCCGGGGGACGACTATCGATTCCACGGAACCGGGACGTGACATATTGATATCAGAGCACAGCTTCAAGTTTCTTTGACCTCGTACTAGAAAATTTCCTCTAAGATCACATCCTTGTGCGAACTCTTAAACTCGTTAGGTCAAAATGAGATACGTTGATACAATGCGTCCATAATACATTATGATTTGATGTAATTTACCTTCTTTTGAAGGAATGGCACCAGCGCAATCCTGTCACCCCCCAGTCCCAAAATAATGAGGGACTAGACACGTGGCAATGGCCAGCAGCACGCACCAATGGACAAACCCAATTTAATGGATCCATCGGGGCATACTTAAGCTGTATATAACAGTCAGGGTTTACTAATATATCAAAAACTAATCTCATCCACAGAATAATATATCCAATCAACAAAATGAAATAAACATCAATATCAAATCAAATCACAAATAATGTAATCAGGGAACAACCCGATAATCAAGTCTGATACAATTGTTCTTTTAAACAGGAAAGTAAATAACATCACTGACTGAGTATGGAAGAACATATACTCAGAAAAGTCTATGGCAATCACCTAGTCCTTGGTTCCTGGTTCTGTTCCAGTACCTGCTCCTGAACCTGCTTCTGCTCCAGCTAAATCACCTGTCCTGTAAACCTCAGAGTGGATCTCCTCTGCTAAACCTGGGGACATAATCCGGATCCAGGTCCTCAGGGGACATAGCAAGGTACAAGAAAGCACAAGCCAAAATAATGTAGTGGAATAGTAAATAAAATAAGCAGGGTGACTACATAACCATCTAAGTAAAAATGCAACTGAGAGCATCACTAGTACTCAGGCTGAGACTGCTACAAGCTCTGTGTCGGGGAGCCGGTAGCAGTAAATAACTAGTAGTGGGTCAAGCTCGGGCTTAGAGTCTTGAGCACCGCAATAATAGGGGTTATATATATATATATCAGCCTGTAGCCTGTGTGTCTCTCCCCACCCAATGTAATTACACGTCTCATGTTCATAACGTCTTATGTCCATGTCACGTGAGATCAGAGCTAATACAACAAGTCATAATCTAAGAATGTCTATGTCCATCCTGTATCCTACACAGAATCACCTTGAATATTTCAGGAAGATTCTGTTTCATGATCTGTGTTAGGTGTCCTGGGTATAATATACTTGATATGTCAAGTACGAGAATATAAATGTCACGTTAACCATTTCTAGGTGACGTTGCACAACCCCGCGTACGGTGTTGGCACTCGACTATGATCGGACGCTAAGCAAGTCACACGGCCCTAGGGTTGAGCATGTACAAAAATGTATATAAAGTCAAAGGAACAAATATCAAGAATTGCAGAGATTGGCAAGGTACACTTGCCTGAATTTTCAGCTCCAAGTATGGCTCTGGCAATAGCTGGATTTGCAGGGACTGCTCCGGTTGCTGAAACAAACATCACCATCAGGTCCAGAATACATCAATCAGCTAGGAACGCCTGTCCTTGAGTCCAATTTAGAGACAAGGACAGAAACGTTATTTTCGGGTCAAGGCGGGGTCCAATTGTGGGCCGCTTTGCACTGAAAAATGCGTCAGGGTCAAAGGTCTCAAAAATAGTCCAACTTAGTGTCAACAGGTCAGGAACGATGATACGAACCCAACGGAACTTCCAGAATTGGATTTCGATGAGCCGTTCTCAAAATCGTCCGTGGAGCTTGTGGGGCCCACAACACGCGATTTTCCAACGTTCTCAGAATCGTACCAAACTTGACCCACAGGACCAGCGTAATGCTACGAGTCCGATGGCGTAAGTTTTGTCTCGATCCGATGTGTGTACACTAAGTTATCGCTAAATATAGAAAAGTCAGATACGGTGCGTTGTCCGCGGATACGCACTGATTCCGGTGTGCACGCACATCCGAATCAGCTTCTGCGAAAGCCCGCACATCCGTATCTACGACGCTCACGTATCGGTGAAGACCGCACGTGACCAAGTCGTCCCGTTTGGCGGGGCGTACTCAGTTCCGGGGTGAAACAGGGTCTGGTTTTTCCTGTTTTTGGATCGCGGTGTGCGATCACCACAGGACGCGATGCCCCGAGCAGTTTGTATGGGTACCGAGGGGGTCACGCAGGGGTCGCAATGCAAAAGACGGAATTGAAAACAGAGCTACGAGTCAAGAGTTATGAGTACCTGAACAGGGCCCCGAGAACCGAAGATTTCTCGTGTCCTCGTGTCAATTTGACACTGTTCCCGTGTCCTGACCGTGTCCGTGTCCGGTGCTGTGTCTGCTGCTCCTAGGGTTTACTGTGGCGGACACAGCGGAGACGGCCAGTGACCGTGGAGGACAGGGGAGGTCTGGCAGAGGCGGGGGACGTCCGGCAGCGGAGGAGGCTGTCAAGGTGGCCGGACGGCGAGGTAGAGGTTGCTGCTGCTAGTGCTCTCGAGGGAGGCCGGCTCTGCACAGCGGCGGATCGGGTCTCCGGCGACTGAGGCGGGGAGGAGCTGAGCCGTGCGGGGAAGATGGCGCGGTGGGAGGTGCTCGGGGAGAGGGTTCGGCTGGAGGATAAAAATGAGGGCCGGTGCTGCTCGGCGGCGAGGCTGGCTGTGGAGGCTAGGGCACGGGTAGGGGAGGAAGGAGGAGAGGGCAGCCGGGGCTACTCGGCGGCGAGGGTTACGGCGAGGGGATTCTGGAGGAGGAGGGGTCTTATAGAGAGAGGGAGAAGGAGAAACAGCGACGGGTGAGGGCAGAGGAGGCGGAAGGGCGGGGACACCAGCAGGCGGCGGCGAGCGTTGCAGGGAGCCGGAGAGTCGCCGGCGGCCGGAAGCGGAAGAGTCGGCTGTTGCGGTTTGGGGGAGAAGGGTAGCCAACGGGTCGGGTTGGGCGGACGGGTCCTAGCGGATCCGACCCGATCCGAAATCAGATATGCGGGTCAGGTTTCGGGCACGGGCGAACCCGACCCGATAGCCCACTGGGCCGGCTCGGTTGGGCTGGGCTTGGGTTAATTAAATAATTAAATTCATAATAAATACATAAGTAAATAAATAATAGTTCTTAGGACTTTTAATGGCTTCCGGGGTCCAATAAATTCCCGGAAAATTACCCTATGTTTAGTTTTTCATTTTACACCATAAAATATTATTTTCATAATATTTAAATATTATTTAACCTCAATTAAAAATCATTTAATTATTAAAATACCTTAGTTTAATTTGAGAAAAATTCCAGAGAATACAGAAAATTGAGGAAAATTCCAAATTAAAAATCCTTGAAAATCAGGGGGTTTACAATCTACCCCCCTTAAGAGGATTGCGTCCTCGCAATCAAAGAATAACCGGTCAACAGAGATGACACGGTTGCAAATATTATTCGAAGCACATTAAAAATCTAAGAAGTAACAAGGTTGAGAGTAATACCTAGGAAAAATTATTTTCCTAAGCATTTAAAAATTATGCAATTTCCCAAATGTGGAAAATCTAGGAAATTATTGTTTTTAGAAAACTAGGTTATCTTTCAAAATATTTCAGTTTATTACTTATAAAACATTCTCGGTTATTGGCAAGTTCAGAATAAACTACTAGGTTAACACTAGGTTATCCTTTATAAAACATATTTAACATTCTAGGTTATTTATCAAGTTCAAAATTACTAGGTTATCTATTTTTAGCAATTTAAAACTGTCAGGTCAAGTCTAGGGTTACGAACCAGCAGGCACGAACTAAAGCAAATCTAGAAGCAGGAAACTATAAAAAACTTACTCGTAAAAGCTATTCCATGAATTTGCGCATTCTCCAAATTCATCGCTGGAGCTTGTCCGCGTCCTCGCAGATGATTCCTCGGCTGCTGTTGGGCTTGCTGGAAGAGTGCTGCTTGTGGTGCCAAGGGTGGCCTCGGCTGATTTTCTCCTGGGGCATGTGGTAGAACTCCTTCAGCTTCCGTTGGCGGTGCTTCCAATGCTGGAGAGGCTGACTTCGGTGCTGGTAATGCTTGTCTGTTTATCATCAGTGCTCTCTTCCGATGCTGAGGACAATCTTTGGCTAAGTGTTGGTTGGATGCGCAAATCAAGCATAATCCCAATTTACGTCTACACTCGTTCTCAATGTGGCCTATCTTGCGACAGTTTTGACAGATAGGCAGTACTTGCGGAGATACTTCTGGTGGTTGGTACAGTTGAGACTTCTTTGCAATTTCTTCCAGTGGTGCTCCGGCTGGTGCTGTTAAGGCTGGTTGTTGAATCACCACTGCTTTCTCTCGACGTTCAGGGCAATCCCTTACCGAATGCTTTTTGGTTCCGCAAGCTAAACATCGTCCCAGTCTGCGCCGGCATTCTTTAGCGAAATGGCCTACCTTGCTACAGTAGTGACAAGTAGGGAGGACTAGTGCAAATGGTGGATTCAGCTGTGTTCGTTTTGCAACTCTTTCTAGTTGTGCTTGGTATGGTGCTGTTGCATATGGCCGTTTTTGGCTGGACTCGATCCTTGTGTTGCTCTCCATGGGTCATGTTGCAGCAAGAATGTTCACGTCTAAGGTAGGTGCATTTGAACTGATTAATCTCCGTAACTCCAAGCTAAATCGGTCAATGAACTTCTCCACTTGATTTTGCTGATCTTCTTTTTGAACCTTCTGATGGGATTGCATCATTGCGTAGAACATTCGAAACAATTATCGTTCGTCTATAGCCTTGTCACGCCCCAGTCCCAAAAATACCTTGGGACTAGACACGTGGCAATGGCCAGCAGTACGCACCGATGGACCAACCCAATATAATGGATCCATCAGGGCATACTTAAGCTGTAAAACAAGTCTACGACAATCATGGCACAACTAATCCCAGCCACACAAGATATAAAATATGATCCACAGAATAAATAAGGAATGTAAATCATCAGCAAGTCTCACAAAGTACTTCGGAAACAACCCGATAAATATCTAGTATAATGGTTCCACAGACCAGAAAATAAAAGGCTGAAATAATAAATAAAACTAAGCATGAACATGGATGCTCAAGAGAAGTCTTTAGCTAAGACCTCGCCCTCAGATGGTGGTACGGCTCCTGGATCGGCTCCTCCTGCTGCGGTCCCGTAAACCTCGGGGTAAACCTGGTCTGCAAAATCTGGGGACAAAATCCATATCCAGGTCCTCAGGGGACATAGCAAGGTACAGAAAATAATACAAGCCAGAATATAAACAGTGCAGCAAATAATGAGATAAGCAGGATAAGTATGTAACATCTGTATAAATGCAAGAGAGAATATCAATAGTACTCAGGTTGAAACAACTACAAGCCCTGTGTAGGGGAGCCGGTAGTAGTGGTGTCAAGAGGTGGTCTAGCTCAGCGGGATACTGAGTAGCCGGCATAACATAATCAACCTGTAGCCTGTGAATCTATCCAGCAATAGAAGGAACAATAAGGGAATACTAGAATAACCAGCTAAGTGATATGCAAGATGAGAGCAGCACTAGAACTCAGGCTGAAGCATACTACAAGCTCTGTGTAGGGGAGCCGGTAGTAGCGGTAATAATGAGTAATGGGCCAAGCTCGGGCTTCAGAGTCTTGGCCTCACAATAGTAGGGGTGTATATATATAATCAGCCTGTAGTCTGTGTGTCTCTCCCCACCCAATGTAACCACGCAAATCATGAACATAACGTCTCACGTCCATGTCAGCGGGGTCATAACTAATGCACAAGTCATAATGTATCTAGAATATAGGATCTATGCCAAGTCCTATACAGAATCACCTCGAACATCTCGGGAAGATCCTATCTCATGATCAGTGTCCAGTGTCCTGGGTCAAAGTGTACTTGGTAAGACAAGTACGAGAAGATAAAGTGTCACGTATGTCCATATCTAGATGACATTACCCAACACCGCGTACGATGTTGGCACCCGACTGATAATCGGACGCTAAGTATGTCAAACGGTCCTAGGTTAAGCATGCACAGTAAATATATGAAGTAAGAAAAAATAGGTAACAATACTGCAGAGATGGCAAGGTACACTTGCCTGATGTTTGAATATCAACTGTCGTCCTGGTATCGGTGGATCCGGTAGGTGCTACTCCAAAAGCTGTAATAAATATCACCAACAGTCTCAGAAGATATCAAACTGCTAGGAACGCCTGTCCTTACGTCCAATTTGGACACAGGGGCAAAAAGGTCATTTCCGGGCCAAAGAGGGTTCCATATGTGGCCCACTTTGCACCGAAAAGCGTGTCGAGGGTAACAGTCTCTAAATGGGACAAACTATGGGTCAAACAATTCTAAATGTCAATACGATCCCAACGGTATGTCCAAATTTGGATTCCGATGAGCCGAACATAATTTGGTCCAAAAAGTCAACTGTGGGGCCCGCCAATTGGCGATCTGGTCAACCGTTTCAGAAATGCGTGAAAATTGGGTCAAAGGACCAGCGTGTTACCACGAGTCCAGTGGCGTAAGTTTCGTCGCAATCTGACAAGCGTGCACAAAATACGCGCGAGTTCCATAAAAGTGGCGACACGGAATGTGTTCGCGGATACGGCCTGATTCCGGCGCGCACACTGTCACTACCCAATTCTAGAAAATAGGGTATATTTTTTTTTTATTTGATAAATAGTGTAATGTATTTAATTATTTATATTTATATTTAATTAGTGCTTGTCTTATTTTTATTTTGATTGTTTTAGGGTTTTGGCTAGCCTGGACCCATGTCAGACCCTAGTGGACCCATGTCCGACCCAGCCCACACCCTTGTGAGAATTATTTTGGGGCCTAGAATTATTATTTTATTTTTAGGAGGTTAGTTGGAGAGATTTGGAACTAGTTTGAGCGCATTTGGAGACCCGGAACCCAAAACCAAGTGAGTAGGGGCGTTTTGGGAATTTGGAAAGTTGTAAACCCCATTTATTAGCTAGGCCGGCCCCTACCTACCACCCCCACCCGTGAGAACAGCCACAGCAGCCCCCTCCTCTTCATTTACTTCTTCTTCTTCATTCCTTCTTCTTCTCCACTTCTCCTTTCTTCTTCCTTCTTTCTCCAAGTGAGTTTTCTTCCATTTTTCTTCTTTCTTCTTCATTCCTTCTTCCTTAAGCTAACCCTAACCTTACATTTTCTCTAACCTAGGTGTGAGGAGCTTAGATCTAGTGTGAGAGCTAGAATTGGTGGCTTGGAGCTTGAGGGAGGTGATTTGGAGTAGATCGGAGACCTTGGCCTTGGGATTCCAACTCCCAAGAGGTAAAACCTAACTTTCCCCTTCCTAATTATTTTTGTGTAGTGTAATTAGTGTTGTAGAACCTTCCTAGACCCTAACCCTACCCGTAGGAGGAAGTTGGAACTAGTTTGGGTGAGTTTAGAGACTTTGACATTAGGTTTTGTGTCGAATTCGGGTGGAATCCGAATTTGGCCCAATTTTGGGTGATGCCCTAGGTTAGATGGACCTAGGTAGACGTTGTCGGGTGTCTAGAGGGTGAGTGCGTGTCTCCGTTTGGACACGGGAAGCCGCGTCGCGGAGAAACGGGCGTTTCGGGCGAAATTGGGGCTTTTCGTCGTCGCCGATTCTAAGTTTGTGTGCGTTTCCGCCACGGGCCTAGAATCGACGTGGGAGCGCATTTTCTAGGATCTAGACATCGTGTAGAGCGCGTGGGTAAATTTTGGGCCGATTCCGAGTTCGTTTGGTGTGCGTTTCAGGAGGTTTTCCGAGCCGCGCACCACGTGTTCGTCGAAATGACCGAACGGCCATTTCGACTTGGTTTCCTCGTTTCGGCTTTGTGCGCGCGTTGGGTTAGTATCGGGGAGTGTGTGCTAGAGTTTTCGGGCTATATTTTATATATTTTAGGGTATTGGTGAGTGTCGGGGTCGTTGGGCGTGAGTAGGGCGTGTGGTTTGAGTGTTGTGTGCGTGGTTGTGTTTGTTTTGATATGTGTATATATATATATATTTATATATATATGTATGTTTGTTTATGTATATATATTTATATATATATGAGTGTATTTATATCTATGTGCTTATGTGTGTATATGTCTATGTGTATATATATATGTATATGTGTAAGTGTGCTCGTGTGTATATGTATATATATATTTGAATATGTGTGTGTGTGTATATATCTTAGAGTGTGTGTGTATTGATATATATATATATTAATATGTGTGTGTTATATATATTTGTAGCTATGTATATATATATTTATGTGTGTGTGTGTTTTAGTGTGTGAGTGTGCTAGTGTGTGTGTGTTAGAATGTGTAGTTAAGTGTGTGTATATATATATGTATCTAGTTATATATATATAGATATATATGTATGTATATATATATATAGATAGTGATATATATATGTATATATATGGGTGTGTGTGTGTGTGTGTATGTGTGAGGAAGGGGGAGGCAGCAGCCAGCGTGCGGGGGCAGAACCTGCACAGCAGCAGCAGCGTGCAGTGCGCTGCGCACTGCACTGTGCAGCAGCCCAGCTGCAGCAGCAAGCAGCAATGCCAGCAGCAGCAAGCAGCAATGTAGCTGCAGCAGCAGCTCCAGCAGCAACAAGAGCAGCAGTAACAGCAGCCAAGAGCAGTAGCAGCAGCATATAGAGCCAGCACAGCAGCAGCAATGCGAAGTATGGAGCAGCAGCAGCAGGAATAAGGAGCTCCAGCAGTAGCAGCGGGTAGTAGCTAGCGAGGGAGGAAGAGAGTTTGATATATAGATATATATATATGTTAGATAGATAAGTTAGATAGATAGATAGTAGGATAAATAGATAAGATAGCTAGTTAAATAGTTATTAGATACTTAGATAGATAGATACCTATATCTATGGATACTAGATAGGTAGATAGGTAGTTTTATCTATCTAGGAGATAGATATCTATATACCTATAGTTAGTTATATATATATAGATATCTTGATAGGTAATATATATATATATGTTATGATTAGGTAAGGTAATGGATAATCGGGTAAATGTGTGTGGATATCTAAATACATAGGTATATACATACTTAGATGTATATATATATGGTAGATATATATATTACCTAGCCTAGATTAATAACTAGGTATATAATTAGTAGCTAGACAGCTAGTTAGAGGGCCTTAGGGCGAAACTTCAATACCTTGAGATACCGAGGTATCTCGATACCTTGAGATATTCAAGGTATTGAGTTTCGAGCGGGGTATTTGAGCATTAGCCTAGGAAATGCTTGGGAGTGATTTTTATATGTTTATATGTATATAATTACGCGTGCTAGCATAGGTTTTAGCGGGTTTAGGCGGGGTGCGTGGCCTAGGGCGAGGTATCGGATACCGAGGGTATCTCGGTATCTCGATTAGGCGAGTTTGAGAGTTTAGTAGCTTAATGAGCTCGGTTTGACCTAGAATTTCAGGGGCACCCTAGTTTGACCTAGCTTTGACCATAATTGTCCCCGTTGACCGTAAAAGTCAACGTTTGACCTAGTTTTGACCTAGAGTTGACTTTTTGGACCCCGGGTTGACTTTTTGATCCGAATTTCACCGGTTTGACCCGTTCGACCTAGAATAGCCCTAGAAGCCTGTTTTTAATTATTTTATATCAGTTTAAATGCTTAGAACCCTGTTTAATCCTTGCTTTTCGCATTAGGTCCTTGCGACACCGGTCCGGACCTCGATCCTCATCAGTTGCTCAGGACATCAGGCGAGTACCTACCTCTGATAGTTTCCATTTCATGATAGCGTTTATATCACCTGTTCTAGAACTGTAATACTTGATTCTGACACATTATTACACGAGCTGGTACTAGTGGATCCCGTCATGAGGTGCTATCCCCCTTACCGTGTTCAGCGGGTACTCTATCACGTGTATTTCATCATGTGCTTCGGGTATTGATTATCATGTGCTATCATGTACTTCTTGTGCTCTCGCCTTCGTGTGCGCGAGCTATTATCATGTACGTAGCGTGTTGTGGTTGGATCCAATGGTATTAGTGGGGGAGGGGAGTAGTGAGTTGGTTATATGATCAAAGCCAAACAGTATTCATGTGTATGTCGGTTATGCAACTCACGCATAACGGAGTTATCGTAGTGACTTTCATGTGCAACCTAAGCCGATCATATAACGAACTTGTGCTCAAGGCACTTAGCTAGTATTCATGTTTCTCACCTGCAGTTACTTTTCCACTACTTGTATTGTTCTCCAGTTTATATTACAGCTATTTATTGTGCTCCAGCATATATTTATTTCCTGTGCATCTTGATTACTTTTCTATTGCTCGTCATATACACCTTACCATGCATTTGGAGTTGCTTTCAGAGTTATGTACTTCGCTCCAGTCCTGACTGGGCATATTTTTTCCAGAGGATCCTGAGGACTATTGCCCTACGTTCTACGGGCCTGGTGTTGACGACTGTTGTGACCCCGAGGAAGAGTGCGCCGAGGAGACGCCTATAGCACCCTAGTTAGCTAGGTGGGTTTCCTGGGTTTTTCCAGTGGTTGTATTTTGGATGACTGTACTTATTCTTTTGTGCTTCTGTGAGATGTTGTAGCTTTTAGACTTGGACTGTATCATTTTGGATTGTCTTGCTCTCTTGGTTCTGGTTTTCTTTGTTTATATCATATCTTGCTTATTTCTTCCCCTAGATTTTGTGATTGAGATTCATATATATATTGCGTGGTTGCCCTCCTTCGGGAGAAGATTATTTGATATATATATTGCGTGGTTTTGCCCTCCTTTTGGAGAGGTCATGCCGGATTTTTCAGTGAGATATAGATAGATATGGATGACCTAGAACGGACCTTTACAGCGTTCTACCGCCGATTCTGCGGCGTAGGCTGGACGTACCCACGGCTCATGCCCGATTTTCGGGTGCGGGTCGTGACACGTTTTTGGTGGTGGCCCATGCAGGTCGGCTTTTTAGGTTTACCTGCAATAGGATATAGGAGATAGGCTGAGAGAGAGTGTGCTCAATCACAACTAGGACCCCTCCTGACTTTTCTTGCTATCTTAATTTTTCCTGAAATTGTTTTCTTTTGCAATATTATTGTCCTTCATTGATGTTATCGTTTCTTGCACTATATTGACTTCTTTTGATCTGTGTTCAGGATGCCTCCGAAGACCAGATCTCAGCGCACCGCCCCAGCAGCTGCCACCGAGAGGTCTGCCACCTCTCGACCTGCTCGACTTCCGGCAGCCGCTACCGCTCCACTCGCCACTCCTGCGGTCGAGGGAGCGTCAGTTTCTCTCGGAGATCCCCTTACTCCCATTGATCCGAGAGCCACCCCAGTTGTCCCGGTGGTACCTCCTCCACCACCGCCTGCGCCAGTAGATGCTACACAGCTGTTCGCGTTCTTCCGAGAGATGATGGATGCGCAGCACCGCCAGGCAGATATTATGAGGATGGGCATTGAGAATGCTCATCAGGTGGCTTTGACAGCGGTCGACAGAGTGGCTCAGATCCAGCCACAGCCAGAGCAGGCTCAGTATCCTAGGCCGGGTACTATCATCGATTTTCAGAGGATGCGGCCTAAGGAGTTCCGCGGCACAGAGGGGATCCTGTACGCCGACGACTGGATCGAGCATATAGAGGGCATCTTCAGGCTGGCGATGATCCCAGCCAGCATGCAGATAGAGGCAGCGGGCAGCCAGATGTTCGACCTTGCCCTCACTTGGTTCCGCACGGATACGCGGATAGCAGCTCCGGGATTGACTTGGGAGGCTTTCAAGAAGCTTTTCAAGGAGAAGTTCTTCCCGGACGTGGCTCTCAGTGCCTTAGAGAGTCAGTTCGAGGCGCTCGTCCAGGGGAGTATGCTAGTGGATGAGTATGCAGCGGAGTTCTGCCGTCTGGGCAGATTTGTTGAGGGGTTGTCAGAGGCAGCGAAGGCGCGGAAGTTCCGCAAGGGCTTAGCCATGGCGGTCAAGTCCTTGACTAGGAGCGACCGCGAGGCGACCTTCGAGCAGATTGTCAGTGATGCTCAGAGGGCTGAGGATGATTTGGAGCTGAAGACGAAGAGGGGCAGAGACACTTCCGGAGCAGGCAGCAGTGCAGGCCCGGCCAAGAGGCCATTCCAGCAGACCCAGCAGCACCAGGGTCAGGGTCGGGCGCCCTTCCGGCAGGCGCCCCAGCAGCAGAGGCAGGGTCAGCAGCAGGGCCAGAGGCAGCCCATCGTTTGCCCTTTCTGTAAGAAGCCAGGGCACGGATGGGACATATGCAGAAAGAGGCTGGGCAGATGTTTATTGTGTGGCGCCGCAGACCACCAGCTGAAGGATTGTCCTTCAGCGCTTGCCCGTACAGCTCAGGGCGGAGGAGCCGCTCAGAGGGCACCAGCCAGAGCACCTGCAGCGCAGCAGAGAGGTCAGCCTTTGCAGACTCAGCAGCAGAGGTTCGCCCAGCACCAGCAGCAGCACCGAGGAGGACAGCAGGGGCGAGCTTTTGCCCTGACAGTGGACGAGGCCGAGGCCGAGCCAGTTGGTGATGTTATCTCAGGTTCTGTTCTCCTTGATTCCATTCCAGCACTTGCTTTATTTGATTCCGGTGCTTCCCATAGCTTTGTGTCTGTATCTTTTGCTGTTAGACACCATCTTGTTGCTGAACCTTTAGCTAGACTCTGCAAGATCACGACCGGGGGTGGTATCATCCTAGTCCGTGATGTTTGCAGAGACCGGAGAGTTACCTTGGGAGGCCGGGAGTTGAGTGTGTGCCTACTCGTAATGCCACTTCCGAGCTACGATGTTGTACTCGGGATGGATTGGTTGAGTACGCATTGTGCTAGTATAGATTGTCGTGGAGGCAGAGTTTTGTTTAGTCCGCCGGGTGAGCCAGAGTTTCAGTTTGCCAGAGGAGCAGCGGAGCAGACCGAGGGAGTCTTCTGCGGAGCCCTGGTGGTAGAGCCGAGGTCGCTACATCCACTGATAGAGGAGTATATGGATGTCTTTTCGGAGGAGTTGCCAGGGTTACCTCCGGACAGAGACGTGGAGTTCTCTATAGACTTGGTGCCAGGCGCGGAGCCGATATCCCAGCACGTCTATAGAGTCAGCAACAGTGAGCTGATAGAGTTGAAGAAGCAGGTGGATGAGCTACAGGACAAGGGATTTATCAGATCTAGTTCTTCTCCGTGGGGTGCTCCGGTACTTTTTGTGCCGAAGAAGGATGGGTCGATACGGATGTGTATCGACTACAGGGCTCTGAACAGCCTCACAATCAAGAACAAGTATCCGCTGCCGCGTATTGATGATCTTTTTGACCAGTTGAGCGGAGCGAGGGTGTTTTCCAGGATTGATCTGAGGACAGGCTACCACCAGGTGAAAGTCAGGAAGGAGGATATTCCGAAGACAGCTTTTCGGACCAGATATGGACAGTATGAGTTCTTGGTGATGCCGTTTGGGTTGACTAATGCCCCGGCAGTGTTCATGAATCTGATGAACAAGGTGTTCCATCAGCATCTGGACAGGTTTGTGGTGGTGTTTATAGATGACATCTTGGTGTATTCGAAGACCCCAGAGGAGCACGAGGAGCATCTGAGGATAGTGCTGGAGACTCTCAGGAAGGAGGAGCTTTATGGAAAGCTCTCGAAGTGTGAGTTCTTCCTTGACAAGGTTGAATTCCTTGGTCATGTGGTGACTGGAGAGGGTATCTCGGTGGATCCGAGAAAGATCGTGGCAGTTGAGGCATGGAGTGCTCCGAGTTCAGTAGCCGAGGTCAGGAGTTTCTTGGGACTGGCAGGCTACTACAGGAGATTTGTTCAGGATTTTTCCCGGATTGCAGAGCCGTTGTCCAGGCTGACCCGGAAGGACGTGGAGTTTGTTTGGTCAGAGGAGTGCCAGATCGCCTTTGATGAGCTGAAGAGGAGGTTGACGACAGCTCCAGTGTTGACGTTGCCATCAGGTTCTGGAGGATTCACTATCTATAGTGATGCATCGGGGAAGGGACTGGGTTGTGTGTTGCAGCAGAATGGGAGGGTGATTGCCTATGCTTCCAGGCAATTACGTCCTCATGAGAAGAATTACCCTACCCACGATTTGGAGTTGGCAGCGGTCATTTTTGCTCTTAAGTTGTGGAAACACTATTTATACGGAGAGCGTGTGGAGATCTTCACAGACCACAAGAGCTTGAAGTATGTGTTTACCCAAAAAGAGCTGAACATGAGGCAGAGGAGATGGTTGGAGTTGATGAAAGACTTCGACATATCATTGCAGTATCATCCAGGGAAGGCGAACGTAGTTGCGGATGCATTGAGCAGGTATCCGGTAGCTATGTGCCTGACTACAGATCGTTATCTTCTGGCAGATTTAGAGAGCTTGGGCATTGAGGTGATAGTGCCTGGAGTTGAGATGCAGATGTGGGGACTGCAGATTCAGTCAGAGTTGGTAGACCGGATCAGGGCTACACAGTTTGAGGATGAGTCCCTGAGAAGCATCAGGGAGCAGGTTCAGATGGGTTTAGCAGACGACTTCACCATTGCTGATGATGGTTCATTGCGGCACGGTACCAGGTTGTGTGTGCCGAGTGGGTCGTTGCGCGAGGAGGTTCTCCAGGAGGCGCATCGATCCCAGTACTCTATGCATCCCGGTGCCAACAAGATGTATAGAGATCTGAGACAGCATGTATGGTGGTACGGGATGAAGCGGGAGGTAGCACGCTTCGTATCCCGATGCTTAGTGTGCCAGCAGGTGAAGGCGGAGAGGCAGAGGCCAGGAGGTTTACTCCAGCCGTTACCCATTCCGGAGTGGAAATGGGAGCATGTGACCATGGATTTTGTTTCTGGACTTCCCCGTTCTCCAGGCGGGAAGGATGCGATTTGGGTCATCGTGGACAGGTTGACCAAATCGGCCCACTTCCTACCATTCAAAGTGGGTACGTCTACAGAGAGACTAGCAGAGATGTATGTGCGCCAGATAGTCAGACTGCATGGAGTTCCAGTGAGCATAGTATCAGATCGGGACAGTCGTTTTACTTCGCATTTCTGGAGGAGTCTGCAGGCTAGCTTGGGCACCCAGCTCAAGTTTAGTAGTGCGTATCACCCACAGACAGATGGTCAGTCAGAGAGGACCATTCAGACACTTGAGGACATGCTACGCACCTGTGTTTTGGATTTCAGAGGCTCTTGGGAGGATCACTTGCACTTGGTAGAGTTTGCTTACAACAACAGCTACCAAGCCAGTATCGAGATGTCACCTTTTGAGGCGTTGTATGGACGGAGGTGTCGCACTCCGTTGTCATGGGATGATGTAGGTGAGAGAGCTTTGCTTGGCCCGGAGATGGTGGTTGATGCAGCGGAGAAGGTCAAGCTCATTAGAGATAGACTTCGGGTGGCGCAGGACAGGCAGCGGCATTGGGCCGATAGCCACCGGAGACCTTTGGAGTTCGAGGTATAGCTTAGAACCTAGATTTTGTTCTTGTGTTTGTTTGTGATTGCTTGTTTTAGACTAAGTGCAGAGACCTTGTTTGTGCTAGGTTGGAGATCTGGTGTTCCTGAGGATTTCTCCGACGCGGGGCACTATTCGCTTCGGTGGAGGCGGGAAGCTTAGCCCACGTTTCGTTGGACCCTTCCGTGTTCTTGAGAGGGTCGGCGCCGTGGCGTATAGGCTTGAGTTGCCGCCTACGCTGGAGGGAGTTCATGATGTGTTCCACGTGTCGCAGTTGAGACGGTACGTGGCGGATCCCAGTCACGTATTGGATCACTCGGAGATCGCAGTGGGCCCTACTCTTAGCTATCCAGAACAGCCGGTGGAGATTCTGGATCGGCGGGAGAAGGTGTTGAGGAACCAGACTATTCCCTTGGTTCGCGTCGCGTGGAGGCATCACTCTCCAGGGGAGTCGACCTGGGAGAGGGAGGATGAAATGCGCGAGCGATACCCCTATCTCTTCGAGCCCTGAGGTATGGTTCTTTCTTTGCATTCCTGTCCTAGTTTCGTCTTTTAATTTCGAGGACGAAATTATTTTAAGGAGGGTAGACTTGTCACTACCCAATTCTAGAAAATAGGGTATATTTTTTTTTTATTTGATAAATAGTGTAATGTATTTAATTATTTATATTTATATTTAATTAGTGCTTGTCTTATTTTTATTTTGATTGTTTTAGGGTTTTGGCTAGCCTGGACCCATGTCAGACCCTAGTGGACCCATGTCCGACCCAGCCCACACCCTTGTGAGAATTATTTTGGGGCCTAAAATTATTATTTTATTTTTAGGAGGTTAGTTGGAGAGATTTGGAACTAGTTTGAGCGCATTTGGAGACCCGGAACCCAAAACCAAGTGAGTAGGGGCGTTTTGGGAATTTGGAAAGTTGTAAACCCCATTTATTAGCTAGGCCGGCCCCTACCTACCACCCCCACCCGTGAGAACAGCCACAGCAGCCCCCTCCTCTTCATTTACTTCTTCTTCTTCATTCCTTCTTCTTCTCCACTTCTCCTTTCTTCTTCCTTCTTTCTCCAAGTGAGTTTTCTTCCATTTTTCTTCTTTCTTCTTCATTCCTTCTTCCTTAAGCTAACCCTAACCTTACATTTTCTCTAACCTAGGTGTGAGGAGCTTAGATCTAGTGTGAGAGCTAGAATTGGTGGCTTGGAGCTTGAGGGAGGTGATTTGGAGTAGATCGGAGACCTTGGCCTTGGGATTCCAACTCCCAAGAGGTAAAACCTAACTTTCCCCTTCCTAATTATTTTTGTGTAGTGTAATTAGTGTTGTAGAACCTTCCTAGACCCTAACCCTACCCGTAGGAGGAAGTTGGAACTAGTTTGGGTGAGTTTAGAGACTTTGACATTAGGTTTTGTGTCGAATTCGGGTGGAATCCGAATTTGGCCCAATTTTGGGTGATGCCCTAGGTTAGATGGACCTAGGTAGACGTTGTCGGGTGTCTAAAGGGTGAGTGCGTGTCTCCGTTTGGACACGGGAAGCCGCGTCGCGGAGAAACGGGCGTTTCGGGCGAAATTGGGGCTTTTCGTCGTCGCCGATTCTAAGTTTGTGTGCGTTTCTGCCACGGGCCTAGAATCGACGTGGGAGCGCATTTTCTAGGATCTAGACATCGTGTAGAGCGCGTGGGTAAATTTTGGGCCGATTCTGAGTTCGTTTGGTGTGCGTTTCAGGAGGTTTTCCGAGCCGCGCACCACGTGTTCGTCGAAATGACCGAACGGCCATTTCGACTTGGTTTCCTCGTTTCGGCTTTGTGCGCGCGTTGGGTTAGTATCGGGGAGTGTGTGCTAGAGTTTTCGGGCTATATTTTATATATTTTAGGGTATTGGTGAGTGTCGGGGTCGTTGGGCGTGAGTAGGGCGTGTGGTTTGAGTGTTGTGTGCGTGGTTGTGTTTGTTTTGATATGTGTATATATATATATATTTATATATATATGTATGTTTGTTTATGTATATATATTTATATATATATGAGTGTATTTATATCTATGTGCTTATGTGTGTATATGTCTATGTGTATATATATATGTATATGTGTAAGTGTGCTCGTGTGTATATGTATATATATATTTGAATATGTGTGTGTGTGTATATATCTTAGAGTGTGTGTGTATTGATATATATATATATTAATATGTGTGTGTTATATATATTTGTAGCTATGTATATATATATTTATGTGTGTGTGTGTTTTAGTGTGTGAGTGTGCTAGTGTGTGTGTGTTAGAATGTGTAGTTAAGTGTGTGTATATATATATGTATCTAGTTATATATATATAGATATATATGTATGTATATATATATATAGATAGTGATATATATATGTATATATATGGGTGTGTGTGTGTGTGTGTATGTGTGAGGAAGGGGGAGGCAGCAGCCAGCGTGCGGGGGCAGAACCTGCACAGCAGCAGCAGCGTGCAGTGCGCTGCGCACTGCACTGTGCAGCAGCCCAGCTGCAGCAGCAAGCAGCAATGCCAGCAGCAGCAAGCAGCAATGTAGCTGCAGCAGCAGCTCCAGCAGCAACAAGAGCAGCAGTAACAGCAGCCAAGAGCAGTAGCAGCAGCATATAGAGCCAGCACAGCAGCAGCAATGCGAAGTATGGAGCAGCAGCAGCAGGAATAAGGAGCTCCAGCAGTAGCAGCGGGTAGTAGCTAGCGAGGGAGGAAGAGAGTTTGATATATAGATATATATATATGTTAGATAGATAAGTTAGATAGATAGATAGTAGGATAAATAGATAAGATAGCTAGTTAAATAGTTATTAGATACTTAGATAGATAGATACCTATATCTATGGATACTAGATAGGTAGATAGGTAGATAGGTAGTTTTATCTATCTAGGAGATAGATATCTATATACCTATAGTTAGTTATATATATATAGATATCTTGATAGGTAATATATATATATATGTTATGATTAGGTAAGGTAATGGGTAATCGGGTAAATGTGTGTGGATATCTAAATACATAGGTATATACATACTTAGATGTATATATATATATGGTAGATATATATATTACCTAGCCTAGATTAATAACTAGGTATATAATTAGTAGCTAGACAGCTAGTTAGAGGGCCTTAGGGCGAAACTTCAATACCTTGAGATACCGAGGTATCTCGATACCTTGAGATATTCAAGGTATTGAGTTTCGAGCGGGGTATTTGAGCATTAGCCTAGGAAATGCTTGGGAGTGATTTTTATATGTTTATATGTATATAATTACGCGTGCTAGCATAGGTTTTAGCGGGTTTAGGCGGGGTGCGTGGCCTAGGGCGAGGTATCGGATACCGAGGGTATCTCGGTATCTCGATTAGGCGAGTTTGAGAGTTTAGTAGCTTAATGAGCTCGGTTTGACCTAGAATTTCAGGGGCACCCTAGTTTGACCTAGCTTTGACCATAATTGTCCCCGTTGACCGTAAAAGTCAACGTTTGACCTAGTTTTGACCTAGAGTTGACTTTTTGGACCCCGGGTTGACTTTTTGATCCGAATTTCACCGGTTTGACCCGTTCGACCTAGAATAGCCCTAGAAGCCTGTTTTTAATTATTTTATATCAGTTTAAATGCTTAGAACCCTGTTTAATCCTTGCTTTTCGCATTAGGTCCTTGCGACACCGGTCCGGACCTCGATCCTCATCAGTTGCTCAGGACATCAGGCGAGTACCTACCTCTGATAGTTTCCATTTCATGATAGCGTTTATATCACCTGTTCTAGAACTGTAATACTTGATTCTGACACATTATTACACGAGCTGGTACTAGTGGATCCCGTCATGAGGTGCTATCCCCCTTACCGTGTTCAGCGGGTACTCTATCACGTGTATTTCATCATGTGCTTCGGGTATTGATTATCATGTGCTATCATGTACTTCTTGTGCTCTCGCCTTCGTGTGCGCGAGCTATTATCATGTACGTAGCGTGTTGTGGTTGGATCCAATGGTATTAGTGGGGGAGGGGAGTAGTGAGTTGGTTATATGATCAAAGCCAAACAGTATTCATGTGTATGTCGGTTATGCAACTCACGCATAACGGAGTTATCGTAGTGACTTTCATGTGCAACCTAAGCCGATCATATAACGAACTTGTGCTCAAGGCACTTAGCTAGTATTCATGTTTCTCACCTGCAGTTACTTTTCCACTACTTGTATTGTTCTCCAGTTTATATTACAGCTATTTATTGTGCTCCAGCATATATTTATTTCCTGTGCATCTTGATTACTTTTCTATTGCTCGTCATATACACCTTACCATGCATTTGGAGTTGCTTTCAGAGTTATGTACTTCGCTCCAGTCCTGACTGGGCATATTTTTTCCAGAGGATCCTGAGGACTATTGCCCTACGTTCTACGGGCCTGGTGTTGACGACTGTTGTGACCCCGAGGAAGAGTGCGCCGAGGAGACGCCTATAGCACCCTAGTTAGCTAGGTGGGTTTCCTGGGTTTTTCCAGTGGTTGTATTTTGGATGACTGTACTTATTCTTTTGTGCTTCTGTGAGATGTTGTAGCTTTTAGACTTGGACTGTATCATTTTGGATTGTCTTGCTCTCTTGGTTCTGGTTTTCTTTGTTTATATCATATCTTGCTTATTTCTTCCCCTAGATTTTGTGATTGAGATTCATATATATATTGCGTGGTTGCCCTCCTTCGGGAGAAGATTATTTGATATATATATTGCGTGGTTTTGCCCTCCTTTTGGAGAGGTCATGCCGGATTTTTCAGTGAGATATAGATAGATATGGATGACCTAGAACGGACCTTTACAGCGTTCTACCGCCGATTCTGCGGCGTAGGCTGGACGTACCCACGGCTCATGCCCGATTTTCGGGTGCGGGTCGTGACACACACGCGTCCAAATCAGTCCCCACGAATTTTTACGTGTCCGATTATGCTGCGTACACCATTCGGTATACTTGGCACACAGCGGGGCGGTCCCGTTTGGCGGGACGCGCTCCGATCTCCAACTTTTAGAAAACCGAAAAAGTGGATGCGCGCAGTTTTGTGACGAATACAATTTTGTCCACAACAACTAATAGCACAAAGTTATTATACAGAAAATAAACTAGGTCATGTAATATACAGGTATAAAAAAGAATCACCGAATTCGGATCTCTGTGGTGGGAGATACGAACTCGGCAATATGGGTGGTCATTCTGGAATTCTGCGATTGCAGAATTCTGTCTGTCCGTCCATTTTGGACGCTATTTTTCACCTAGGGGCACACGTTATCCGAGGTTGACTATAAAACAAGTATTGGAGAGGGTTAAGGGAAGATCATACCTATGAAAACGGAACAGCGTTTGGTCGAGCGAGTCGACGGAAAATCGCGCCGGAGCGAAGGTGCCTCGAGTGGGAAACTACAGCGCGCGAGGTCGGAGTCGACGGGATGGTTGGATGGCTTGGTGGGGCTTCTCTGGCTGCGGTGACGGCTCTAGATGGGAAGAGGAAGTCTGGAGTTTCTAGGTTAGGGTTTTAGAGAGCTATTGTATATATATATCTACTATATATATTAGGAGAGAGAGGGGGTTAGAGCGGGTTGAAACGCGGGTTTGGGAGCCGCTGAATAAGTGCTCGCGGGTCTGGGAAGTCAATAGGGCGGGGACTCAATACACGTCCACATTGCTGCGGGTCACAGCAAATACTGAGGGGGATAGCATTGTGTTGCTATGGAATTCCTAAGTAAGCCTAAGTAGATTACTATTATTATTATATTATCATTATTAGTATTATACTTAGTATTATTTAATTCTTTTCTTTTCTTTTCTTTTCCTTTCTTTCTTTAAATATATATATATACCTATATATATTTGTATATATATATATATTCACACATAAGAAAATTTATATAATAGGGTATTGCACATCGTTAGGCTAGCAACTGCTCCAGGGGTCTCCTACATGGAATAAATTCCGAAAAATTCTTGATTGTCCCACAAGTCCTCTAAGTGCTCGAACACCTAACATAAAAATTATTAAAAATTTATTTCTCCTATTTGGACCTAATTACTACAATTTAATTAATAATTAATAAATAAAGGGTATATATGATTTTCTAGGAAGGGGGTTTTACATTCTACCCAACTTGTAAAAATTTCGTCCTCGAAATTAAAATTAAGCCACGATAGAATGCAAGGATGGTATAAGATATAAATTAACAATGTAAATTCATACCTTGGTCTGCGAATAGGTTCGGAAAACGCTTGCGCATGTCGTCCTCGCGCTCCCAAGTTGATTCTTCTGGCGCGCCATGCCTCCATGCTACGCGAACCAAGGGAATAGACTGGTTCCTCAATACCTTCTCTCGACGATCAAGGATCCCCACGGGTTGCTCTTGGTATGACAAGCTCGGCCCAATGGTGATCTCTGAATGGTCGAGGACATGACTGCTGTCTGCCACATATCGCCTGAGCTGCGACACATGGAATATGTCATGTACTCCCTCCAGTGAAGGTGGTAGCGCAAGTCGATATGCCACCTCTCCAACTCTCTCGAGCACGTCAAATGGTCCAATATACCTTGGACTCAACTTGTCGCGCCCTCCGAATCGGATGGTGCCTCTGGTCGGTGATATCCTCAAGAAGACGTGATCGCCCTCTTTGAACTCCAAGGGTCGACGATGAAGGTCTGCCCACTGTTTCTGCCTGTCTTGCGCTGCTCGCAAGTGTCCCTGAATCTTCTTGACTGTCTCTACGGTGTTGACCACCAACTCGGGTCCCAGAATCTGACGTTCTCCCACGTCACTCCAACACACAGGAGACCTACATTTTCTCCCATACAATGCTTCAAACGGAGCCATCTGAATACTCGCTTGATAGCTATTATTGTAAGAAAACTCTACAAGATGTAGGTGGTCCTCCCATGATCCTCCAAAGTCTAACATGCAAGCCCTCAACATGTCCTCCAAGGTCTGAATAGTACGCTCCGACTGCCCATCTGTCTGCGGGTGGTTAGATGTACTGAACTTCAGACGAGTACCAAGACTCTCTTGCATGCTCCTTCAAAAGTGCGATGTGAAGCGCGAATCTCTGTCCGATACAATGCTGACTGGTATGTCGTGCAATCTCACGATCTGCCTCATATATAAATCAGCTAAAGCTTCTGTAGACTGACCCACTCTAAAAGGTATAAAATAGGCTGACTTGGTGAGTCGGTCCACTATTACCCACACTGCATCTCTCCCACTTGGACTCTTGGGAAAACCCGTGACGAAGTCCATAGTGATGTGCTCCCACTTCCACTCTGGAATCGGAAGTGGTTGCAATAATCCTGCTGTCCTCTGGTGCTCCGCCTTCACTTGTTAACATACCAGACATTTAGCTACAAAGCGAGCTATCTCTCTCTTCATCCCATGCCACCAAAAGTGCTGTCGTAAGTCACGATACATCTTGGTGCCTCCTGGGTGAACATAGTACATAGAGCTATGTGCTTCGGTCATTAACTCCTGTCTCAATTCTCTATTTGGAACATACAAGCGGTTTCCAAACCTCAATGTCCCGTCTTCGTGGATGCGAAGTCCTGTCTGCATGCCGGCTTCTGTCCTTTCTTTGAGTCTTCGGAATCTAGCATCGGTGGGCAATGCCTCTTTAATCTTCTCTACGAGTGATGACTGAATCTCAAGATTAGCCATCAATCCATTCTGTCCTGGTAAGACGACCTCTATGTGTAGCTCCTGTAAATCTCTCAATAACTCGGGCTGCATCGTCAAGAAATAAGCCGTAGGCTTCCTGCTGAGTGCGTCTGCAACAACATTCACCTTTTCCGGATGATACTGCAGATCGATATCAAAATCTACCATCAATTCCAGCCAGCGTCTCTGCCTCATGTTAAGCTCCTTCTGAGTATACACATACTTCAGACTTTTGTGATCTGTAAAGATGTCTACTTTCTCCCCGTAAAGGTAGTGTCTCCAAATCTTCAATGCAAAAATAACTGCTGCTAGCTCCAGATCATGTGTTGGGTAGTTCTTCTCGTGGACCTTCAACTGTCTCGACGCATAAGCAATGACTTTGCCATGTTGCATCAAAACACATCCTAGTCCACTGCCTGATGCATCACTGTAAACAACAAAACCTCCTGACCCTGAAGGAAGAGTCAAGACATGTGCTGTTGTTAATCTTCTCTTCAGTTCTTCGAAGGCCTTCTGGCAGTCTTCTGTCCATATAAACTCCTGGTCCTTTCGTGTCAGCTTCGTCATCGGTTCTGCAATCCTCGAGAAATTTTCTACAAACCTTCGGTAATATCCCGCAAGTCCGAGAAAACTTCTCACCTCTGCAACTGATGTGGGTGTAGGCCAAGTCTCTATTGCCGCAACTTTCTCTGGATCCACTGAAAGTCCTTCTTCTGATATGATATGTCCCAAGAAAGACACTTTGTCCATACAGAACTCACACTTACTAAGTTTGGCGTATAACTTCTCCTGTCTCAAGGTCTCTAACACGATCTTGAGATGCTCCTCGTGCTCTTCAAGGCTCTTGGAATATATGAGAATGTCGTCAATGAACACCACCACGAATTTATCCAAGAACTGATGAAAGACTCTGTTCATTAAGCTCATAAACACTGCTGGCGCGTTGGTTAAACCAAACGGCATCACTAAGAACTCATAATGCCCATACTTCGTCCTGAACGCTGTCTTCGGGATGTCTTCCTTCCTCACCTTGATCTGATGATAGCCGGATCTTAAGTCAATCTTCGAGAATACCCTTGCACCACTCAATTGATCGAATAGATCATCAATGCGTGGTAAGGGATACCTGTTCTTGATGGTCACAGCATTCAGTGCCCGGTAGTCAATGCATAACCGTACTGTTCCATCCTTCTTTGGCACAAATAATATGGGTGCTCCCCAAGGTGAAACACTGGGCCGAATGAAATCCTTATCCAGAAGGTCATCGACCTGTGCTTTCAACTCCACTAGCTCCTTAGGTGCTAGCCGATAAACTGTTGAAGTGATTGGCTCTGCTCCTAGAGTTAAGTCTATTGTGAATTCTATTTCCTGATCAGGCGGTAAACCTGGAAGATCATCGGGAAATACATCCACAAATTCTGATATGACTCTTGGGTAACCTGTCTCCCCTTCTACAGATAGTACCCTAAGAGTAGGCTGAGCTCCTTGCTCTACTGTTCCTCGGAGAAACTCAAATTCCGGATGTCCAGGCGGTCTAAATATAACCCGCCCAAGTCGGCAATCAAGAGTCGCATGGTACTGACTTAACCAGTCCATACCAAGTATGACATCATAATCCGGCATAGAAAATATCAGAAACTGCGCTCGCATTTCTTGGCCACAAACGACTACAGAACATGATCTACAGACGTCACTAACCGGAATAATTCTACCTCCCGTAAGAATTCTCTTCATCTTCGGAAGGGGTGCGGTAGCTACTCTATGGGTGGCTACAAAGCTAGCTGCTATAAATGAATGCGATGCTTCAGAATCAAATAATGCTACAGCTGGTAATGAAGCTTGTAAACCCCCTGAATTTTTAAAATTTTCAAAACTGGATTTTTCACAATTTTCTGGATTTTCTGGGATTTTTCTGTAATTTAAAAACAGGGTTTTAATTATTCAATGATTTTTAATTGATATTAAACAGTATTAAAATATTATGAAAATAATATTTTTGGATGTAAAATGAAAAACTGGACTTAGGGCAATTTTTCTGGAATTTATCGGACCCCGGACCTATTTTTAAATGCCTGAAAACTATTTACTTAATTAATTATTATTATTATTATTATTATTATTATTATTATTATTATTATTATTATTATTATTATTATTATTATTAATAATCAGCCCAACCCGCGGCCCGGCCCGGCCCATTGGGCCCGAGCCCGGCCCAGACCCTAGCGGGTCGGGTCGGATCCGCCGCCGCCCGACCCGAACCCGCTAGCCCGCACCCCCCCCCACGACCCGCACCGCTCGGCCACGCGCAGCGCCGCCCGCGGTTTTCGCCGCCCCGCCCGCGGCCACGCCTCCGCCCGCGCCGCGCTGCTCGCCCACGACCCCGCCTCCCTCGGCTCGACCCCCTCCGCCGCCCAGCCTATTTAATCCCCTCTCCCCTGCCGCTGACGACCACCGCCACCGCCACTACTCCGCCCCGCCACGCCGCAGCAGCCCCCGCCCAGCTCCGCCGGACGCCGCCCACCGCAGCTCTCTCCTCCCGCCGTGAGCCGCCTCGAGCCGGCCTCCCTCTCCTCCTTCCTCCTCTTCAGCAGCCCGCAGCCGCTCCGCCCGCTGCTCCGGCGATCCCCTCTCCCCTGCGCTGCCTCCGCCAGCCTCGCCGGCGCCGCCCGAGCCCCCTCCGGCCGGCCTTCCCCCCCGCAGCGCCGCCCCTCAGCCGCCGCAGCTCCGCTGTGAAGAAACCCTAACCCTAATTCAATTTCTGTGTCCGACCGTGTCGGACACGATTCGAGCTTCGGTTTTTAGGCCCCGTTCAGGTGCGTGTATTTTCGTGCTCGTAGCTCCGTTTTCGTTTCCGCAAATTGCGTTGCGAAGCCTGTATGACCCTCTCGGTGTCCGGACAAACTGTTCGGGGCATCGCGTCCTGTGGTGATCGCACACCGCGATCCAAAAACAGGAAAAACCAGACCCCGTTTCACCCTAACTTGGTGTACACACGTCGGATCGAGACGAAACTTGCGCCATCGGACTCGTAGCAATACGCTGGTCCTGTGAGCCAAGTTTGGTTCGATTCTGAGAACGTTGACGAAATCGCGTGTCGTGGGCCCCACAGGCCCCGCTCGACGGGCGATTTTGTGTTCGGCTCATCGGAATCCAATTCTGGAAGTTCCGTTGGGTTCGTATCAGCGTTCCTGACCTGTTGACACTAAGTTTGGTGAATTTGGAGACCGTTGGCCCTGACGCGTTTTTCGGTGCAAAGCGGGCCCACCGGTGGACCCCGTTTTGGCCCGAAACTGCCGTTTCTGCCCTTGTCTCCAAATTGGACTCAAGGACAGGCGTTTCTAGCTGATTGATATTTTCTGGATCTGATGGTGATGTTTGTTTCAGCAACCGGAGTACCGCCTATAATCCCCGCCGAAGTCAGAACCGCGAACATAGCCGGAACCACAGGCAAGTGTACCTCGCCAAAACTTGCAGCTTGCTACATATTTCCTGGACTTGGTTTCACATCAGTGGGCAAGTAAAGCTTGCAAATTCTCAGATATTTCTGGTTATAGTATTTTACTTGATTTTTCTATTAGTTTCTTATGCAACCTGTTTAACTGCTCAACCCAGGACACCTGACACTCTTCATGTGACGGAATTGCCTGAGATATACCTGGTGATTCCGTATAGGTTACATATTCATGAAATTTACAGTTACATGCTTAGATTCTATCCTGACTCATTGCATTAGTTAAATCTTGCGTGACTTGTACCTGATATTCTGGAACTGTGACGTGAGATTACATGGGGTGGGGAGAGTATAATCATATCAAGGCTGAATATAATATAATATAAATACTTATATCTGGCGGTGCCTTAGACTCTGATACAGAGCTTTGGTTCCTTACTGGCTCCTCGAGAAATACTGCTATGGTTTCTTCGACACTGATCCTGTAGTAGTCAGCCTGAGTATGACTAAACTCTCACTTGCATATCACTAGCTGGTTTACATATTTACCCTGCTGTTCAATATTGCTGCACTGCATATGTTTTGGCTTGTATTTTCCGTACCTTGTTATGTCCCCTGAGGACCTGGAATGGACTATGTCCCCAGGTATAGCTGCAGAGACCTACCCAGAGGTGTACGGTACCGGAGCACTTCTCGAAGCAGAACCAGGAACCGAGGACGAGGTAGTTGCAGAAGACTTCACCTGAGCACCGGCTTCATCCACACAGCAGTATTTTTCATTTACAGCATTTATTTTCCGTCTTTTTCCTCTGAATGTAACAGACTAATTCTCGGAATTGTTTCCCGAGATAATCTTGTTTATTGTCTATTTATTTCCATTTGCATTATTTCTGGCATTAATCTGTGTTATGCTGTGGATGAGATTAGAAAGGCCTGAGACTTGTAACATATTACTGCTAGACTACAGCTTAAGCATGCCCTGATGGATCCATTAAATTGGGTTGTCCATCGGTGCGTGCTGCTGGCCATTGCTCACGTGCTCAGTCCCTCGTCATTTTGGGACTGGGGTATGACATGGTTTTTGTGGTGGCCCATGCAGGTCTACGACTAAATTGTTCGGTTTCAACTTAGGGACCGAACAGGCCTGCAATAAGATAGGATAAGTTTTTAGGATCTCATCCACTTGCTTGAATCGTTTTGATATCTGTATCGTATTCGAACTAACTTGAACTTGCATCTTGCCTTGTTTCCTGTGTGCCTCTTATTGGTTATTTTGGATACAGGGAAATGGACCCACGAGAATGCAACGAGACTCCCGTCAGAACGCCACAAGCTACAGGTGTCACCTACGACGACGACGTGACACCAGTCGGAGGAATCCCCACAACTCAACAGAGCCAGCAGGCAGGTCCACCTACCTCCCGATTCCGGCGCGACGACATTCCACCTCCGCCGCAGTTCGTCCCACCAATGCCCGTGTTCCCACCAGGACAGCCGATCGACGGGCAGCAAATATTTCAGATGATCTACGCGATGATGCAAGCTCAGCAGCAAGTCCAACACGAGGCTCAGCGTCGCGAAGCTAACTTCTTGAGGGACAGCATCGTAACTGCACTGGGGCAGGCCAACCTACCAGCTCGACGGCCAACTACAGGCTCAATCACTGACTTCCGCCAACTGAAGCCCCGCACTTTTTCTGGAAAAGAAGAGCCCACTGAAGTTCACGAGTGGCTCACCAACATACGGCATCAACTTGAAGCAGCTGAGCTTCCCCGAGAACGCTGGATGACTGCCGTCCGAATGCAACTGACGGACAACGCCCATCACTGGTGGTTGTCTGAGGAGACACGGCTCGGACCAGACCGAGTCACTTGGGAGGAGTTCTCCAAACTCTTCCAGGAGATGTACATACCTGCCATCGCTCGATCAGAACTGCGGGACAAGTTCAATCGCCTCACTCAGGAGGCTATGACGGTGGAAGAGTACAACGCTGAGTTCATTCGGTTGAGCCGCTTCGCCCCAACACTGATCCCGACTGAGGAAGAGAAGGCCGAGAAATTCTTCGACGGACTGAACATTGAGCTGCAGAAACTAATTGGGTCCGTCGCACCAACATCATACTCGGACGTTCTTGCTGCGGCTCGACGCATAGAGCGCGTCACTAAGAGAGAGACCAGACTGAAGCGGCCGTCCCCATCCGCACCAGCCAAAGCAGCACAAGCGGAGTCTGCAAAGCGTCAACAAGTAAGCTCGCCACCAGCAGCAGCACCAAAAGCCTTCTACCTTCCTACCTGTTACCACTGCGGCAAGATCGGCCATGTCGAGAAGGAATGTAGACGTAAACTCGGACTATGCTTAGGCTGTGGATCCAGACAGCATGCAGTGAGAGACTGCCCCGAGCGTCGAGAAGGAACACCAAGGACGAACCAGCAAACTCCACCAGCGCCTCGAGCAGCACCCTACCAGCAAGCTCAGCAGCAGCAGAGGAATCTACCTCAAGGACGAGGACAAGCTTACGCGATGACTGTGCAGGAAGCCGAAGCGAGTAAGTGACTTATAGTTATCCGTTTTTAGTCTTGTGTAGTTCGTGCCTCTTGGTTCGTGACCTCAGCCCCAACCTAGTAATTTGCAACTTGTTAATAACAACCAGGTTTTCATAAAAGTTATAGTTTTCACTAGATTTTCCTGGAAAGTGTAAACTTTCAATTTTTAGGGAAACGGTATTTCCCTAAGCCTCTTGTGATGTGTTTTCAAACGATGCTTGCGACCGTGTCATCTCTGCTGACCGGTTATTCTTTGATTGCGAGGACGCAATCCTCTTAAGGGGGGTATATTGTAAACCCCCTGAATTTTTAAAATTTTCAAAACTGGATTTTTCACAATTTTCTGGATTTTCTGGGATTTTTCTGTAATTTAAAAACAGGGTTTTAATTATTCAATGATTTTTAATTAATATTAAACAGTATTAAAATATTATGAAAATAATATTTTTGGATGTAAAATGAAAAACTGGACTTAGGGCAATTTTTCTGGAATTTATCGGACCCCGGACCTATTTTTAAATGCCTGAAAACTATTTACTTAATTAATTAATTATTATTATTATTATTATTATTATTATTATTATTATTATTATTATTATTATTATTATTATTATTAATAATCAGCCCAACCCGCGGCCCGGCCCGGCCCATTGGGCCCGAGCCCGGCCCAGACCCTAGCGGGTCGGGTCGGATCCGCCGCCGCCCGACCCGAACCCGCTAGCCCGCACCCCCCCCCACGACCCGCACCGCTCGGCCACGCGCAGCGCCGCCCGCGGTTTTCGCCGCCCCGCCCGCGGCCACGCCTCCGCCCGCGCCGCGCTGCTCGCCCACGACCCCGCCTCCCTCGGCTCGACCCCCTCCGCCGCCCAGCCTATTTAATCCCCTCTCCCCTGCCGCTGACGACCACCGCCACCGCCACTACTCCGCCCCGCCACGCCGCAGCAGCCCCCGCCCAGCTCCGCCGGACGCCGCCCACCGCAGCTCTCTCCTCCCGCCGTGAGCCGCCTCGAGCCGGCCTCCCTCTCCTCCTTCCTCCTCTTCAGCAGCCCGCAGCCGCTCCGCCCGCTGCTCCGGCGATCCCCTCTCCCCTGCGCTGCCTCCGCCAGCCTCGCCGGCGCCGCCCGAGCCCCCTCCGGCCGGCCTTCCCCCCCGCAGCGCCGCCCCTCAGCCGCCGCAGCTCCGCTGTGAAGAAACCCTAACCCTAATTCAATTTCTGTGTCCGACCGTGTCGGACACGATTCGAGCTTCGGTTTTTAGGCCCCGTTCAGGTGCGTGTATTTTCGTGCTCGTAGCTCCGTTTTCGTTTCCGCAAATTGCGTTGCGAAGCCTGTATGACCCTCTCGGTGTCCGGACAAACTGTTCGGGGCATCGCGTCCTGTGGTGATCGCACACCGCGATCCAAAAACAGGAAAAACCAGACCCCGTTTCACCCTAACTTGGTGTACACACGTCGGATCGAGACGAAACTTGCGCCATCGGACTCGTAGCAATACGCTGGTCCTGTGAGCCAAGTTTGGTTCGATTCTGAGAACGTTGACGAAATCGCGTGTCGTGGGCCCCACAGGCCCCGCTCGACGGGCGATTTTGTGTTCGGCTCATCGGAATCCAATTCTGGAAGTTCCGTTGGGTTCGTATCAGCGTTCCTGACCTGTTGACACTAAGTTTGGTGAATTTGGAGACCGTTGGCCCTGACGCGTTTTTCGGTGCAAAGCGGGCCCACCGGTGGACCCCGTTTTGGCCCGAAACTGCCGTTTCTGCCCTTGTCTCCAAATTGGACTCAAGGACAGGCGTTTCTAGCTGATTGATATTTTCTGGATCTGATGGTGATGTTTGTTTCAGCAACCGGAGTACCGCCTATAATCCCCGCCGAAGTCAGAACCGCGAACATAGCCGGAACCACAGGCAAGTGTACCTCGCCAAAACTTGCAGCTTGCTACATATTTCCTGGACTTGGTTTCACATCAGTGGGCAAGTAAAGCTTGCAAATTCTCAGATATTTCTGGTTATAGTATTTTACTTGATTTTTCTATTAGTTTCTTATGCAACCTGTTTAACTGCTCAACCCAGGACACCTGACACTCTTCATGTGACGGAATTGCCTGAGATATACCTGGTGATTCTGTATAGGTTACATATTCATGAAATTTACAGTTACATGCTTAGATTCTATCCTGACTCATTGCATTAGTTAAATCTTGCGTGACTTGTACCTGATATTCTGGAACTGTGACGTGAGATTACATGGGGTGGGGAGAGTATAATCATATCAAGGCTGAATATAATATAATATAAATACTTATATCTGGCGGTGCCTTAGACTCTGATACAGAGCTTTGGTTCCTTACTGGCTCCTCGAGAAATACTGCTATGGTTTCTTCGACACTGATCCTGTAGTAGTCAGCCTGAGTATGACTAAACTCTCACTTGCATATCACTAGCTGGTTTACATATTTACCCTGCTGTTCAATATTGCTGCACTGCATATGTTTTGGCTTGTATTTTCCGTACCTTGTTATGTCCCCTGAGGACCTGGAATGGACTATGTCCCCAGGTATAGCTGCAGAGACCTACCCAGAGGTGTACGGTACCGGAGCACTTCTCGAAGCAGAACCAGGAACCGAGGACGAGGTAGTTGCAGAAGACTTCACCTGAGCACCGGCTTCATCCACACAGCAGTATTTTTCATTTACAGCATTTATTTTCCGTCTTTTTCCTCTGAATGTAACAGACTAATTCTCGGAATTGTTTCCCGAGATAATCTTGTTTATTGTCTATTTATTTCCATTTGCATTATTTCTGGCATTAATCTGTGTTATGCTGTGGATGAGATTAGAAAGGCCTGAGACTTGTAACATATTACTGCTAGACTACAGCTTAAGCATGCCCTGATGGATCCATTAAATTGGGTTGTCCATCGGTGCGTGCTGCTGGCCATTGCTCACGTGCTCAGTCCCTCGTCATTTTGGGACTGGGGCGTGACAAAGCTACTAGAATAGTACCTGCGATGACCTCGCCTGCTGTAGCCTCCTTCTCAACAGCTAAAGTGAATGCCTGTCCTCGCCCCTGTGCTTGGCCTCGCTGCTGCTGAGCCTGCTGGAATAAAGCTGCCTGTGGTGCCAGGGGTGGTCTCTGCTGATTCCCTCATGGGGCTGGTGGTCTGACGCCTCCAACTCCTGCCTGCTGTGCTCCTACTGCTGGGTAAGCTGGCCGTGGTGCAGGCAAAGCTAATCTCGGTGCTCCCTCTCTACGCTCGGTGCAGTCTCTGGTCTGATGCTGGTTGGACCCGCAAGCTAGGCAGAGTCCCAACTTTCGTCTGCATTCTCTCTCAATATGACCTATCTTGCCGCAGTGATGACAAGTAGGGAGAGATATGGCTCTGTGCGCTGTCCTCTCAGGCATACTCCTCTGGGTTCGTTTCACTGCTTCCCCATGTCCTGTCCTCGATGGTGCTGATGTGATATGCCTCTTCAGGGTCGACTCCCTTCTGGTGACGCGCTCCATGCGTCGGGCTGCTGCGAGAACGTCGATATAAGATGTAGGTGCGACTGAGCCAATCAATCTCTGAAGCTCGAACTTCAGTCCATCAAAGAACTTCTCAGCTTTTTCTTCCTCGATCGAAATCAAGGTTGGGGCAAAGCGACTGAGGCGTATAAACTCCGCGTTGTATTCCTCCACTGTCATGCTGCCTTGGATAAGGCGGTGGAACTTGTCTTTGAGCTCTGATCGTGCAACTGCCGGAATGTACATTTCTTTGAAGAGTCTGGAGAACTCTTCCCAGGTGACTCGGTCCTGCCCGAGCCTTATCTCCTCTGCTAACCACCAGTGATGTGCATTCTCTGTTAACTGCATTCTGATTGCAGTCATCCACTTCTCTCTCGGAAGTTCTGCGGCTTCCAACTGATGTTGAATGTTTATGAGCCATTCATGAACTTCTGTTGGTCCCTCTTTACCAGAAAAAGGTACGAGGCTTGAGCTGACGGAAGTCGGTGATAGATCCCGTCGTCGATCGCCTCGCTGGTGGATTTGCCTGCTCCAATGCGGATACCAGGCTGGTTCTCAGATTCTCGGCCTCCTGACGTTGTGCTTCTTGCTGAATCTGTTGCTGTGCTTGCATCATAGCATACATCATCTGGAATATCTGTTGCCCATCCATGGCTTGTCCTGGCGGGAAAGCTGGCATATGGGGAGTGAACTGTGGTAGAGGTAGGATGTCATCTCTCCGGAACCTTGGATTAGGCTGACTGGTTTGATCGCTCTGCGATGCTTGTCCTCCATTTCCAGGAGTCACTCCATCTCCATAAGTAACCACAGCGTCGTGTGGTGTATCCAAAAGAATCTCGTCTCCGTTCCTGGGATCCATTTCTCTGCAACCAAAAGATAAACTATAAGAACGCTCATAGGAGTCAACACAGGATGCAAATCAAGTAACAATTTTGAGTTCGATATAGAGTTCAAGAATGGGTTAAATAATGGATGAGATCCTAGAACTTATTCTATCCTTAGGGCAGGCTGGTTCGGTCCCTAAGTTGAAACCGAACAATTTTGTCGTAGACCTGCATGGGCCACCACAAAAACCATGTCACGCCCCAGTCCCAAAAATACCTTGGGACTAGACACGTGGCAATGGCCAGCAGTACGCACCGATGGACCAATCCAATATAATGGATCCATCACGGCATACTTAAGCTGTAAAACAAGTCTACGACAATCATGGCACAACTAATCCCATCCACACAAGATATAAAATATGATCTACAGAATAAATAAGGAATGTAAATCATCAGCAAGTCTCACAAAGTACTTCGGGAATAACCCGATAAATATCTAGTACAATGGTTCCACAGACCAGAAAATAAAAGACTGAAATAATAAATAAAACTGAGCATGAACATGGATGCTCAAAAGAAGTCTTCAGCTAAGACCTCGCCCTCAGATGGTGGTACGGCTCCTGGATCGGCTCCTCCTGCTGCGGTCCCGTAAACCTCGGGGTAAACCTGGTCTGCAAAATCTGGGGACAAAATCCATATCCAGGTCCTCAGGGGACATAGCAAGGTACAAAAAATAATACAAGCCAGAATATAAACAGTGCAGCAAATAATGAGATAAGCAGGGTAAGTATGTTACATCTGTATAAATGCAAGAGAGAATATCAATAGTACTCAGGTTGAAACAACTACAAGCCCTGTGTAGGGGAGCCGGTAGTAGTGGTGTCAAGAGGTGGTCTAGCTCAGCGGGATACTGAGTAGCCGGCATAACATAATCAACCTGTAGCCTGTGAATCTATCCAGCAATAGAAGGAACAATAAGGAAATACTAGAATAACCAGCTAAGTGATATGCAAGATGAGAGCAGCACTAGAACTCAGGCTGAAGCATACTACAAGCTCTGTGTAGGGGAGCCGGTAGTAGCGGTAATAATGAGTAATGGGCCAAGCTCGGGCTTCAGAGTCTTGGCCTCACAATAGTAGGGGTGTATATATATAATCAGCCTGTAGTCTGTGTGTCTCTCCCCACCCAATGTAACCACGCAAATCATGAACATAACGTCTCACGTCCATGTCAGCGGGGTCATAACTAATGCACAAGTCATAATGTATCTAGAATATAGAATCTATGCCAAGTCCTATACAGAATCACCTCGAATATCTCGGGAAGATCCTGTCTCATGATCAGTGTCCAGTGTCCTGGGTCAAAGTGTACTTGGTAAGACAAGTACGAGAAGATAAAGTGTCACGTATGTCCATATCTAGATGACATTACCCAACACCGCGTACGATGTTGGCACCCGACTGATAATCGGACGCTAAGTATGTCAAACGGTCCTAGGTTAAGCATGCACAGTAAATATATGAAGTAAGAAAAAATAGGTAACAATACTGCAGAGATGGCAAGGTACACTTGCCTGATGTTTGAATATCAACTGTCGTCCTGGTATCGGTGGATCCGGTAGGTGCTACTCCAAAAGCTGTAATGAATATCACCAACAGTCTCAGAAGATATCAAACTGCTAGGAACGCCTGTCCTTACGTCTAATTTGGACACAGGGGCAAAAAGGTCATTTCCGGGCCAAAGAGGGTTCCATATGTGGCCCACTTTGCACCGAAAAGCGTGCCGAGGGTAACAGTCTCTAAATGGGACAAACTATGGGTCAAACAATTCTAAATGTCAATACGATCCCAACGGTATGTCCAAATTTGGATTCCGATGAGCCGAACATAATTTGGTCCAAAAAGTCAACTGTGGGGCCCGCCAATTGGCGATCTGGTCAACCGTCTCAGAAATGCGTGAAAATTGGGTCACAGGACCAGCGTGTTACCACGAGTCCAGTGGCGCAAGTTTTGTGGCAATCTGACAAGCGTGCACAAAATACGCGCGAGTTCCACAAAAGTGGCGACACGGAATGTGTTCGCGGATACGGCCTGATTTCGGCGCGCACACGCGTCCAAATCAGTCCCCACAAATTTTCACGTGTCCGATTATGCTGCGTGCACCATTCGGTATACTTGGCACACAGCGGGGCGGTCCCGTTTGGCGGGGAGCGCTCCGATCTCCAACTTTTAGAAAACCGGAAAAAGTGGGTGCGTGCAGTTTTGTGACGAATACAATTTTGTCCACAACAACTAATAGTACAAAGTTATTATACAAAAAATAAACTAGGTCATGTAATCTACAGGTATCAAAAAGAATCACCGAATTCGGATCTCTGTGGTGGAAGATACGAACTCGGCAATATGGGTGGTCATTCTGGAATTCTGCGATTGCAGAATTCTGTCTGTCCGTCCATTTTGGACGCTGTTTTTCACCTAGGGGCACACGTTATCCGAGGTTGACTATAAAACAAGTATTGGAGAGGGTTAAGGGAAGATCATACCTATGGAAACAGAACAGCGTTTGGTCGAGCGAGTCGACGGAAAATTGCGCCAGAGCGAAGGTGCCTCGAGTGGGAAACTGCAGCGCGCGAGGTCGGAGTCGACGGGATGGTTGGATGGCTTGGTGGGGCTTTTCTGGCTGCGGTGACGGCTCTAGATGGGAAGAGGAAGTCTGGAGTTTCTAGGTTAGGGTTTTAGAGAGCTATTATATATATATATATCTACTATATATATTAGGAGAGAGAGGGGGTTAGAGCGGGTTGAAACGCGGGTTTGGGAGCCGCTGAATAAGTGCTCGCGGGTCTGGGAAGTCAATAGGGCGGGGACTCAATACACGTCCACATTGCTGCGGGTCACAGCAAATACTGAGGGGGATAGCATTGTGTTGCTATGGAATTCCTAAGTAAGCCTAAGTAGATTACTATTATTATTATATTATCATTATTAGTATTATACTTAGTATTATTTAATTCTTTTCTTTTCTTTTCCTTTCTTTCTTTAAATAAATATATATACCTATATATATTTGTATATATATATATATTCACACATAAGAAAATTTATATAATAGGGTATTGCACATCGTTAGGCTAGCAACTGCTCCAGGGGTCTCCTACATGGAATAAATTCCGAAAAATTCTTGATTGTCCCACAAGTCCTCTAAGTGCCCGAACACCTAACATAAAAATTATTAAAAATCTATTCTCCTATTTGGACCTAATTACTATAATTTAATTAATAATTAATAAATAAAGGGTATATACGATTTTCTAGGAAGGGGGTTTTACAAGCCTGCCTTTGTGGAACAGTAGGCATCGGAGGAGCAAGCTGCGTTGATGGTAGAACGTCATCTTCTGGGATTCTCGAGGCATTCTGTCTTACTGGACTGAGTTGTTGTGATGTTTGACCTTCATCCACTAGTATCACTTCATCTTCGTGGTTAACCACAACATCTTGTGGTGCTGCTGGATGAGTCTCGTCGCCGGCTTGTGGATCCATAATTATGCAACCAAAATAAACTATAAGAAGCACACAAGAATCAAGGCAGGATGCAAGTCAAAATTTTTATTTGAATCCGATACAGATATCAAGAACGTTTCAAGCTAGTGGATGAGATCCTAAAATCTTAACCTATCATTATTGCAGGCCTGTTCGGTCCCTAAGTTGAAACCGAACAATTTAGTCGGGACCTGCATGGGCCACCACAAAAACCATGTCACGCTCCAGTCCCAAAATAATGAGGGACTAGACACGTGGCAATGGCCAGCAGCACGCACCAATGGACAAACCCAATTTAATGGATCCATCAGGGCATACTTAAGCTGTATATAACAGTCAGGGTTTACTAATATATCAAAAACTAATCTCATCCACAGAAAAATATATCCAATCAACAAAATGAAATAAACATCAATATCAAATCAAATCATAAATAATGTAATCGGGGAACAACCCGATAATCAAGTCTGATACAATTGTTCTTTTAAACAGGAAAGTAAATAACATCACTGACTGAGTATGGAAGAACATATACTCAGAAAAGTCTACGGCAATCACCTAGTCCTTGGTTCCTGGTTCTGTTCCAGTACCTACTCCTGAACCTGTTTCTGCTCCAGCTAAATCACCTGTCCTGTAAACCTCAGAGTGGATCTCCTCTGCTAAACCTGGAAACATAATCCGGATCCAGGTCCTCAGGGGACATAGCAAGGTACAAGAAAGCACAAGCTAAAATAATGCAGTAGAATAGTAAATAAAATAAGCAGGGTGACTACATAACCATCTAAGTGAAAATGCAACTGAGAGCATCACTAGTACTCAGGCTGAGACTGCTACAAGCTCTGTGTCGGGGAGCCGGTAGCAGTAAATAACTAGTAGTGGGTCAAGCTCGGGCTTAGAGTCTTGAGCACCGCAATAATAGGGGTTATATATATATATATCAGCCTGTAGCCTGTGTGTCTCTCCCCACCCAATGTAATCACACGTCTCATGTTCATAACGTCTTATGTCCATGTCACGTGAGATCAGAGCTAATGCAACAAGTCATAATCTAAGAATGTCTATGTCCATCCTGTATCCTACACAGAATCACCTTGAATATTTCAGAAAGATTCTGTTTCATGATCTGTGTCAGGTGTCCTGGGTATAATATACTTGATATGTCAAGTACGAGAATGTAAATGTCACGTTAACCATTTCTAGGTGACGTTGCACAACCCCGCGTACGGTGTTGGCACCCGACTATGATCGGACGCTAAGCAAGTCACACGGCCCTAGGGTTGAGCATGTACAAAAATGTATATAAAGTTAAAGGAACAAATATCAAGAACTGCAGAGATTGGCAAGGTACACTTGCCTGGATTTTCAGCTCCAAGTATGGCTCTGGCAATAGCTGGATTTGCAGGGACTGCTCCGGTTGCTGAAACAAACATCACCATCAGGTCCAGAATACATCAATCAGCTAGGAACGCCTGTCCTTGAGTCCAATTTGGAGACAAGGGCAAAAACGTCATTTTCGGGTCAAGGCGGGGTCCAATTGTGGGCCACTTTGCACCGAAAAATGTGTCAGGGTCAAAGATCTCAAAAATAGTCCAACTTAGTGTCAACAGGTCAGGAACGATGATACGAACCCAACGGAACTTCCAGAATTGGATTTCGATGAGCCGTTCTCAAAATCGCCCGTTGGGTGGAGCCTGTGGGGCCCACGACACGCGATTTTCCAACGTTCTCAGAATCGTACCAAACTTGACCCACAGGACCAGCGTAATGCTACGAGTACGATGGCGCAAGTTTCGTTTCGATCCGACGTGTGTACACTAAGGTACCGCTAAATGTAGAAAAGTCGAATACGGTGCGTTGTCCGCGGATACGCACTGATTCCGGTGTGCACGCACATCCGAATCAGCTTCTGCGAAAGCCCGCACGTCCGTATCTACGACGCTCACGTATCGGTGAAGACCGCACGTGACCAAGTCGTCCCGTTTGGCGGAGCGTACTCAGTTCCGGGGTAAAACAGGGTCTGGTTTTTCCTGTTTTTGGATCGCGGTGTGCGATCACCACAGGACGCGATGCCCCGAGCAGTTTGCACGGGTACCGAAGGGGTCACGCAGGGGTCGCGATGCAAAAGACGAAATTGAAAACAGAGCTACGAGTCAAGAGTTATGAGTACCTGAACAGGGCCCCGAGAACCGAAGATTTCTCGTGTCCTCGTGTCAATTTGACACTGTTCCCGTGTCCTGACCGTGTCCGTGTCCGGTGCTGTGTCTGCTGCTCCTAGGGTTTACTGTGGCGGACACAGCGGAGACGGCCAGTGACCGTGGAGGTCAGGGGAGGTCTGGCAGAGGCGGGGGACGTCCGGCAGCGGAGGAGGCTGTCAAGGTGGCCGGACGGCGAGGTGGAGGCTGCTGCTGCTAGTGCTCTCGAGGGCGGTCGGCTCTGCACAGCGGCGGATCGGGTCTCCGGCGACTGAGGCGGGGAGGAGCTAAGCCGTGCGGGGAAGATGGCGCGGTGGGAGGTGCTCGGGGAGAGGGCTCGGCTGGAGGATGAAGATGAGGCGGAGGCGGGCCGGTGCTGCTCGGCGGCGAGGCTGGCTGTGGAGGCTAGGGCACGGGTAGGGGAGGAAGGAGGAGAGGGCAGCCGGGGCTACTCGGCGGCGAGGGTTACGGCGAGGGGATTCTGGAGGAGGAGGGGTCTTATAGAGAGAGGGAGGAGGAGAAACGGCGACGGGTGAGGGCAGAGGAGGCGGAAGGGCGGGGACACCAGCGGGCGACGGCGAGCGTTGCAGGGAGCCGGAGAGTCGCCGGCGGCCGGAAGCGGAAGAGTCGGCTGTTGCGGTTTGGGGGAGAAGGGTAGCCAACGGGTCGGGTTGGGCGGACGGGTCGGGTCCTAGCGGATCCGACCCGATCCGAAATCAGATATGCGGGTCGGGTTTCGGGCACGGGCGGACCCGACCCGATAGCCCACTGGGCCGGCTCGGTTGGGCTGGGCTTGGGTTAATTAAATAATTAAATTCATAATAAATACATAAGTAAATAAATAATAGTTCTTAAGACTTTTAATGGCTTCCGGGGTCCAATAAATTCTCGGAAAATTACCCTATGTTTAGTTTTTCATTTTACACCATAAAATATTATTTTTATAATATTTAAATATTATTTAACCTCAATTAAAAATCATTTAATTATTAAAACACCTTAGTTTAATTTGAGAAAAATTCCAGAAAATACAGAAAATTGAGGAAAATTCTAAATTAAAAATTCTTGAAAATCAGGGGGTTTACAAATCCTCAACGCTAGCACCGGATGAGACGCAAGCCCAAGAAAGTAGTTCGGGCACTTCGGGAAGTTTACGAAGCCAGCGAGCCATGTCTCGCATCGATCCTATCCAGCAAATGATGCGGATGTTGGAGGCAAACCAACAAAGGGACGAGGCTCATTATGAACAGGCCGAGAAGCGAGCGGAGGAGAGGCAACTCAAGTTTCAAGACAATATAGAAGCCCGATTCTCAACCCAACAGAAGCAGGTAGATACCCTGCAATAGATCGTGCAGACTTTGGCCTCCAACCATTCTGCGGCAACGGCAGCAACACCGGTGGAACAAACCGCGCTTGAAGTTGAGACGTCTCAAACTCCAAGGAAGAAGGATATGACTGCCTTCGACTTTGGCGACTTCAAGAAATTTTGCAATACACCATTCAACGGGACTGAGAACCCAATCGTGGCTCTAGATTGGTTGGCCAAACTTGAAGACCATTTTTTTCTGCTTGAGGTCCCCGAAGAGAAGCACGTCGCATGCGCTCAACTGTAGCTCCATCTTAACGCGCACGATTGGTGGGACGTGTATCGACGATCTCTTCAAGTTGACCATGGAGAGAAGACGATTTCGTGGGCGACTTTTCGTACTGTATTTGAAGAGGAGTTCATACCCCCTCCCGTACATCGTCAAAAGAAGAACGAGTTCGTGCAATTGCGCCAAGTAAGCATGATAATTAAGCAGTATTCAGCCGAATTCAACCGACTCTCCAAATTCTCTAGTTCCTATTTACTTGATGCAGCGAGTCGTACCAGGAGATTCGAAGGAGGTCTACGCCCTGTGTAACCTCCGTATCCTGAAATTCTAGCCTAAATGTTATTTTTAGGTTAATTTGGGGCTAGTAAGATTTTTCTATAATTTTTAGTTAATTAAAAACTAGTAACACTAATTTTTTAGGGCTTTCAAGAATTTATTTTTGTGTCAAACTTAATTAAAAATATTCCAAAATTTTATTTTAGATTCTAAATAGTCAAATATATTTTATAGAATTTTTGGAAATTTTCTGAGTATTTTTAGTATTTATTGGGAGTTAATTAGGCTAATAACTAATTTTTAGGACTTGTAGAATTTATTGTGCAATCCCAGGAATATAGAATGGACTCACATTATTTTCTAGGGTTTATAATATTATTATATATTTTTTGAAATTATTTTAGAATTTTTGGAATAATTTTAGTATTTATTTTTAGTTATATGGGTAAAACTAATGTTTAGAGCTTCTCCTAATTATAGTAGAAAATCTATGAATATAAAATTGTCCCAAGTATTTTTCTAGGGTTTTTGGGTTCAAAATATATTTCTGTAATTTTTTCAAATTTTTATGATTAATTTTAATATTTATTTTGAGTTATTTAGATGTAAAATGACTTAAATAATGTTTTAACAAAGGCAAATCAAAAACAAATAATATAACCAAAACCATCCAATCAAATCATGACACGTGTCATCCTATAAATATACATTCAGCCGCATGTACATACATATATATATATATATATATATATATATATATATATATATATATATATATATATATATATATAATAACCCTAATTATCCCATTATTTTAGAGAGAGAGAGAGAGAGAGAGAGAGAGAGAGAGATTTGGGAGAATTGTCATATAGGGTTCCTTCATCTTCCAGAAGCCATTGCGCATAGCTCCGGACTCCAAACGAGGTCCAATTTCTTGCGTTAGAACGATATTGAGGTTAGATTTCTGATTATATAAATTTTTTACGAAATTATGAGTATTAAATTTTGGAAAATTCGTAGAGCACAGCATGTCCGAAAATAGACGTATTTTGATGTTTTCGCTATTTCGGAAGAACCAGGAATCAGAATCATGAACCGTTTAAAGTTTCGGAAAGCTAATATCAAGATCATTGACATATATTTTTCTCTAAATTTAATTCAAAGTATTTTCATACTTTTAATTCTGTAGAACTTCTAGATTAGAATTTAACCATCGGTGCACAATACAAAATTTGTATGTGCCATAATTCCCAAACGAATTTGAATTCGGACAAGTCGTAAATTCTAGCATATTTTTGACGCTGAAATCTGCAGGAAATCATGCATGAAAGTCAAGTTTGTATCGGTTGACTTTTTGGTCAATAGATCGCCTCGATTTGCGTGCCATGAGTATCGAGTCGATAAAATTTAGGTTCTTTTGGGCAAAATTCAGGAATTAATCTAAAAATCAGAATAATAAGATTAAAATAGAATTTTAGAGTAATTATTCCAGAATTAAATAAATTAAAATAAATTATCTTTTGACATGGTAAATTTGTAATACATAGGCTATTTGGACTGTGACTTGGACTCTGATTCATACCAGCAACAGGACCCCAGGCGAGTACATTCTCTGATAATTTTCGTTATTTTATAATTTCTATAATTCTAGTATTTAGAAATGTTACATCTGATTCTTGACACAGTGCTACACGGACTAGTATATAGATTGGATCTTTAGTCATGAGATGTTACATTGGTTATCGTATTGACATTATATACGACATTAATATTAGACATTGTACATGATATATTGGACATTGATCGTGTAGTGACGTGTCATGGTTGGATCCACAGTACTAGTTGGGGGCGGAAAAATTGCTAGTGAGAGATGTGATCAAATACCTATCATACAAGTGTAGACATTGAACGATGTTAATCATACACCTCACGTATAATTAGCCAGGCCATGTAGTCATCGAACAAGTTCCCATGCCGATCACATTTTGAAACTACGATTTCAAACACTTAGAATAGATACAGTTCTCTATTTTAGTTCATATACTACATCACTCGTATATGATATTGTACCTCGTTCTCTTTATTTCATACATGCACTGACTGTACCATATTGCCTATATTATCTGTCTCTTTATATTGTCATTGCATTTATTTATTGCCTTCTCTCAGTATATAGCATCATCTATTTATTGTTTTATAGTCCTTATCAATTAACTGGAACTGTTATTTGAGATGTACTTTGCTCCATCCTGACTGGAAATATTTTTTCAGACTGCGCCTTAGAGGACTGGTGTCCGACATATTATGGACCACAGGAAGAGTAGCTGCAAACTTGGACTTTGTAGCACAGGTGTGATTCTCGGGAGGTCTAGTCGGGATCACTAGTTATTTAGTTAGTTTCTTTTAGCAGTTTTTGGTACCGGATTTGTCTCCGGCATATTTAGTTGAGACTTGGATATTACTTTTGAGTTAGATTATTTCTATTTTAGACTTGAGTTGCATTTTGATTTATTTATTTCTTCGATATCTTATCTTGCTTTAGTTTATGTGATTGAGTATTTCATATTATATTATGATATCTGTGTCTCCTTATGGAGTTGGATGCTCGTGTGAGAATGATTAGATAACATTGTGACCTAGACAGCGTTCTACCGCCGATGCTGCGGCGTAGGCTGGACGTACCCACGCTCTCATGTCCCAATACCGGGTGCGGGTCGTGACACGTTTTTAGTGGCGGCCCATGCAGGTCAGACTTCGCTATTAGAGCGATGTCGTGGTAGTATGACATCTTAGTTGTACTACTGCGTGCCTGCGATAGGATCTAGGATATAGCATACTAGGATGAGAGCGAATACTCAATCACAACTAGGAATATTTCTAATCTATTATCTTGTTATCCTTATTTTCCTTCTGTTCCTTTCTTCCTATTTGATTGATTGATTGATTCCTTAGTACCGTAGTTTATATTCGTGATTTTCTTGTTAGAATTTAGTTAATAGTATATCCTGACAGAGACTGCAATACCATGACAAAAGTGACCATAACCATACATGTTTTCCTTAGATTGCATGTTGTATGATTGTAGGTAGATTTCTCTTTGACTTTGATTGTTGAGGATTTGACTGTAGTAAAGATTAACGAAGAGGTTATGATTTGACAATGAGAGACAAGGTGCTATAAATTTCGAGAAAAAATATTAAATTAAATAAAGAGTTGGGAATTTAATATGGCAGAATTGACGATTTTGTTAAATCATTGATTTTTATGAAGATTATGAAATGATTGAATTTATCATTGAATTTTGAGGAATTTAAGAAGGTTATTAATATATTTATTGGACTACAAGTTATGAACTTATATTTTGAATATTGTGTTGGAGGTTTCATAAGTATTACATCGTTGAGTATTATGAAAAAAAAATCGAGGAATAAGAACACACATGGATTAGTGTTGAATTCAAAATTTGGGATGAGATTCAATTTTATAATATGCATTGATTGGATTTAAATTAGAGGAGTAAGATCATTAATGGATTAGTGTTTGAATTCAAATTTTGGGATGCAATTTTTAAATTTTATAAATATGCATTGATTGGATTTCAATTAGAGGATTGAATATTAAATTCTTGTATTCGTTATTAACTTAAAATTTTGGAGGAGATTGTGATAAGAATGGAATTTGATTTTATATTTGAAGCTTTTTAGGGATATGATATTTATAGAATTTTGAGAAATATTGTGAAATAACAATGTGGATTAGTTCATGATTATATTATTTGATGAATTCAATTTTGATGGTAATAAATAAATAAAAAATTAAGGATTTTAGATTTCGAGGACGAATTTTTTTAAGGTGGGTAGACTTGTAACCTCCGTATCATGAAATTCTAGCCTAAATATTATTTTTAGGTTAATTTGGGGCTAGTGAGATTTTTCCATAATTTTTAGTTAATTAAAAACTAGTAACACTAATTTTCTAGTACTTTCAAGAATTTATTTTAGGGTCAAACTTAATTAAAATATCCCAAAATTTTATTTTAGGTTCTAAATAGTCAAATATATTTTATAGAATTTTCGAAAATTTTCTGAGTATTTTTAGTATTTATTGGGAGTTAATTAGGCTAATAACTAGTTTTTAGGACTTGTAGAATTTATTGTGCAATCCCAGGAATATAGAATGGACCCACGTTATTTTTTAGGGTTTATAATATTATTATATATTTTCTGGAATTATTTCAGAATTTTTGGAATAATTTTAGTATTTATTTTTAGTTATATGGGTAAAACTAATGTTTAGAGCTTCTCCTAATTATAGTAGAAAACTTATGAATATAAAATTGTCCCAAGTATTTTTCTTGGGTTTTTGGGTTCAAAATATATTTCTGTAATTTTTTCAGATTTTATGATTAATTTTAATATTTATTTTGAGTTATTTAGATTTAAAATGACTTAAATAATGTTTTGATAAAGGCAAATCAAAAACAAATAATATAACCAAAACCATCCAATCAAATCATGACACGTGTCATCCTATAAATATACATTCAACCGCATGTACATATATATATATATATATATATATATATATATATATATATATATATATATATATATATATATAAATAATATAATAACCCTAATTATCCCATTATTTTAGAGAGAGAGAGAGATTTGGGAGAATTGTCATCTAGGGTTCCTTCATCTTCCAGAAGCCATTGCGCATAGCTCCGGACTCCAAACGAGGCCCAGTTTCTTGCGTTAGAACGATATTGAGGTTAGATTTCTGATTATATAATTTTTTTACGAAATTATGAGTATTAAATTCTGGAAAATTCGTAGAGCACAACATGTCCGAAAATATACGTGTTTTGATATTTTCGCTATTCCGGGAGAACCAGGAATCAGAATCATGAACCGTTTAAAATTTCAGAAAGCTAATATCGAGATCATTGCCATATGTTTTCCCAGAATTTAATTCAAAGTATTTTCATACTATTAATTCTGTAGAACTTCTAGATTAGAATTTAACCATCGGTGCACAATACAAAATTTTTATGTGCCATAATTCCCAAACGAATTTGAATCCGGACGAGCCGTAAATTTTAGCATATTTTTGACGCTGAAATCTACAGGAAATCATGCATGAAAGTCGAGTTTGTGTAATTAACTTTTTGGTCAACAGATCGCCTCGATTTGCGTGCCATGAGTCTCGAGTCGATAAAATTTAGGTTCTTTTGGGCAAAATTTAGGAATTAACCAAAAATCAGAATAATAAGATTAAAATAGGATTTTAGAGTAAGTATTCCAGAATTAAATAAATTAAAATAAATTATCTTTTGACATGGTAAATTTGTAATACATAGGCTATTTGGACTGTGACTTGGACTCTGATTCATACCAGCAGCAGGACCCCAGGCGAGTACATTCTCTGATAATTTTCGTTATATGATAATTTTTATAATTCTAGTATTTAGAAATGTTACAACTGATTCTTGACACAGTGCTACACGGACTAGTATATAGATTGGATATTTAGTCATGAGATGTTATATTGGTTATCGTATTGACATTGTATACGACATTAATATTAGACATTGTACATGATATATTGGACATTGATCGTGTAGTGACGTGTCATGGTTGGATCCATAGTACTAGTTGGGGGCGGGAAAATTGCTAGTGAGAGATGTGATCAAATACCTATCGTACAAGTGTAGACATTGAACGGTGTTAATCATACACCTCACGTATAATTAGCCAGGCCATGTAGTCATCGAACAAGTTCCCAAGCCGATCACATTTCGAAACTACGATTTCAAACACTTAGAATAGATACAGTTCTCTATTTTAGTTCATATACTACATCACCCGTATATGATATTGTACCTCGTTCTCTTTATTTCATACATGCACTGACTGTACCATATTGCCTATATTATCTGTCTCTTTATATTGTCATTGCATTTATTTATTGGCTTCTCTCAGTATATAGCATCATCTATTTATTGTTTTATAGTCCTTATCAATTAACTGGAACTGTTATTTGAGATGTACTTTGCTCCATCCTGACTGGAAATATTTTTCCAGACTGCGCCTTAGAGGACTGGTGTCCGACATATTATGGACCACAGGAAGAGTAGCTACAAACTTGGACTTGGTAGCACAGGTGTGATTCTCGGGAGGTCTAGTCGGGATCACTAGTTATTTAGTTAGTTTCTTTTAGCAGTTTTTGGTACCGGATTTGTCTCCGGCATATTTAGTTGAGACTTGGATATTACTGTTGAGTTAGATTATTTCTATTTTAGACTTGAGTTGCATTTTGATTTATTTATTTCTTCGATATCTTATCGTGCTTTAGTTTATGTGATTGAGTATTTCATATTATATTATGATATCTGTGTCTCCTTATGGAGTTGGATGCTCGTATGAGAATGATTAGATAGCATTGTGACCTAGACAGCGTTCTACCGCCGATGCTGCGGCGTAGGCTGGACGTACCCACACTCTCGTGCGCCAATACCGGGTGCGGGTCGTGACACCCTGCCATCCATGCGCATATAGTCGTTCATCAGTACGAGACTATGCGGGGAGTCATGAATCATGCCATATCTCTCGAACCGCAGTATCCTTACGTTCCTACCGGCGCTGTGCATACCTCCATTCACAAACGCCATTGTAGAAGCATGAAAAATATGCTGGAGAATTATACGCGTAAAACCCCCAACATACATGAAGTCAGCGTAAAGCAGAGCCTCAGAGCAATGTGGCATAAAATATGACTTCAGGACTATTGGCGTAAAGAAGAGCTCCAGAGCAGCCTGCGTAAAGCAGCACCTCAAGGCTGTTTTGGCGTAAAAAGGTTGCTACACCTCCCTCCGGCGTAAAATATGTCTGCTTTTAATGATGCGTGAAGTTATACGAAGAACTCTTCGTATTCCTCGAATGAACCTGTCAGACAAAACAGTGAACCTGACTCCTGACAAAGAGTACTGCACGACGATCGAGAGGACGGCTGTAATGATGATTCTACACAAAGGCCCAGACTATCGTTTAGTGGCATATCCTTGATACAAGTTATTTTTACGCATTCAAGGAGTACGTTGCCTATTCTACACAAGCAGAGATGAGTTTTTACGCTCAAGATGAGACAAAATCAGACGCCATGTCAGAAGCTATTTTTTGTACAGAACTCGAGGCATATCTCTGTAGTTAATGCGCGAGATGGGGGCAGATCTCTATATTTAATGCATGAGATTTTTTTCTATTTTTAATGACTGGGAGAGCTAAAACTAGGGCTAATACGCTTGTAGAAGCATGAAAAATACGCTGGGAAGAGCTACGCAGCCTCTTGATACAGAGCAGCGTAAGCAGAGGCCTTCAGAGCCATCAGGTGTACAACAGAGTTTTCTCCGCTAAAATACAGCGTGAAGAATAAAACTCAAAGGACCATCCGCGTAAGTGCAGTGCGTCCAGGCCGCTCCAGCGTGAACAAAGTTCTTCATCGCCTCCATGGCGTAAAACTCATCCGCTCTCAAAGCAGCGTTATAGCGTACGAGGAACGCTTCATCTTCCCCGAAATAAACCTGTCAAGTCACGTAGTGAATCTGATCTCTGACTCCTGACAAAAGGTGATGCACGGCTACCCAGACGACGGCTGAAAACGATGGCAGACCTCTCGGGACGCGTCCCACAGTATGATGGCGGATCTCACCATTTAATGCAGAGGATTTGGTAAAACATCACCAAACCGTCGTTTACTGGAGTCCCCTCAGCATAAACCGCTCTTTTTTGCGTGCAAGGGAATACGCCGCCCTGTTTTACACAGGCAAACATGGGCTGTTTTACGCTCCGCAACAGACAAATCGCCTGCCGCGTCAAAAGCTGCACTTCGTACGGGATTCGAGGCACGTCTCCACGTCTAATTGTATAGAGCGGTGACAGTTTCTCTCAAGACACGTCTCTGCGATGGGTGCACAGAAGGCCTGCAGACCTTCGAAACACGCCTCCGCATTTAATGCATAAGATGATGGCAAATCTCTGCAAGAGATTTGGTTATATCTTCAAAAGCCGTAATTCCGGCTAAGGCGTCCACATCAGCATGGTATGCAGCAGCTTCTACGCCAATTCAGGATCTGTGTTCAAGCGGCTTCTACGCCCATTCTGGCACGATATGTAGCGACTTCTACGCCCATTCAGGATCTGTGCTCATGCGACTTCCACGCCCACTCAGTCTCTACGACTACTCGGCTTCCACGCCTACTCGGCTTCTATGCCTGTTCGGCTTCTATGCCTGTTCGGCTTCCACGCCTACTCGGCTTCTATGCCTGTTCGGCTTCTATGCCTACTTGGCTTCTATGCCATGGTTACGGACATTTGGCTTCTACGCCAACCTCTTCTACACAATGGATACCTACCTAAGTGGCTTTTACGCCGTGATCTTAGTAGCAACCGTACGTGTTGTGTCCCCTTAGTTGGACCCACGTCACCCGCTCAGTCAAAAGATCATCTATACGTAGGCATTGGTTACTCTAACCGTTGTGTAAAAGGGTGCTGTACTTTCCATTCCTCGGTTGCTACACCAACGGAGTGGTCACTGTCACCAAAGACTCTATAAATAGAGGCCCCTGTCAATGGGGAACAAGGTCAGAAAATTCGGTCAAGAATACCAATATCAGATCCTAGGTCGACAATTGGAGAAGATCGAACAAGGAGAGAGAGAGAGAGAGCCCGGAGCTCAGGCAAAGAGCGGGGATCGACGACTTCGGCATCGTGCATCCACCCTCTCCTACAACCTTCGAAGCTGCTACCTGTCTTCCACGGCACTTCTTCAACATCGCGTGGTCCAAGGGCTAAAGTGATCGACCGCAGATCAGACACCTATAGCAATTTATACCCAGATTAAATAAATTGTACTCCCACATCCTCGTATAGGATTACATTGTACAAGTTTGTTTGTAAACCAAAGGGCGCGGGTTTCGCACAAACCCCGTCATTGAAATACACTTTCATTCTTTCGTTTAATACCACAAACAAGATGGCGACTCTGCTGGGGACGTCTTTCTCTTCTGACGAGGAAGTAATTGCTCAACGCGATGTGGTCTCTATAGGAACCGTGAAGAAGACGCTGGTCGTTCAGTTCGACCAGTCTGCTTACGAAGACATGCTTCGAACCGGGGGTAGCTCTCACTCTCTCTCCGTCCAAGACTACAGGAAGCTGCGCAAAGTGTGGATGCCCAAGACATCCTCAACCATTCCTGTGGACTCTCCGATCTCTCTGATCTCTCCGACCAATGAGGTGGTAGCATCGCTCCCTCCGTGCCCTGCACGTAAAATTCAGTCTCCCGCTACGCGCGGTACAGACAAAACTTCGGGCAAGGCCTCTACGCTAACCCAGAAGTATCCACTGCGCTTTACACGTAGGAACCAGTCTCCCGCTACGCGCGGTACAGACAAAACTTTGGGCAAGGCCTCTGCGCTAACCCAGAAGTATCCACTGCGCTCTACGCGTAGGAACCAGTCTCCCGCTATGCGCGGTACAGACAAAACTTCGGGCAAGGCCTCTGCGCTAACCCAGAAGTATCCACTGCGCTCTAGGCGTAGGAATCAGTCTCCCGCTACGCGCGGTACATACAAAACTTCCGATGGTGCCTCAACGCCAAATCGGAAGATCAGATCACGCTCCACGCGCGAAACAACATCTGACTTCTACGGTAAAATAGATGAGCGCGGTGATCTCCGCAAGGGGAAGCAAGCAGTCGAATATTCAGCCTCTCGGCCTTTACGCCCGCAAGAGAATAATCTGCCTACCCTCCGGATTATGCGAGAAGCCGATGGCCGACTGAGGACCTCTTCAGCTTTACGCCAGTCTGAGCGAATCTCCAAATTACGCCAGGCGAAGTCCCGCGGCGTAAAGCAAGCTCAGGTTGCTACTCCTGACCTACGCGAATGCCTAATCCAGAAGCGTAAGGAGAGGGGACCTTCCAACATGGCTATTCACCTGAACAGATCCAGCTCAGGGAAAAGAAGCAATTTTCCAGTGGTTACTCTGAACCAGAAGCCTCCACCTTTGGTCATCAACCTTCGGCGCAACGAGCAGCCGACCGATGTAAACACGACCAGGAACGGAGTTCCAGATGGCAATAAACATCCTCTTTTCCAGTACATTAATGCTCAGATTCCAAATCAGGAACCCACTCCCCGTGACGAGGTAGAACCCATAGCACGAAAGTTCTTGGAAGCTATGGACTCCTACCATCCGCATATCTGGGAAGCAGCGTCATCATCCAACGTCATCACAACGTATGGACCGCATGAAGATTCTATCTTCATAATCCCGCCTACCTGTAGCAGTCAGCGTCCAATAGTATTCGGCCGCATGCGCAATCAACCAGCCATCCAGGAAGATCCTTTCGATGACGATACTGGGAAGATGCAGGTTCACCGATACAGCCCTCAAGCGCTGAAGATCATGCAAAACATGGGCTACGACTTGAAGCGAAAGTCGAGCCTCAACTACGGAAGAGGCAGACGAACGCCGCCACGCGGCGACCCCCGCTACCAACAAACTCGTTTCGGGTTAGGGTATGCCACCTCCCTTACGGCTTCCATGTCGGATAAGGACATCTTTTCCTCCTCCTGGGACGGCTCGTCACCCCCCGACTCATCTAGTGCTCCCGAACAAGCACTATCAGCAAATATGGTGATGACAGATCCCTCAGAAGCAGAGAAACGAGATTCTGAGCCGTTTGAGAATGACTCTTGGGCTCAACAAATGGATACACAATGGGAATTCCGCTTCGAACAGAGGGAACCTCCAACCAAAGACGAAGTTATCCAAATCGATGTTGGGGGTGAGCTTTCGCCAAAGCCGATATTTATCAGTGACAATCTTCCACCAGCCGAAAGGGAAGAAATTATACAGCTGATAAAGGAATACGTTGACGTCTTTGTATGGGATTATAGAGACATGTCGGGGCTAGACCCAAAGGTGGCTACTCACAAACTCAACATATTAGCTGACTCAAAGCTTGTGAAGCAGCACCAACGTCGGTTCCGACCGGACATGATAGACGCCATTGAAGCTGAAGTCAAAAAGCTGATAGCCTGTGGGTTCATCCGGGAAGAACAACATCCCGACTGGGTCGCCAACGTTGTCCTAGTCATGAAGAAAAATGGAAAGGTACGTATCTGCATCGATTACCGAGATCTGAATGCGGCCTGCCCCAAGGATGAATTTCCTCTTCCCATCACGGACATCATGATCGACAACACCTGCGGTTTTGAACGCATGTCTTTCATGGACGGGTTCTCAGGATACAATCAGATCAAGATGCATCCTGAAGACGAGAAGCACACTGCCTTCCGCACCCCGTTGGAAGTGTATTGCTATACGGTCATGCCCTTCGGATTGAAAAACATCGGGGCTACGTACCAACGGGCTATGAGCGGCATATTCCATGGACATTTACGCAAAACAGTAGAATGTTACGTAGACGACATAGCCGTCAAGAGCCGCCTCAAGGATGATCACATTCAGGACCTAAGGACAGTATTCGAGTTAATACGCCGGAATCAACTCAAGATGAACCCTACGAAGTCCTTCCTGGGCGTATCTAGTGGCAAATTCATGGGATTTGTTATCACCGCCAAAGGCATCCAGGTGGACCCTGACAAAGTCCAGGCCATCGTAAAACTGCGACCGCCCCATAATCTGAGGGAACTCCGGGGATTTCAAGGCCGTCTGGCTTATATCCGGAGGTTCATATCCAACCTCTCAGGAAGATGCCAGCCTTTTTCGCACCTCATAAAGAAAGGTGTATCCTTCGTATGGGACAAAACCTGTCAGCAAGCATTCGGGGAGATCAAACGCTACCTCACCAGTCCGCCAGTTCTGGTGCCCCCCACCATGGGAAAACCATTCTTGCTGTACGTCCGAGCAATGGATCATTCGCTAGGAGCTTTTCTAGCGCAGAAGAACGACGTGGGGCATGAGCAGGCTATCTACTACCTCAGCAGGATGATGGTCGGAGCCGAACACCGGTACAACCCAGTAGAAAAAGAATGTCTGGCTCTGATGTTCGCTATCCAAAAGACGCGGCACTACGTCACCGGCCAGACTATTCATATCATCTCCAGGATCAACCCTCTTCGAGTACTGATGAGCAAGCCGAGTATTCTTAATTCCCGACTCGCAACCTGGGCGATGCTGTTAACACCATATGACATGGTGTACATCCCGCAGAAGTCCATCAAAGGCCAAGCGCTGGCCGACTTCCTGGCTGCTCATCCGATCCCGGAGGCCTCCAAGTTATACGAAGACATTCCCGAAGAAGTTGCAGAGTATAATTCCGCAATGGAAAGTGACACATGGCAACTGTTCTTTGACGGCGCCTCCAGGACTGGTCCCCAGGGAAACGTGGTTTCAGGGGTAGGAATCGTCCTGGTCACTCCTGATAAACTCATCATCTACCGGGCATACTCTCTTAATGAACCATGCTCCAACAATGTGGCGGAATACAACGCCTTGTTGATCGGGCTCCAAGTCGCTGAAGAGCTGGGGGTCGAATCCCTCGAAGCTTTCGGTGATTCTCTACTTATCGTCAATCAAGTCAGAGAAATATACGAAGTCCGGAATCCAGACCTCATCCCCTATCACCGAGCGACAATCGAGATAGCCATGACGTTCAAAGGGTTCTTCCTAGAGCATGTACCTCGATCTCAGAATCTGGAAGCTGATGCCCTGGCCAGTCTAGTTGCGGACTTAGCTACCCCTATAAGAAGGCAAGATTCGGTGATCCTTCTTAACAGAGATTTATTCTGCGTGAAGAACAACCTTTACATAGAACGCAGCCACGCTGTGAACACAGATCCCCCCGGAAGAGACTGGAGAAGTCCCTTCATAGATTTTGTCGCATACGGAATATTGCCAGAGGACCCCAAAGAAGCAGTATCCGTCAAGAGACGATCATTACGCTTCTATTTCGATGCATCTTCACACTGTCTGTATCGTCGAACCTACGACGGACTGCTATTAAGATGTCTCTCAGACGACGAAGCACAGCAGATTATCCGAGAAGCTCACGACGGCGTATGCGGAGCGCATCAGCCCGGTCCTAAGCTACATGATCGTATCAGGAGAATGGGCTACTACTGGCCCACTATGATCACAGACGCGATCAGCTATGCAAGAAAATACAGAGCCTGTCAGGTTCGTGCAGACTTCATACACCAACCGTCTGAATATCTACATCCTACGGTCGCATCCTGGCCCTTCGAAGCATGGGGTATGGATATCGTCAGTCTCATTCACCCGTCCTCCTCCAGAGGCCACCGGTTCATACTGGCCATCACGGATTACTTCTCCAAATGGGCAGAGGCGATCCCTCTGGCTGAGGTAAAAGCGTATGACGTGATCAGCTTCATCAAGCACCACGTCATTTATCGCTTTGTGATTCCTCGAAGGATAATCCATGATAATGGGCCTTAGTTCATCAGCCAAGCGTTTCATCGAGTTTGCGATAAAAGTCGAATACATAATATTGCCTCTACGGCATATTATCCAGCTGCTAATGGTTTGGCGGAAGCTTTCAACAAAACCATTATCAAACTCCTGAAGAAGTTCGTCTCTTCAAACAAAAGAGACTGGAACGAGAATCTGGGCGAATGTCTCTGGGCATACCGCACAACGGTACGGACACCTACAGGTTGTACCCCCTTTTCACTGGTCTACGGGAGCGAGGCAGTTCTTTCCATCGAAATCCAGATCCCGTCGCTCAGGATAGCAGTGACTAGTGAGTTGACTCGAGAGGCTCCAAGAGCTTGAAGGATTAGACGAGAAACGCCTACAAGCTTAACAGCACATCGCGCTTTACCAAGCACGCATTTCTAAAACTTTTAATCATAAAGTGAAGGAAAGAGTGTTCAAAGTCGGCGAGCTAGTTCTAGCCGTAAGAAGGCCGATGATTCTTACCCACAGAAGTAAAGGCAAATTCCAGCCCAAGTGGGAGGGCCCTTATGTGATCGAGATAACGTTCTCGAACGGCGCCTACAGGATAGCCCAACCTAATGGAGACCTGTTAATGGCTCCTATCAACGGCAAATTCCTGAAAAGGTACTATGCTAAATCTCCCCTGCTCGGGTGGGACGTAGCAAGGATCTCGATTCTGACAAAACTACTTCCAAAACGCAATTGGTAGGGTTACGCTCTATCATGTCCGTATGACCTCTGATAGATGTGTCCTGCTAAGAGGTTTATCGGGAGTCTATCATGTCCATACTACCTCTGATATCACTCTCACCAAAACCTGTCATTTATATTCCGAAATGATGGGTCCACAAAAGTTAGAAAAGAGTTGCCTTTATTTATTCCCAAGAGGGAGGCAGAATTACAGCTGGGCAAGCAAAAAGGGGAAAGGATACATCATGATGGCGGGTGAGTCAGATCGTGAATCAGTCGCTCCAGCGCAGCTATCCTCTCATTTCTAAGAACCAAGGCGTCGGTACGAGCCTGCTCCAGCCGTGCCTCAGGAGTGTCCTTGAGGGTCAGATCAGCCTTTGCCCGAAGACAGCCCGCGCGAGCAGCTTCTGCACGGTCCAACTCCCGTCGCGCTGTGCTCAGTCGGCCAAACGCTACCTCCAGACCCGCCAACGACTGGGAAGCCCACTCCTCTGCCCGAGCGAGTTTTTCCTTCAGCTTGGAGACCCTCGCTGCATTCCCTTCATGCTCAGAGCGACACTGCGTCTCAACAGCAAGAGCCGCTTCCACGACAGCATGAGGTCGAACCGAGCCTGAACATCAGCATCGAGACCCCGAGTCAGCTGCAAATGTTCGTTAATAGGTTGCTCTAACCCATTAACCACCGCCTCCAGGGCGTCAGCTACCCCAGGATCGCCGAGCTCCCTGATGACCCCGATCGAAGCGAGAGAAGTCTTCCTCAGGCGCTCAAAATCCAGACTCTTCGTTAACACCATTGATACCATCGTTCTCAAACCGGTGTAGAAAAGGCTGGTATGTTGCTCGGTCAACGCAACTAGATCCGACTGAACGCCGGGAGCGCCCGCAATGTCAGCAAGTCCCTCTCCAGGGATGATTGCAGACGAGGTGGCCACAGCCGTCGCATCGACACATGGCGCAATCGAAGAAGGTGCAGTAACGACGGTCGAAGTCGTCGCCACACTCACAAGAGGCAAGGTCACGACGACGTGTTCATCCTCCTCTCGAGGTGACGAGGCTACTCCGGGCGTACTGGCCCCCGAAGCCACTTCCTCGTCAAAGTCGAACGCCTCCTCATCAGAAGCCCGAGCGGAACCAGAATGCGCTCCAACGCTATACTCCCCGTGGGCGCTATCCCCTGAGAAGAAGACGAGAAAGTCAATATCAGTATGATGACAATCTTTCTGAAGGGAGGCATAAAGACGATGTTTACCCGGAGCCAACGGCATATACGATGCATCTGCAGTCGATATAGCTAAACCACGCCTTAATGACGCAATGTGAATCGTCATGCCTGGAGAAGGAGGTGGGCCGACCGACATCGCCGAGAGTTCTGTCAGGCCTCCACCAAGACGTGGTCGAAGTTCATCGGCCAGAATCTCGCCGGACGCGCTCACTGGCGCGGCAGGAGTCATGCCCGCTGCTGGCATCGGGAAAGATTCTCCCATCTGCCTCGGCCACACAGGCAATCTCGCTCCGCTACCTGGAGCAGTAGCCACCACAGCCACCTCTAATGAGGATTCTCCGGCATCGACGACCGGAACTGTAGGAGGTCCCTCTCTAGAAGGCGAGGAACCTCCAGCCAAAGAATCATCCCCGATGTAGGGAGAGGCAGGCTCACTCCCAGGAGCCGCAATACCAGGAATGCGGAGAGGACGAGCAACCGTCTCCTTCCTCCTCTTGCAAAGAGAAACTTCCTACAGAGCAGAAGCCCGTCGCTTCCCAGAAGGGACTACCAGAGCCCCCGCAAGCAGAGGCACTTCGCACCTCGGCACCGACACCAGAGGCTCGTCCGGAGTACCAGACTCCTCACCTTCGTCCGAAGAAACTGAAGGGACGTCAACTCTTCCCCCAGGCTTGGGAGAAGTCACCCGGAAGCTTCCACGCACGTCAAAATCACGATGGAAGGTGTTAATCGCCACGTAAAATTGGGCGTAAGAATGGAGAATGCGAAGCTCCGTGGAGGTTGTAACGACCGGCACAATGAAGGTTGCCCTCGTACAATCCATGAGGAAATATCGCCACCCTCTAGCTCCATCAATGAGTCCGCCCCTGGACCTAAAGCTGGTAACGGCATTGCCCACATGCAACTGATCGTACCCAAACTGCCTGGCAAACCGACTAGGAAAGTAGGGCTCGAAGAAGCAGTGATCTTCGCTCTTGTACAGCAGATGGGAGGGTCTAATACAGACCAACCAGTTAAAAGCTTTCGGGGAAAGGTCGGTCTTCTCTCCACCTGAATCCTCAAGCCGCACCCCTGATTGATTGCGATGCACGGGGGGAGCAGTACAGAGGAGCTTCCAACCGTGGCTGAGGTTCAACACCAGCCGGCAGTCTAAAACTGTGCTCACATTCCAGGAGGAATCCTTGTAATTCAGCAAGAATATACCCCCTGAGCTGCTACCGGACCCAGGAGACATCACCCGGGGATTGTGGAGAATCAACCATCCCATCAAGTATAGGTATGGTAATTCCACCCTAGGAAAACTCTCACGTCGGGCTTCGTCGACGAGCAACCCGTCAGTTATGGCTCTCAAGCCAGCCTGTATACGACGCACCATGGCAGGAAGCAAGCCCAGTCTTGCCCCAAACACCAGGCGCACTGCCGGCCAGAGGATGTTCCGGTGAATGCGGTCCGCGGACGCGGTACCTGGCACCACTACTCGGCGCAGCCATATGAAGAGGAAACCAGCCAGCTGGGCTTCCTTAGACAAAGGCCTGCGACAACGCCTCAAGTAACTACAGGCCTTAGTGCCTTCCGGGTACTTTCCTACCCCCTCGACAAGAATATGATCCGGAGCTTCAGCCTCCTCCATAAGAGTCTCCACAACCTGGGCACTAAGCACGCCCAAACAGTTCACGGGCTCATTCTTGCCACCCGAGGCTTTCTCCGACCTGGCGGCCCTGGCTCGGTGGAAGAAGAGGTAGGACATCCACTTGGTGGTGTGAGCCAAATCAGAAGGCTCGTTATAAAAGGCGGTGCACGCGAAGTATTGACACATCAGCTCCTGATATACTTCCGCCACCGGAGGGTCCAAATCCCCCAACTCCCGGTTGGTGGGAACATACTCTTCATATGGAGTATCCCCCATCGGCAGTCTCGAGACGGCTGCCATCTCGTGGAGTGCCAATCCCAACTCCCCCAGTGGAGTGGCAAAGGTCCCGGTGAGCGAAATGTACCGCTCCATCAGCGCCAGGAACAAATTAGGGTTCGGAGGCAACCCGACGCTCGTCGCACCCACAGCGGCATATAGTCCAATGCCCTCCAACTCTCTCCGGAAGTGCGTCAAGGCCCAGTCAACTAGGCATCTCCATCGGGAGTTCGTTGGGGCGATCCACCCATTGCACCGAGGATTCTCCTTGGGATATACCCCACCTCGACCCATGAAGTCGTTACAGAAGGTCGGCAATTGAACCGGCTGGATCACCAAGCTATCTTCACTTGGAACACTGCCCGGGCACAGTCCTCTGAACAACGTCACAACGCCGGAGGGGCGACTGACGAATGATCCCTGGTCAGCTCCTTTCAGATGAAAAATCTTTCCCGGCTTGCCGTGAAGATCAGGAGTCAGCATCCACGACATCTTTCTAGGATGCGTCGCGTGGAAGAAGGCCGAGAGGGGATAATCCCTCGGCATCGTTGGCAGGTACAAAACCAAATTCCCGGCTGGGAAGACCCAGGGCTCCCTCTTACGCTTCGTCTGGGACTGTTTGTCGATCATGTCCCCGAAAAGGAAAGCCGGCTTTACGTACGGCTCCCCGTCTACATAAGTCAGAGGCTCCCCGTTGATCATGCTCAGCAGCATTCGCTCGCCCTGAGCCGATATTAAGACCCTCCTTCCTTCAGGGTACTGGAGTCCGGAGATAGGGAATGCCACGTGGGACAGATCCTCCAGGTAGTTCGAGTGCAGCATCCCAGCAGCGGAGCCCATCACCTCGGCCAGTGGAGACTCACCCAAGTCAACTATAAAAGTGCAAGGAAAATACATCATCACAAGTCTTGCACGAACATACGGACCGAAAGAAACAACAGTCTGTGCTCTATGCAGGATTGTGCAAATCTGGCAATTTTACGCCGGAGGTCCCCCCACAAGCATAAAATTCAAATTTTACGATATATCCAAATTTTCGGTAGCCAGAGCTTTTACGCTCAGAACTACGAAAATATGGAGTCTTTACGCTGACACATTAGAAATATGGGCGTAAAAGATGAAAACGCCTCCGTGCATCATCTTCCTCAAGAAGAGGCTATCAGCACAGAAGACGACCTAGTGCGGTCACGTTCAACGTGTGCGAAGGATTTTTTGTCATTTTTGTCACCCCGAAGGCTTTACCTCTAAGACCGGGTGCACTGCTCGTCGGCAGGACACTTCGCTCAGAAGGAAGTTCGCCTTGACCGACCAAAGACTCCCTCGCTGGGGCGGAAGAATGAGAAGAGGAACCTATACCCTTTCCCTTGGCGGAGGAGGTCTGTTTCGACGCCATTTTCTGAAGACTCGAGATGCTCGGAGAGAGAACGAAGAAAAACTCGAACAGTCGAAAGCTCTCTTTCGCAGAAGACGAATAAAAAGTTTTTCTCTCAGAAAACTTGGGATATATATAGAGTTCGGGCCGACTCCTCGAATCCTCAGACGGACTCCTCGAGACCCTAACCAAATCTCGCAAAATTAAATAATGGGTTATGATTGGATGCCACGTCAGCCCACTAACCTTGTGTCACGACCCGCACCCGGTGTAGGGATGCAAGTCGGAAACAACGCCCAGCCTACGCCGCAGCATCGGCGGTAGAACGCTGTCTTGGTCAACTATACTATCTAATTATCTTACTATAAAGCATAAACCTCCAATAATATCTCAACTCCAAGAAGAGAGTAATCAACTTAATTCAATACAATAATCAATCACATTTCTATGGCACGAAAAAATATCACAGAAGTCTAACATAACTAAGCAGTTAAAAATATAACAACAACAAATAGAAATAATATCCAAACACAAATATATGCCGGAAACAAATCCGGTACCAAAATGCTAAAGAGAACTAACTATGCTAACTAGTGAATCCGGCTAAATCTCTCAACAGTCACTCCAGAACTAGTGGGTCCAAGTCTGCACCATCAATAGGCTGAGGTCCGTAGTATGTCGGACACTAATCTCCCGGATCCTCTGAAAAATATTTTCCAGTCAGGAATGGAGCGAAGTACAACCCAATAGCAGTTTCAATTAATTGACAAAAACTATAAAGCAGTAGAATAGAAGATGCTATCTACGATGAGGATATAACTGATAATCAAGAACAATGAGAGAATAGGCAATACTAACAACAGAATATAATCAATGCGTACAAGAATAAAGGAATGAACTATAATGTCAGAATAGAACAAGGTAATCAATGAACTGAATAATGGAATCTACAATAACTATGTAATTTGAGATACTAACTAAATATGTGATCGGCCTGGGAGATTCAATGATTACACTAAGGAGCTAACTCAACCATACGTGAATTGCATGGTTAGTTAGTAGCCAATGATTACACTACTAGCCAATAGTTTCTTGATCACATATTTAATTGGTATTTCTCCCGCCCCGACTGATATGATGGATCGAATCATGACACGTCACTAGCCAATGTATCCAATGTTTAATCTACAATATTCAATGTTATCCAATACCAACAAGGACAGTATCCGATACCATCTCCATAATCAAGGTAACATCCCATGACTAACGATCCAATAACAATACCAATCCGTGTACCATCGTGTCAAGAATCATAAGTAACATTTCTAAATACTTGAATTATAGTGGTAATCAAATAATAAAAACTATCAGAGAATGTACTCGCCTGTGGTCCAGAGCAAATGATAAAAAATGATGTCCGAACTGGTGTCACAGACCTATATATAAAATATTGCATTAATACAAGTTTTTGGGAAGAGAAATAAATTAAACTAGTCAACTTTCTAGGTCATAAAGTCATTTCTAAGTCAAAAGTCAAACTAGGTCAACTCTAAGTCAACTATGGTCAACTATAGTCAAATTATGGTCAACTACCTAGAAATGCATGAGTCTAACTCAAAGATATTAGGCTCACACACTATGAATCTAGGCCATACAAACTAAATCTTAGGATACTAAGATACCGTATCTCAGGATACGCAAACAAGGGATAAATATAACACATATGTACATATCAAACAATATTATATATATAAAATCCTAATTATAAATGCTAAATGGATACCTTGGTTTTGAACCAACTTGGTATCGCAATACTAAACCTCTATCTTGATATCCAAACCCAATACCTTGATTATCCTCCAATACCTTGATACTTATCTTGGCATCTCAAGGTAAATTCAAAACCTTATTTATACTAACTATCCAACAATAATTATAAACTACTATACATTTAATATTTATATAATACTATATACCTTATTTTAGTCACCTTAATACCAACCCATAATTAGTTTACAACTATCCTATTACTTATGCCAATACCTACTACTCATACCTTGGTATATCTTGATACTTACCTTGGTATCTCAAGGTATTTGCCAAAATTTCATATATATATACTAACTACCCATCAATAATTACATATATCAATCCAATATAACTCTAGTATGTACTAATAGAATAATACTAACTACCAACTACACACTAACTATTAATACATATATACGTACATACATACCTACAAATATATAATATATAAAAAATACTCATAACAATTGATAACTAAAGTATACTAATTATTCTAATAAATTTATATGCTACAACTAAATATATACATATATAATATACTATAATACAAATAGCAATTAGGAACATATTTATATATATATTAATTACTATATATATATATATAAATACATATATATAACCCACCATATATATTTATACAATATATATTTAAATACATATATATAACCCATAATATATATTTATACAATATACATATAAAACTATATATAACTATACATACACTTATACATAGTAAATTATATAAAATACCACATAGTAACATACACACACACATATAGTAATATGTATATATAACTATACATATATGTATACATATATATATAATCATACAATAATATAAATACATAACAATATATAATATAACTATATATATAACCATATATAAATATATCTACTATATTATATATACATATGCTATCACTTATAAATATATATCTACATACATATATATATATATATATATATATATATATATATATATATATATATATATATATATATATATATATATATATATATATATATATATATATATATAAATAATCATATAATAACTATAAATAATCTAACTACTTAATTAAACATACACATATATTATATAAAACATATACATATATTTACATCCCTAACATATATTATAACATATATATTAATGCATGTAGAAGAAAGCTACGTAATATATATTCTATTAATACATATATAATACATAGATCTATGATACAATAAACACTATAATAAATATACATAATACATATATAATATATATAGATACATACACAATTATAATTCAAGAATTAAAGCACAATTAATTAGATCTACACATAAACACACAACAATTGGAGAGTATCACATCGTATCCCACTAGATCTAGGATACGCATGCGACATGAGTCTACCACACATCCAATTGCATCCCGAAGGACACAAACAAATCACATATAATATTTATGAACAAAATAAAGTGTCAAATATAGATCTATGTGTCCGTGTCAAAATACGACATGTACAAAGTCCCGTGTCGGAGGGAAAACCCCAAAAACAACACGTATCACCAAATTGTTGGGATACGACCTACATGTACCCAATTATGGATACGACACTAGCCCCAAACACATAAACATATGCCAAATTGATCTATAGGATCAATTGACACACACAACAAAAGTTATTTTCGGAATTTCTCCAAAATTGACACAAAAAGCACCATAACTTTCTCCATAGGTCTCCTATGAACACAAAACCAAATCCTATGGGTAGTACATACATATGGGTTGATTATTCATGATTAAATCTCAGATTTAGAAGCTATTTTAAGAGAAAAAACTGAATTGTACCTATTAGGAGATGGATTTCCAATGAAACCTCCAAAATTGGTGAAATTGGCCTCCAACTTGTAGATCCTTGCTCCTCTTTGTAGATCCTTGCTTCCTCCTTCTAGATCCTTGCTCTTCTAGTCTCCAATAGTGATTTGGAAAGTAATTGGGTGGAAATTTGGTAGAGATTTGGTGGAATTTGGTTGAGGGAAATTCTAGATCTAGATTTGGAATAAAAAATGAAGAGAGAGAAAGTTTTCATCCCCTTTATATAGGCCTCACTTGCCCCCTCCCTCAAGCTACTATGTAAAGTCTAAAATACCCCTTAGGGCCTCTCATGAAGAAATTAATTAAGGAGGAAAGCTTATAGTCTAATGGTTTAATTAATTTAATTATCCTCCTAATTAATGGGCTTTCTAGTTGGACTCAATTCTAACAATTAAAACATGTTGGTCCATGAGTCTAAACTAAACTAGTTAGGTCCACTAACACAAGTCCAAAAAAATAAATCTATCATGCTAATAATAAATAAATAATATAATAAATAAATATTTAACATGCATAATATTTAATTAATTATAAAATGACCAAAATGCCCTTTTCTAGAAAATACGGTAGTGACACCTTGAAAGACGGACAGTCAGCAAATTCGAAAAGTTTTTCGTGCAAAGACGGTTCAGCAGGTCCTACGCTGAAGGAGCTTTCTACGCTCGACAGCAACAGATCTACGGTTTTACGCTCGCAAGCTATAAGTCTATGGTTTTACGCCCGGATGCCTTTGTGCTTAGTAGCTTTTACGCTCGAGAGGCCACAAATCTACGACTTTACGCTCAGCAGATACCAAATCGATGATCTCACGCTCGGTGGCGCTCAGTTTTCTCTCAGAAGCAACAGATCCGCAAGACTTCACGCTCGAAGAAATTTTCTTTTCAGGAGCTACAGATAAACAGTTCTACGCTAAAGGAGCTTCCTACGCTCGACGGCTACGAATCTACAACTTTACGTTCGACAGCTACAAGTCAGGTTTTCGGCCCGGATGCCTTTGTGCTCAGTAGCTTTTACGCTCGAGAGGCCACAAACCCATGACTTCACGCACAGGAACTACAAGTCTACGATTTCACGCTCGACGGTGTTTTACGCCCAGAGGCTACAGACTGATGATTTCTCGCTCCACGACTTTCCGTATATTCGAACAGTCCCCAAGACGGTCAATTACAGGAGTTCACATAGAAGATACTCCTCCTTGGCCTCAACATATCCCAAGTACCCGAAACATACAAGAGTTCAAACATTGAGAAATTACTCTTCTCGGGTCAATTGGAGGTTCATCCAGACTCCAGTCTGAATATCTCGTCTATCAAAAGATGGCAGCTCAGTTTTGACAGCCATTCCTCGACCCTGTTCCAAGGAATTTTTGAGCAGTCACTCTTGAAGACGAAGACTGAACAAAGAATTCTGTCCATCAGAAGTTCAGAGCTCTACGCGGTTCCTCAGTCCTAGCAACAGGACAGTTCTAAAAATGTTCAAAATGTTCTACAGCGTTCTATGGACTACTCGCTATGCATAAAGGACAGGACCTAGCACTCTTTCTACAAAGTCGGCGTACAGATTCAGACGTATTGAAGCTGCACATATTCAGACTTCACAGCAACGTATGGCAAGATGATCATATGGAGAAGAAAGGCGATTTTATTAAAAATTAAAATCATGATTACATATGAGGGAAATCCAATCTACAAGAGTTTTCTTTTCATTTTCATGATTACATCTAGGGAAACTTCGTCTACAAAGGAGATACCCCCTCGTCGTCTGAAGATCGCCCAGAAGCTGTTCTGACAGGTTCTCCCTGGGCTTCAATTCTTCATCCATCTTCTCCGGCAGTCAGTCAGCTCCAGCAAACTGACCGACATGGCAATGATCACTGGCGGGCACGACAGAGTTGGGGCTTGCATAGATTTTGCAGATCCCATGCACCGCCCGCCACTCAAGCCGGGACAGAACGAGTCTGTCTGACTCTCGTCACCGGAGGGCATCGAGAGAAGGCGCGGCATGCCAGCCGCCGTGGTCAAATACGACCCTTCCTCTCTCCTGGGGCAACGCCATACAAAGTTGTTGATTATCCCGAGCAAGGGAGGCTAAGATATCCTTCCATGATCCATCGTTGCAGTGGACACTTGCTCGAAGACGCCGTCTTTTTTGGCTCCTTACACGCTGGAAGAACATGATCTCCTTCTTCCTCAAATCGACCCGGCGAACTCCGGTGATCATCTCTGCGTGGTGATGAAGATGTGGGGAGAACAGGCTAACTCCCCCAGCCTTTTATAGGCAAAAGAGATCACAGCGGTCCCCCATAAATCCGCCATAAAGTCTACACCGACCGTTTCAACGCTCCATTCAGAAACGTTTCGAGTTACGAGGGGCCGTTCATGCTTCGTTCAAAGCGTTTTAAATTCCAAGAAATTTAAAAGCTCTAAAGGGGGTCTTGTAGAAGCATGAAAAATATGCTGGGAAAAGCTACGCAGCCTCTTGATACAGAGCAGCGTAAGCAGAGGCCTTCAGAGCCATCAGGCGTACAACAGAGTTTTCTTCGCTAAAATATAGCGTGAAGAATAAAACTCAAAGGACCATCCACGTAAGTGCAGTGCGTCCAGGCCGCTCCAGCGTGAACAGAGTTCTTCATCGCCTCCATGGCGTAAAACTCATCCGCTCTCAAAGCAGCGTTATAGCGTACGAGGAACGCTTCATCTTTCCCGAAATGAACCTGTCAAGTTACGCAGTGAATCTGACCTCTGACTCCTGACAATAGATGATGCACGGCTACCCAGACGACGGCTGGAAACGATGGCAGACCTCTCGGGACGCGTCCCACGGTATGATGGCGGATCTCACCATTTAATGCAGAGGATTTGGTAAAACATCACCAAACCGTCGTTTACTGGAGTCCCCTCAGCATAAACCGCTCTTTTTTGCGTGCAAGGGAATACGCCGCCCTGTTTTACACAGGCAAACATGGGCTGTTTTACGCTCCGCAACAGACAAACCGCCTGCCGCGTCAAAAGCTGCACTTCGTACGGGATTTGAGGCACGTCTCCACGTCTAATTGCACAGAGCGGTGACAGTTTCTCTCAAGACACGTCTCTGCGACGGGTGCACAGAAGGCCTGCAGACCTTCGAAACACGCCTCCGCATTTAATGCATAAGATGATGGCAAATCTCTGCAAGAGATTTGGTTATATCTTCAAAAGCCGTAATTCCGGCTAAGGCGTCCACATCAGCACGGTATGCAGCGACTTCTACGCCCATTCAGGATCTGTGCTCAAGCGGCTTCTACGCCCATTCTGGCACGATATGCAGCGGCTTCTACGCCCATTCAGGATCTGTGCTCATGCGGCTTCCACGCCCACTCAATCTCTATGACTACTCGGCTTCCACGCCTGTTCGGCTTCTATGCCTGTTCGGCTTCTATGCCTGTTCGGCTTCTGTGCCTGTTCGGCTTCCACGCCTACTCGGTTTCTATGCCTGTTCGGCTTCTATGCCTACTTGGCTTCTATGCCATGGTGACGGACATTTGGCTTCTACGCCAACCTCTTCTACATAATGGATACCTACTTACGTGGCTTTTACGCCGTGATCTTAGTAGCAACCGTACATGTTGTGTCCCCTTAGTTGGACCCACGTCACCCGCTCAGTCAAAAGATCATCTATACGTAGGCATTGGTTACTCTAACCGTTGTGTAAAAGGGTGTTGTACTTTTCACTCCTCGATTGCTACACCAACGGAGTGGTCACTGTCACCAAAGACTCTATAAATAGAGGCCCCTGTCAATGGGGAACAAGGTCGGAAAATTCGGTCAAGAATACCAATATCAGATCCAAGGTCGACAATTGGAGAAGATCGAACAAGGAGAGAGAGAGAGAGAGAGAGAGAGAGAGAGAGAGAGAGAGAGCCCGGAGCTCAGGCAAAGAGCGGGGATCGACGACTTCGGCATCGTGCATCCACCCTCTCCTACAACCTTCGAAGCTGCTACCTGTCTTCCACGGCACTTCTTCAACATCGCGTGGTCCAAGGGCTAAAGTGATCGACCGCAGATCAGACACCTATAGCAATTTATATCCAGATTAAATAAATTGTACTTCCACATCCTCGTATAGGATTACATTGTACAAGTTTGTTTGTAAACCAAAGGGCGCGGGTTTCGCACAAACCCCGTCATTGAAATACACTTTCATTCTTTCATTTAATACCACAAACAACGCTTACATCACTATCCCTGCATGTTACGCCAACCAGGCTATTTTCAATTATAGGAGTACGCCGTATGCTATCTCCTTGAAATATGCCAACTCAGGCTATATTTGCAGAGGTACGTGATAAAGCTATTTGGCCCAGAATACGCTCAAGACCTCAGTCAGGAAGGATAATTGGCTAGTTTACGCTGGTTACCTATTATTTGTGCAGCATCAAGCTTTACGCAGAATTTGGCTTTTACGCTAATACGACAGCTATTTGTCTTTTACGCTAACAAGACAACTACTTGGCTTTTACGCCAACAAGATAGCTACTTGGCTTTTACGCCAACAAGACAGTTATTTGGCTTTTATGCCAACCATCTTTACGCGAGGGGTAGTTACCTACGTGGCTTGCATGCCGTGATCTTCGATGAGCGATTATACATGTTACCTCATAATGGGACACACGTCACACGCGGATTCAAGAGATCATTTAGACGTGGGTAGCAGTTATTGTAACCGCCGCGTAAAGAGCGTCGCTCTCTTCACAATTTAGCTTCTACGCCGACTGGATAGTTACTGTGACTAAGCTCTATAAATAGAGACTTCCGGTCATAGGAGAAAGAGGTCGAAATCAGGAGAGCAGACCAAGATCAGAGATCAAATCAAAAGAGAGAGAGAGAGAGAGAGAGAAAGCATAAAACAGAGAGTGTTGGTTGATAGTTTAATCCCACTTGCAATCTTTGAAGCTTCTTCTTCTTCTACAGCACTTCTTCGTCATCGTGTGGTCCAAGGGACAAAGTGATCGACCGAAGATCAGACTCCTATAGCAATATTTCTCTAGAATTATTTTTTATTGTACTTAACATCCTCGTATAGGATTAATTATACTCTTTTTCTTGTTTGTAAACAAAGAAAGGGTTTCGTATAAACCTAGTTTCATTCTTTTGTTTATCATCAAACACAAGATGGCGACTCTGCTGGAGAATTTTTCGACGATCTCTTCAAGTTGACCATGAAGAGAAGACGATCTCGTGGGCGACTTTTCGTGCTGCGTTTGAAGAGGAGTTCATACCCCCTTCCGTATGTCGTCAGAAGAAGAACGAGTTCGTGCAATTGCGCCAAGGAAGCATGCTAATTAAGCAGTATTCAGCCGAATTCAACCGACTCTCCAAATTCTCTAGTTCCTATTTACCTGATGCAGCGAGTCGTGCCAGGAGATTCGAAGGAGGTCTGCGCCCTGCCATCCATGCGCACTTAGTCGTTCATCAGTACGAGACTATGCGGGGAGTCATGAATCATGCCCTATCCCTTGAACCGCGGTATCCTCACGTTCCTACCGGCGATGTGCATACCTCCAATCACAAACGCCATAGCAACGAGAAAGAAAATACCGCTGTATAGCGCCGTAACAACGGTGGTCCAGAAAGAGGAAACCCAGGGCCATCGTGTATTTTCTGCAAGAAACCGGGGCACATGGCTGAGAAGTGTTGCAAAAAACTCGGACAATGTCTCATTTGCGGTGATTCAACCCACAAGATTCGAGATTGTCCAAGCTACTCAGTTAATCATCCTTAACAAAATTTTTCCTAGCGGTAGGTTCTATTTCTAAGTTTCGTGGACGAAACTTTCAATTAGTTGGGTAGGATGTTGTAAGCCCCCTGATTTTTCAGGAATTTTTAATTTGAATTTTCCACATTTTTTTGTTTTTCTGGGATTTTTTCTGTAATTAAAACCTAGGTATTTGATAATTAAATGATTTTTAATTGCTGTTAAATAATACTAAAATATTATAAAATTAATATTTTATGGTATAAAATGAAAAAGTAGACATAGGGTAATTTTCTGTAAATTTATTGGACCCCGGAAACATTTTTAAAGCCCTAAAAACTAAGTCTAAATAAACCAAAATAAACCCTGAAATAAACCCGGTTTATTTCCAAAATAAACCAAACCAACCCAGACCCGGTTCAATTGAACCAAACCCAGCCCTTAGCGGGTCGGGTCGGATCTAAACCTGACCCGAAACCCGCAGACCCAAACCCGCACCCTAGCCCTAGCGGATCGGGCCGGATCCGCCGCCCGACCCGCGGACCCGGACCCGTTACCTAACCGAAACCCTAATCCTAATTCTACCCGAATTCTACTGTTCCGGCCGGCAGTATCTGTCACGCCCCAGTCCCAAAATGTAAGGAACTAGGCCACGTGGTATTGGCCAGCTGACACGTCACTAAGGGTTTAATCCATTTTAATGGACCCAAAGGAACGTGCTACGCTGTCCTAAAATATTACAAGTCTAATACAGGTAAATCTATCCCATCCACAGAAATATCAGAAAATAGTGTTGAATATATATAATGCTGAGTCTGAAAATGTCATAGTACACACTTTGTGGGAACAAACCCACTATAAAATATAATAATAGTGCAGAAAATAAGATAGACTAAGTATCGTCTATCTAGGAAAACATCTCCATCTCCAAGAGAGCAAGCTTCTAGAATCAGGTAGATTCTGATGGTGTCTCCTCTAATTCTTCCTCGGTAGCACACCTGGTCTCCTGTCCTGGACCATACACCGTGGGATAGAAGGCCTCGTCTAAATCTGGAAGGAAACCAGGTCCTCAGTGGGACATAACAAGATACAGGAAAATAACATGCCAGGTATGTAAATACTGAATAAATAAATAAAGGGTGCTAACCATCTAAGTGAATGCAAGTAAAGACCTTGTAGCACGCATGGGAAAGTGTAGGCCAGACATATGCTGACTTAATTCACCAATCGTGTTGACTGGCTAGTATATGTGTCATATGCCCCCAGACGCATGGGCACTCTACAATCGTCCATCTCCGAGGAGCATGGAACGAAGGTATAACATACAAGGAGGGGGTGTCCCATATGTCTATTAGTTATCTTTCCCGCCCAATGTAACTAATGCCAAGTCGTAATTATTCCTGAGTTTTCCTAATTTTATGCTAAGCCGTGATGCATGTCACACGTACTGGTAGCTAATCAAATACGCAGCTCGCATCCCAATATGTATTGCAACCATGTTGCGTGTTTCCGTGATATGGTCTAAGAGGATATTATGATACCCTCACAGTTGTTGGTAAGTCTGTAAAAGACTAAGTTATTTATATTACGTGCCAATGTACTTGTTGACTGTACCCGAGGCAATCTCAGGTACTTATAATCATATGAAATTCAGGAACAATAACATATAACAATATTTGTATTTAAACAGTAAACTTGGCAAGGTATACTTGCCTACTTCCTGATTGCGTTGGAAATCTGATCCCACTGTCAAGACTGAGGGTTCTTGTGACAGGGGGTCACTGACTGTGCTGGAGATATTTTCTATTTAAGATATTACAGGATTTGTAAATAATCATATTTAAATAAATGGGTACTCTATATTAGTATATATATATTTATGTAATATATATAAAAGTTAAAATATATATATATATATATATATATATATATATATATATATATATATATATATATATATATATATATATATATAAATACATACATACATACATATAGATATATATATATAAAAGGAAAGAAAAAGACATACATATATATTATATGTACATATATGTATAATAGGTATATATACATATATATAAAAAGAAAATAAAAAGATATACCTATAATATATTATAACATATATATGTAATATGTATATATTCATATATATATAAATAAAAGAATGAAAAGGCATACATATATATACATATAATATATTATAATATATACATATATATGTAATATATATATAAAAGAAAAATAAAAAGCATACATACATATATATATACATATGTAGATATTATATATATATATATATATATATATATATATATATATATATATATATATATATATATATATATATATATATATATATATATAGACATATATAAATATATATAAAGAAAAGAAAAAATACATATATATATACATATATATTACATAATAATATATATATATATATATACACTGTATATATATACTGTATTTAATAATAATAATAATAATTATATATATATATATATATATATATATATATAATATTATACAGTAAAAATACTGTATTTAAGTATTTTATATATATTATATATATAGTAATATATAATTACATATATATATACATAGATATATATATATTTACATATATACATATACATATAAATAAATAAAATTGAAAATTACAGAATTATAAATATGTACAGTATATACTGTATTATATAATATTTATAATATTAATAATAATAATATTATATAAATACATATAATAATATACATATTAATATATATAAATATATTCATATATATAGATATATATAGCTATATATACATACATATACGAATATTTATGTATTTACGTATTCTAGGGGGGGTACTGTACCTGTCAGACAGGTGGGGCCCTTGGCTCGTTGCTGGCGGGAGGACGACGGCGGAGGTGGCGGTGGCTGGCCGGAGGGACGGCCACAGCTGCTGTGGTTGTCAGCAGCAATAGCAGCAACGGCGGCTTGCAGCAGCTGCAGCACCGCGTGCGGTGGTTGGGGTGGCGGTGCAGGGGGTCTGGGTGGTGGAGGAGGGGGCGGCGAGGTGTCCGGGGGTGGTGGCGGAGGTCAGGGGTGGCCGGAGTGGCGGTGGGGGATGGTCGGGATGGGGGAGGGTGTTGCTGTGCGAGTGAGGGAGGAGACGCTGCGGGGGAGTTGCCGGCGTCGGTGGTGGTCGGGGGGGCAGTGGTGGTGGGTTAGTCCGGCGGAGGGGATCAGGGCGAGGCGATTGGGGGTGGTGGCGGTGGTCCACGACGGTGGTAGGCGGTGCTGGGGGAGGTCTGGAGTGATGGTGGTGCTGTGTGTTGGTGGTCGGGTGGGTCGCTGTGGAGGTTGTAGGCGGCGGAGGCGGTGGCCGGAGGGGGTGGCGGTGGTCGGAGGGAAGGGCAAGGAAGAGGCGAAGGGTTTGGTGGTGGTCTGGCAGGCGGAGGGTGGTCGTGCTGGTGGTGGGGTGTGGTCGGAATGAGGGGGGGGAGGGTGTTGTATTTATAGGGTTAGGGTTGAGTGGCATGGGTAGTAAATAAGTAGAAGTCTAGGGATATTTTGGGTATTTTAGGTTTTAGGATATTTTAGGCTGATATTTTTAGATATTTTGGTGGGTCCCACGGCCACATGGATTATCCACGTTCACCAGCCAATAGGGGGTGACACCTCACAGGGAAAATTACAGAAAAACCCCTATAATTTCATAAATTGCAAATAGGTCCTAAAATTGGTATTTTGCGTAATTACGTAATTTTTCTGATTAAAAACCTTGATTCTTAGAAATACTGAATTGTACAGAAATTAGGGGGAAAGTTGGGGGAGTAGGCAGGGATGGGGGTGAGCCTGGGCAGGGGCAGGGCCTGATTCTTTGGGTGATACGGGTCACCGTATTTATTATTTAATAAATACTGCGCATGGTGTTCTCTAATTATTTAGAGGCAGGTAGGGCCATAATTTTACTACGGTGTCAATATACTAATTATAGCATATTCAAAGTAGAATATTTACGTATTTTTGTTTGGGCAAAACAGGTGCTTGTTGGTCCTCAATCTCTAGGGGTACAGAGATGGATAAAGAGCAAGAAATAAAATAGGAAATAAATACGGACTTTTGTAACGATATTTGTGCGTCTCAAACGAGGCTCAAAATAAAGCATCTGGGAGTTGCACAAAATTCAGAAAAATAGTCTAACATGTCTAGGATAGGTATGTGAACTTGTTTGGGGTTAACAGCTAGTGCAGTGTTCTAAAAAAATGTATAATGGACAAGTGTACAAGTCAATAGGATATGTAAGCAAAATAAATTTAAATAGTTGAAATAATTCTAATTAGCTAAAAATAATCCTAAATTACTGAAATCTGGTCGAGGGAGTTTACAACATCCCTATAAATAACCCCACACCCGCCGGAACCCTAGACTTCCCCACCCCCTCCTCGAACCCCCAGCGCCGCCCGGACACACCCCGCAGCCCCGACCTCGACTACCTCCTCCGCCCAGCACCGCTCGACTCGTCCCCAGAACTCGCCCCGCTCCCCCGCCCTGTCCCTCGACTCCCTCCTCCCCTTCCTCTCTTCCCGCAGCATCGCCGACGAAATCCCCTCGACTACCACCATCACCTACAGCCCCGCACCACCTTCCTCCTCCGCCCCTCTCCTCACCCTCTTCCCCGATGCCCTAGTCGAACTCCCCAGCCCCCACCATCTTCCTCGACTCTCCCCGCTCCACCGTCGTCCCCCTTCCCGAGCCTCCGCCGCCCACGATAAGCCCCAGCAGACCCTCCGCCTAAGCCACCTCGAGCCGACGAGCTTTGCCTTAGCACCTCCTCCTGTCGACCCAGCCCTGTCCTAGACAGCTCCGGCGTCGATCTCTGGTGAAAACCCTAAAACCTAGACGGACACAGCCTAGACACAGTACCCGGACACAGGACCCGGACACGAGAATTCTCGGTTCACGAAGCCCTGTTCAGGTAACCCGTTCTCTCTACTCGTTGCTCCATTTTCGGTTCTGTCAGTTGTGACGCGTAGACTGTGTAACCCTCTCGATGCCCGTGTAACCCGCTCGGTGCGTCGCGTCCTGTGGTGATCGCAAACCGTGAACCAAAAACAGAAAAACTAACGCCCTATTTTACCCCAGAACTGAGTACGCTCCACCAAACGGGATGACTTGGTTGCGCGCGGTCTTCACCGAAACGTGCGTGCCGTTGATACGGACGTGCGAGATTTCGCAGAAGTTGATTTGGATGTGCGTGCACACCGGAATCAACGCGTATCCGCCGACAACGCCCCATATTTGTCTATTCTAGAATACGTCGTAACTTCGTGTACACACGTCGGATCGAGGCGAAACTTGTGCCATCAGACTAATAGCAATACGCTAGTCCTGTGACCCAAGTTTGGTTCGATTCTGAGAACGTTGACAAAATCGCATATCGTGGGCCCCGCGGCTCCACTTGACGGGTGATTTTGTGATTGTCTCATCGGAATCCAATTCTGGAAGTTCCATTGGATTTGTATCATCGTTCCTGACTGGTTGATACTAAGTTTGACGAATTTGGAGACCTTTGACCCTGACACGGTTTTTGGTGCAAAGCGGCCCACATGTGGACCCCGCTTTGACCAGAAACTGTGATTTTTTGCCCTTGTGTCCAAATTGGACTCAAGGACAGGCATTTCTAGCTAATTGATATTTTTTGAATCTAATGGTGATTTTATTTCAGCAACCGGAGTAGTACCTGCAAATCACACTTAGACCAGAGCTACAGTTGGAGCCAGAACCCCAGGCAAGTGTACCTTGCCAACATTGCAGTTCTTGTTACATATTTCCTTGTCTTATTTATATTATTGTACATTCTTGACCTAGGACCGTGTGACTTTACTTAGCGTTCGATTAATAATCGGGTGCCAACACCGTACGCGGAGTTGTGTAATGTTACCTAGACATGGATACCGAGACCCGATACATTCTCGTACTTGTCTTATCAAGTACATTATACCCAGGACACTTGACACTATTTATGAGACAGAATCTTCCTGAGATATTCATGGTGATTCTGTATAGGATACAGGTTTATGACATATACAGTTACATGCTTAGATTTTATCCTGACTTGTTGCATTAGTTATGGTCTTGCGTGACATGGACATGAGATATCATGAAACTGTGATATGAGATTACATTGGGTGGGGAAAGATTTATCATACAAAAGGCTGATTATATATATATATATATATATATATATATAATACCTTAATGGAAGTGCCTTAGACTCTGACACAGAGCTTTGGTACCGTACTGGCCCTTCGAGAGAATACTGCTATGGGTTTCTCCGACACTGATCCTGTAGTAGTCTCAGCCCGAGTATGACTAAAACTCTCAACTTGCATATCACTTAGCTGGTTATATATTTACCATATTGTTCATTTATTGCTGCACTGATTATTTGGCTTGAGTTATTTTGTACCTTACTATGTCCCCTGAGGACCTGGATCCGGATTATGTCCCCAGGATTAGCAGACGAGATCTATCCCGAGGTATACAGGACCGGAGCATTAGCATTAGCAGAGGCAGGTGCCTACATTGGAGCAGAGCCAGGATCCGAGGACGAGATCATACCAGAGGACTTCTCCTGAGTATTGGCTTCAGATACTCATTTATTTCTGTTCTAGTTACTTTAGTTCCAGTCTATTGCATTGATGTATCAGACTTGTTCTCGAATTATTCTCCAAGACACTTTTATTGAGATATGTTAGTTTATTCTTATTTGTATTTATTCTGGCATTGGATCTGTGATTATCTATTGTGGATAAGATTAGTATAGACTGTGACTTGTATCATTGGACCTATTTATTGTTGTATTACAGCTTAAGTATGCACCGATGGATCCATTAAATTGGGTTTGTCCATCGGTGTGTGCTGTTGGCCATTGCCATGCGGCCAGTCCCTCGATATTTTGGGACTGGGGCGCGACATGGTTTTTGTGGTGGCCCATGCAGGTCAACGACTAAATTGTTCGGTTTTAACTTAGGGACCGAGCAAGCCTGCAATAAGAATAGGATAAGTTTTTAGGATCTCATCCACTTGCTTGAAACGTTCTTGATATCTATATCGGACTCGAATTTATTTCTTGACTTGCATCTTGCCTTGATTCCAGTGCGCCTCTTATAGTTTATTTTTGATGCAGAGTAATAGATTCAAGAGCAAACGATGAAACTCCAGCAAACACACTAATAGGTGCGGTAGCCACCTACGGAGAAGATGAAGTGGCACCAATGAGTGGAGATCCCTCTACTCACCAAGGCAGCCAAGAAGATCAGCATACTTCTAGATTTTGGCGTGATGATATCCCACCGCCTCCGCAGTTCGTTCCACCAATGCCTGTATTCCCACCAGGATAGCCTATGGACGGGCAACAGATTTTCCAAATAATCTACGCAATGATGCAAGCCCAACAACATATTTATCAAGAAGCTCAGCGTCGCGAGGCAGATTACTTGAGGAACAGCCTAGTAAATACACTGGATCAGGCCAACCAACCAGCTCGACGGCAACCAATGGGCTTTATCACCGATTTTCGGCAGCTGAAGCCCCGTAGCTTCTCAGGCAAGAAGGAGCCCACAAAAGTTCATGAGTGGCTCACCAACATACAACATCAATTAGAAGCAGTTAAGCTTCTACGGAAACGTTGGATGACTGTCGTCAGAATGCAATTGACGGACAATGCACATCACTGGTGGCTATCTGAGGAGACACGGCTCTGACCAGACCGAGTCACTTGGGAGGAGTTCTCCAGACTCTTTCAGGAGATGTACATTCCAGCTACCGCTCGATCAGAACTGCGGGACAAGTTCAATCGCCTCACTCAGGATACTATGACAGTGAAAGAGTACAACGCAAAATTTATTCGTCTGAGTCGCTTCGCCCCTACCTTGATTCCGACAGAAGAAGAGAAGGCCGAGAAGTTCTTCGACAGACTAAACTTCGAGCTACAGAAATTAATTGGATCCGTTGCACCTACATCCTACTCGGACGTCCTTGCTGCAGCCTGACGCATGGAGCACGTCACCAGGCGAGAGTCCAACCTGAAGAGGCCTTCCACATCAGCACCAGCCCGAACACCGCATGGAGAAGATGTAAAGAAACCTCATCTGCATCAAGCACCACAAGGAGCTGTATCCAAATCCCTAACTCTTCCTACTTGTCACTATTGCGGCAAGATAGGCCATGTTGAGAAGGAGTGTAGACGTAAACTCGGGTTATGCTTAGGTTGCGGATCCAGACAGCATGCAGTGAGGGACTGTCCTGAGCGTAGAGAAGGATCACCAAGGGCAAACCAACAAGTTCTACCAGCACCAGGAGGATATCAACCAAGGCCACCTTTGGCACCTCGAGCAGCACTCTTCCAGCAGGCCCAGCAACAGCAGAGGGCACCACCTCAACAACGCGGACAAGCTTTTGCGATGACTTTAGAGGACGTGCAGATTCATGGAGTAGCTAATGCGCGTAAGTTTTTGTAGTTTTTTTGTTTCTAGTATTGCTTTAGTTCATGCCTGTTGGTTCGTGACCTCAGCCTTAAACCTGATAGTTTTAACTTGCTAGTAATTGATAACCTAGTGATAACCTAGTTTTTCTGAACTGTAGTTTTCTAGATTTCCTTCATCCAGGAAATTGCATAACTTTTAATGCTTAGGGAAAAGATTTTCCCTATGTGTTCTTCTCAAAACCCTCAACCTTGATTCTTCTTGATCGTGATGTGCTTCGAACAATATTTGCAACCGTGTCATCCCTGTTGACCGGTTATTCTTTGATTGTGAGTACGCAATCCTCTTAAGGGGGATAGATTGTAAGCCCCCTGATTTTTCAGGAATTTTTAATTTAGATTTTCCATAATTTTCTATTTTTTTGGGATTTTTTCTGTAATTAAAACCTAGGTATTTAGTAATTAAATGATTTTTAATTACTATTAAATAATATTAAAATATTATGAAAATAATATTTTATGGTGTAAAATGAAAAACTAGACATAGGGTAATTTTCTGTGAATTTATTGGACCCCGAAAATATTTTTAAAGCCCTAAAAAACTAAGTCTAAATAAACCAAAATAAACCCTGGAATAAATTCGGTTTATTTCCAAAATAAACCAACCCAACCCAGACCTGGTTCAATTGAACCAAACCCAGCCCTTAGCGGGTCGGGTCGGATCTAAACTCGACCCGAAACCCGCAGACCCAAACCTGCACCCTAGCACTAGCGGATCGGGCCGGATCAGCCGCCCGACCCGCGGATCCGGACCCGTTACCCGACCGAAACCCTAATCCTAATTCTACCCGAATTCTACTGTTCCGGCCGACGACATCCCTATAAATAATTCCACACCCGTCGGAACCCTAGACTTCCCCACCACCTCCTCGAACCTCCAGCGCCGCCAGGACACACCCCACAGCCCCGACCTCGACTACCTCCTCCGCCCAGCCCCGCTCGACTCGTCCCCAGAACTCGCCCCGCTCCCCCGCCCTGTCCCTCGACTCCCTCCTCCCCTTTCTCTCTTCCCGCAGCGCCGCCGACGAAATCCCCTCGACCACCACCATCACCCACAGCCCCGCACCGCCTTCCTCATCCGCCCCTCTCCTCACCCTCTTCCCCGATGCCCTAGTCGAACCCCCCATCCCCCACCGTCTTCCTCGACTCTCCCCGCTCCACCGTCGTCCCCCTTCCCGAGCCTCCGCCGCCCACGACAAGCCCCAGCAGAACCTCCGCCTGAGCCACCTCGAGCCGACGAGCTCTGCCTGAGCACCTCCTCCTGTTGACCCAGCCCTGCCCTAGCCAGCTCCGACGTCGATCTCCGGCGAAAACCCTAAAACCTAGACGGACACAGCCTGGACATAGTACCCGGATACAGGACCCGGACACGAGAATTCTTGTTTCACGAAACCCTGTTCAGGTAACCCGTTCTCTCTCTTCGTTGCTCCATTTTTGGTTCCGTCAGTTGTGACGCGTAGACTGTGTAACCCTCTCGATGCGTCGGTGCGTCGCGTCCTGTGGTGATCGCAAACCGCGATCCAAAAACAGGAAAACCAACGCCCTGTTTCACCCCGGAACTGAGTACGCCCCGCCAAACGGGACGACTTGGTCGCGCGCTGTCTTCATCGAAACGTGCGCGCCGTTGATACGGATGTGTGGGATTTCGCAGAAGTTGATTTGGTTGTGCGTGCACACCGGAATCAACGCGTATCCGCCGACAACGTCCCGTATCCTTCTATTCTGGAATACGTCGTAACTTCGTGTACACACGTCGGATCGAGACGAAACTTGCACCATCGGACTGGTAGCAATACGCTGGTCCTGTGACCCAAGTTTAGTTCGATTATGAGAACGTTGACAAAATCGCGTATTGTGGGCCCCGCGGCTCCACTTGACGGACGATTTTGTGATCGGCTCATCGAAATCCTATTCTGGAAGTTCCGTTGGGTTCGTATCATCGTTCCTGACTGGTTGACACTAAGTTTGACGAATTTAGAGACCTTTGACCCTGACACGGTTTTCGGTGCAAAGCGGCCCACATGTGGACCCCGCTTTGACCAGAAACTGTAATTTTTTGCCCTTGTGTCCAAATTGGACTCAAGGACAAGCGTTTCTAGCTAATTGATATTTTCTAAATCTAATGGTGATGTTTATTTCAGCAACCGGAGTAGTACCTGTAAATCACACTGAGACAAGAGCTACAGTTGGAGCCAGAACCCCAAGCAAGTGTACCTTGCCAACATTGCAGTTCTTGTTACATATTTCCTTGTCTTATTTATATTGTTGTACATACTTGACCTAGGACCGTGTGACTTTACTTAGCGTCCGATTAATAGTCGGGTGCCAACACTGTACGCGGAGTTGTATAATGTCACCTAGACATGGATACCGAGACCCGATACATTCTTGTACTTGTCTTATCAAGTACATTATACCCAAGACACTTGACACTATTCATGAGACGGAATCTTCCTGAGATATTCATAGTGATTCTGTATAGGATACAGGTTTATGACATATGCAGTTACATGCTTTGATTTTATCCTGACTTGTTGCATTAGTTATGGTCTTGCGTGACATGGACATGAGATATCATGAAACTGTGACGTGAGATTACATTGGGTGGGGAGAGATTTACCATACAAAAGGCTGATTATATATATATAATACCTTAATGGAAGTGCCTTAGACTCTGACACAGAGCTTTGGTACCGTACTGGCCCTTCGAGAGAATACTGCTATGGGTTTCTCCGACACTGATCCTGTAGTAGTCTCAGCCCGAGTATGACTAAAACTCTCAACTTGCATATCACTTAGCTGGTTATATATTTACCCTATTGTTCATTTAATTCTGCACTGATTATTTGGCTTGAGTTATTTTGTACCTTGCTATGTCCCCTGAGGACCTGGATCCGGATTATGTCCCCAGGATTAGCAGACGAGATATACCCCGAGGTATACGGGACCGGAGCATTAGCATTAGCAGAGGCAGGTGCCTACATTGGAGCAGAGCCAGGATCCGAGGACGAGATCATACCAGAGGACTTCTTCTGAGTATTGGCTTCAGATACTCATTTATTTCTGTTCTAGTTACTTTAGTTCCAGTCTATTGCATTGATGTATCAGACTTGTTCTCGGATTGTTCTCCCAGACACTTTTATTGAGATATATTAGTTTATTCTTATTTGCATTTATTCTGGCATTGGATCTGTGATTATCTATTATAGATGAGATTAGTATAGACTGTGACTTGTATCATTGGACCTATTTATTGTTTTATTACAGCTTAAGTATGCACCGATGGATCCATTAAATTGGGTTTGTCCATCGGTGTGTGCTGCTGGCCATTGCCATGCGGTTAGTCCCTCGATATTTTGGGACTGGGGCGTGACAGATGTGGTGCCCCATTTTTCCTATTCGGGGAGCGCGGCTAAAGAAATACAAGACGTTATCATTCGAGCGGGATAGATTGACAAGATCTTATCCTCGTTATGAATTTGCTTCTTCGGAATCGATTTCCATATTCAGTGGACCGTGCCCCCAGAATTGACTTAGCGGCAGAGTCATGAGGGACCTCTCCGCTGCATCTTTTGTTGCCTCAGTTTTCGCTGTCGCTTGTTGCTTTCGTGCCTTGAGTTGGTTTTCAGATTTGCTTGCATTTTCTTGAACGATTTTGATAGATTTCATTATTTTCGTTCATTGAACTGCACTTCAATTCTGAGATTTGGAAAGAGTGGAAGAGGTATTGATCAAGTTGTTCGTGGCAAATGCAGGTGAACGAGCAGTAGACGACGCGCGAGCGGAGTCCTGAAGCACCGCTTTCCTTCTCCCTTCCAACCAACTAAGTGAATGGCTTATATTCGATTCAGTTGGCCCTTCTTCCAAGCCTTCACACCTAAAAATATTGTATTCTTGTTTGCCCCGATCAAATGATACCAAGTAATAACTAAAAGATGCCAAGATAAAATGGGAATAGACTTGGACTATTATGCTTGTCAACTAAACTTGTGAACGGTTATCTATTGCATGCTAGTTCATTCAAATTTTCATCATATGCTTCAATTTTAGTTAGAATGCATACTTCTTCTATAAATTGTGCTATGTATAGAATATGCCATGCTATGCTAAAAAAAATTGTTCAGGAAGACTATACAAAAGGAATCGGACAATACTACTTGTCTTGTACTCATATTGCCTTAACGCATCAAATGATAACTTAGTATGAACGTCGTTTAATCACGGACAACTTGTGCACAAGGTCAATGGTTCCTGCGGACGGTCGCTGGGGCACTGGCACTGATCTGATCCGGGTGGAACTTCACGATAGTCTCATGTGTGGACGGGATAGCGTGTAGCGCCTCACGTGCTTTCGATGCATACCATCCTTGTTCAACGACTATAACTCGTCCATTATGGCTTCTTGCCAGTGATTGCCACGTGTATTTAAACCTGTGCATGCTAACTTGTGTCTTCGTGGCAGGGAAGGACATAGTAAGTATTGTGCAGGTAGTTCAGACGGACAGGTAAAAGCCATCGAACGGTGGCAAGTTCATTTCAGTAGTTTATATATATACTGCTGTTTGTAAAATAAACTAAGGCAAGATAGAAAGACCACAAACAATATGCATGCTTCATATAAATAATGTGTTGATTGGTATAGTTGGATTAGCTCACCTTCACCAGTACATTTCGATGTACTGACCCTCGTTGAAACATGTTCCCCGTACTAAGGAGATCCGAGCGAGCAGCTGAAGTCGTCTTCCCGATCCAGTCCAGCTGTAGGCGTATTCAGATCACGCCCTTTGAAGTATTTTGAAGCAAGAGCTTGCAACCCAAACACAATGCAGCTCAGAGGGAAAGCCGTTATCCCTCCAGGAGGTCTTTACATTTTGAAGTTTAGTAAAGGGATGTAATGTACAGGACTGCTATCTCATTTTGTGTCAACATTTTGTAAGCCCGTGTGGCAATTAGCTGACTCCTTCAAGAGTTTTTAATATATGTTCATATTATCAATAAAAAGAGAACTTTTTCATGTCTCAAATCTGTGTTTCAATTTATCTGCGTACTCTGAATATGTGCTCGCTATGCGTAATAAAGTACCTTAGCCTTGTGCGGTGCGCAACCTAGGCCCGGACGGCGGTCACGCCCAGGGGACGACTATCGATTCCACAGAATTGTGGCGTGACAGCTGCAGCCTCGCGCTACTCTGCAGACCGCTGCGCTGCTGCTGCCTGCTGTGCTGAGCTGTGTTGCCTCGCTGCTACGGCAGCACTTCGCATCACTGCAGCGCTTCGCTTCGTTGCGCCTCCACCCCTTAGCACACACACTCACACATACAAACCATATATATATATATATATATATATATATATATATATATATATATATATATATATATATATATATATATATATATATATATGTAATCCCCCTGATTTTTTAAGAATTTTTAATTTTGATTTTTCACAATTTTCTGGAATTTTTCGAAATTTTTCTGTAATTAAAACCTAGATATTTTTCAATTAAATGATTTTTAATTGCTGTTAATTAATATTAAAATATTATGGAAATAATATTTTATGGTGTAAAATGGAAAACCGGACATAGGATAATTTTTCGAGAATTTATTGGACTCCGAAATCATTTTTAAAGCCCTAAAAATCCATGTAGAATTAAACCGAATTAAACCCGTGCCAAACGCCCAACATCCCCATGAGAGCCGAAGCCAAGCTCAAGGAGCGTTGACCCAGCCCAAATCCTAGGTCAAACCCAAGCCCAAATTTCTGCATGTATAAATGCCTATTTTCCTAGTTTTCTCCAAAAAGAAACTAAAAAGGAAAAAGAAAAAAAGAAAATCCCAAATAACCCTAATCCCTAATCCCTAAACCTAACCCTAGCCCAGCCGCTTCCTCCGTCGCCCCGTCCGACCACGCGCCGCTTCGCCCGGCCGCGTCTCCAGCCGACCTCCGCGCCTCGCCGGCCCACGCACCCCCGACTCCGCCTCCTCCGCCGCCTAGCCCGGCCGACCCCGCTCCGCCCGCAGCCTATAAATCCCCTCCCCTTTCCCTCCGGCCAATCCCCGTCCGACGCCACCACCTCGCCGCCTCCCGCCCAGCTCCGCCGACGATGCCGCAGCGCCGTCCTCCTCCTTCCTCCTCCCTCCCTCAGCCGCAGCGCCATTCCCCCGACCTAGCAGCAGCCGCTACTCCGGCCAGAGACCCACAGCACCGTCCCCCGCCCTCTCCGGCGCGACGCCGCCTCCGGCCAGCGCCGCCAGCGCTCCCCCAGCCGCCTTCGGCCACCTCCGGCCCCCGGCCCGACCTCGCCGTCCTCCGGCGACGCCCTCTGCAGCTCAAAACCCTAACCCTAGGTCGCAGCACCCGGACACGACGCGGACACGCGAATTCTCATTTTCTGGAGCCCTGTTCAGGTAGCGTTTCCTCTCTCCCCGTAATTCCATTTTCGATTCCGTCAGTTGCGTTGCATAGACTGTATGACCCTCTCGGTCTCCGTGTAACCCGCTCGGTGCATCGCATCCTGTGGTGATCGCGAACCGTGATCCAAAAACAGGAAAAACAACGTCCTGTTTTACCCCGGAACTAAGTACGCCCCGCCAAACGGGACGACTTGGTCGCACGCGGTCTTTACCGAAATGTGTGCGACGTTGATACGGACCTGCGTGATTTCACAGAAGTTGATTTGGATGTGTGTGCACACCGAAATCAACGCGTATCCGCCGTCAACATCCCGTATCCGCCTATTCTGGAACATGCTGTAACTTTGTGCACACACGTCGGATCGAGACGAAACTTGTGCCATTGGACTCGTAGCAATACGCTGGTCCTGTGATCTAAGTTTGGTTCGATTCTGAGATCGTTAACAAAATCGCGTATCGTGGGCCCTACAGGCTCCACTTGACAGGCGATTTTGTGATAGGCTCATCGGAATCCAATTCTGGAAGTTTCGTTAGGTTTGTATCATCGTTCCTGACTTGTTGACACTGAGTTTGGCGAATTTGGAGACCTTTGATCCTGACACACTTTTCGGTACAAAGTGGCCCACATGTGGACCCCGCTTTGACCCGGAAATGTCATTTTTGTCCCTGTGTCCAAATTGGACTTAAGGACATGCGTTTCTAGCTATTTGATATTTTTTGAATCTAATAGTGATATTTATTTCAACAACCGGAGTAGTACCTGTGGATCACACTGAGACCAGAGCTACAGTTGGAGCCAGAACCACAGGCAAGTGTACCTTGCCAAACTTTGCAGTCTTGTTACATATTTTTCTTGATTCATTTACATTATTGTGCATGATTAACCTAGGACCGTGTTGTAACGCCACGCTCCGCGCCGGCGTTATGTATCAAGGTGAGTGGGCAGAACTTCGTTCTCTGATTCTTGCACGCCTTAATAATAACCTGAGTTTTTGCTTGCAATGTTTTCTTAAGAGAATGATAGAACCTGCCTTGCATGTTAATGAACGAACTCACCTAGCTTGTCTTTGAAACAATGCCTGCTTAACTAGAATCCTGAATCGCCTACTTAGAGTGCATGAATATGTTCACTATCGTCTATGCTTCGAGAGAACCATACTGTGCCTGAACGTGTTCAAGTGATAAGTCGGATTGCCCCGCAACAATGAGTGTATTCTGATGGTTCGTCTCGTCTGCATACTAGAGTTTATTTGATAGTGTTCCATGCATTCGCACGCGGTCGGACAATGGCTTTTGGTGGAGAGCTGAACTGCATGCGTTATAACCACCATGGGTCACAGCTGCCATTAGCTTCAGAGAATGAGTCATTGGTATGCTGTTCCACCAGCTGTCGATCCTGAATACTTGGGGACCGCCCTGCATATAGCTAAGTCATTGTGTTGGCTTGGATAGTGACTGCCCCTAAGAATGTGCATCGTGCGTCTAGCTATGCATCTGACCCTCGAGTCGCACGAGACACGCTACGCACACCCTGAAACATAAACGGTTTGGTTGCTTGCATATTCAATATGAAACTCTGTTTCCAAACATGTTTCTAAACAAGTAAATCGACTCTGCTAGAACTGCATGAAACGAACCTAGGTAAAACTAGAAAGATCACTAGTAATGTAATGTTTTATAACATGATTACTTAGTGCCTGTTTGAGTGAATGCTTGTTTATGTTCAGTTGATTTATCTCACCAGTACTTGTATAAAGTGCTGACCCACCAACAGTTTACTTGTTTGCAGGTACTGGATCGTCCGAGGGAGCGATAGGCGTGCCACAGTCCCGAAGACCCGGAATCCTGGTTTCGATTGTTGCCCCGAGAATGCTATCGTATAAGGGGGCATAATGTATGGAACGAACGTGTGTCTTTGCTAAAGGAAACCCAAGTTGCCTCGATTGTCCCGAACACTCAGTTGGCTAATGCATTGCATTGCACCAAGTCCCTTTCCGCTGCTTACTCGATTGATGCGATAATAGCCAACTATCAACTTAAACGATTGGCCTTGCACGGGCGCAACCCCAGGCCCGTGCGGCATCACGTCCCCCGAAAGCTCGAACGGGCCATTCGCTTGGCTCCCTTCCTCCCTCGTACCCGCGGGACGGGCGCGGTGATTCGCGTTCGGCGTGCCGAGGCACGGTGATACGTGTCCGATTCGTTAATTCCCGGCCGCACGGGACAGAGCGGCGGCCCGGGCGGGTCCGGGGCATGATAAAATGGTATCAGAGCGGAATCGATTCTCTGGCCCAAACCGTTGCTATGACTCTGAGATATTATCGATATGGTTTGCAAAGAGCGTTCCATACAATAAGTCCATAGATATTCTCAAAGTGCAAAATATTTCCTGAACTTGAATTGCTTGATTGTTTTGATTGAGTACAGCGAGGGACGGCACTATCGCTACTCGGGATATCGAGAAGTTTATCCTTGAAGTTTCGAGGACGAAACTTTTTGTTGGTTGGTAAGTATGTAACGCCCCGCTCCGCGCCGGCATTATGTATCAAGGTGAGTGGGCAGAACTTCGTTCTCTGATTCTTGCACGCCTTAATAATAACCTGAGTTTTTGCTTGCAATATTTTCTTAAGAGAATGATAGAACCTGCCTTGCATGTTAATGAACGAACTCACCTAGCTTGTCTTTGAAACAATGCCTGCTTAACGAGAATCCTGAATCGCCTGCTTAGAGTGCATGAATATGTTCACTATCGTCTATGCTTCGAGAGAACCATACTGTGCCTGAACGTGTTCAAGTGATAAGTCGGATTGCCCCGCAATAATGAGTGTATTCTGATGGTTCGTCTCGTCTGCATACTAGAGTTTATTTGATAGTGTTCCATGCATTCGCACGCGGTCGGACAATGGCTTTTGGTGGAGAGCTGAACTGCATGCGTTATAACCACCATGGGTCACAGCTGCCATTAGCTTCAGAGAATGAGTCATTGGTATGCTGTTCCACCAGCTGCCGATCCTGAATACTCGGGGACCGCCCTGCATATAGCTAAGTCATTGTGTTGGCTTGGATAGTGACTGCCCCTAAGAATGTGCATCGTGCGTCTAGCTATGCATCTGACCCTCGAGTCGCACGAGACACGCTATGCACACCCTGAAACATAAACGGTTTGCTTGCTTGCATATTCAATATGAAACTCTGTTTCCAAACATGTTTCTAAACAAGTAAATCGACTCTGCTAGAACTGCATGAAACGAACCTAGGTAAAACTAGAAAGATCACTAGTAATGTAATGTTTTATAACATGATTACTTAGTGCCTGTTTGAGTGAATGCTTGTTTCTGTTCAGTTGATTTATCTCACCAGTACTTGTATAAAGTGCTGACCCACCAACAGTTTACTTGTTTGCAGGTACTGGATCGTCCGAGGGAGCGATAGGCGTGCCACAGTCCCGAAGATCCGGAATCCTGGTTTCGATTGTTGCCTCGAGAATGCTATCGTATAAGGGGGCATAATGTATGGAACGAACGTGTATCTTTGCTAAAGGAAACCCAAGTTGCCTCGATTGTCCCGAACACTCAGTTGGCTAATGCATTACATTGCAACAAGTCCCTTTCCGCTGCTTACTCGATTGATGCGATGATAGCCAACTATCAACTTAAACGATTGGCCTTGCACGGGCGCAACCCCAGGCCCGTGCGGCATCACGTCCCCCGAAAGCTCGAACGGGCCATTCGCTTGGCTCCCTTCCTCCCTCGCACCCGCGGGACGGGCGCGGTGATTCGCATCCGGCGCGCCGAGGCACGGTGATACGTGTCCGGTTCGTTAATTCCCGGCTGCACGGGGCGGAGCGGCGGCCCGGGCGGGTCCGGGGCGTGATAGAATGGTATCAGAGCGGAATCGATTCTCTGGCCCAAACCGTTGCTATGACTCTGAGATATTATCGATATGGTTTGCAAAGTGCGTTCCATACAATAAGTCCATAGATATTCTCAAAGTGCAAAATGTTTCCTGAACTTGAATTGCTTGATTGTTTTGATTGAGTACGGCGAGGGACGGCACTATCGCTACTCGGGATATCGAGAAGTTTATCCTTGAAGTTTCGAGGACGAAACTTTTTATTGGTTGGTAAGTATGTAACGCCCCGCTCCACGCCGGCGTTATGTATCAAGGTGAGTGGGCAGAACTTCGTTCTCTGATTCTTGCACGCCTTAATAATAATCTGAGTTTTTGCTTGCAATGTTTTCTTAAGAGAATGATAGAACCTGCCTTGCATGTTAATGAACGAACTCACCTAGCTTGTCTTTGAAACAATGCCTGCTTAACGAGAATCCTGAATCGCCTGCTTAGAGTGCATGAATATGTTCACTATCGTCTATGCTTCGAGAGAACCATACTGTGCCTGGACATGTTCAAGTGATAAGTCGGATTGCCCCGCAACAATGAGTGTATTCTGATGGTTCGTCTCGTCTGCATACTAGAGTTTATTTGATAGTGTTCCATGCATTCGCACGCGTTCGGACAATGGCTTTTGGTGGAGAGCTGAACTGCATGCGTTATAACCACCATGGGTCACAGCTGCCATTAGCTTCAGAGAATGAGTCATTGGTATGATGTTCCACCAGCTGCCGATCCTGAATACTCGGGGACCGCCCTGCATATAGCTAAGTCATTGTGTTGGCTTGGATAGTGACTGCCCCTAAGAATGTGCATCGTGCGTCTAGCTATGCATCTGACCCTCGAGTCGCACGAGACACGCTACGCACACCCTGAAACATAAACGGTTTGCTTGCTTGCATATTCAATATGAAACTCTGTTTCCAAACATGTTTCTAAACAAGTAAATCGACTCTGCTAGAACTGCATGAAACGAACCTAGGTAAAACTAGAAAGATCACTAGTAATGTAATGTTTTATAAAATGATTACTTAGTGCCTGTTTGAGTGAATGCTTGTTTCTGTTCAGTTGATTTATCTCACCAGTACTTGTATAAAGTGCTGACCCACCAACAGTTTACTTGTTCGCAGGTACTGGATCGTCCGAGGGAGCGATAGGCGTGCCACAGTCCCGAAGACCCGGAATCCTGGTTTCGATTGTTGCCCCGAGAATGCTATCGTATAAGGGGGCATAATGTATGGAACGAACGTGTGTCTTTGCTAAAGGAAACCCAAGTTGCCTCGATTGTCCCGAACACTCAGTTGGCTAATGCATTGCATTGCAATAAGTCCCTTTCCGCTGCTTACTCGATTGATGTGATGATAGCCAACTATCAATTTAAACGATTGGCCTTGCACGGGCGCAACCCCAGGCCCGTGCGGCATCACGTCCCCCGAAAGCTCGAACGGGCCATTCGCTTGGCTCCCTTCCTCCCTCGCACCCGCGGGACGGGCGTGGTGATTCGCGTCCGGCGCGCCGAGGCACGGTGATACGTGTCCGGTTCGTTAATTCCCGGCCGTACGGGGCGGAGCGGCGGCCCGGGCGGGTCCGGGGCGTGATACGTGTGACTTACTTAGCGTCCGATTATAGTCGGGTGCCAACATCGTACGCGGTGTTGTGTATTATCATCTAGAGATGGACATTCGTGACCCTTTACATCCTCGTACTTGTCTTATCAAGTACATTATACCCAGGACACTTGACATTATTCATGAGACAGAATCTTTCTTAGATATTCATGGTGATTCTGTATAGGATACAGGTTTATGACATACACAGTTTACATGCTTAGATTATATTCTGACTTGTTGCATTAGTTTTGATCCTGCGTGTCATGGACATGAGACGTGAGATTTCATTGGGTGGGGAGAGTATTACCATATCAAAGGCTGATTATATTATATATATTATAATCTGGATGTGTCTTAGTCTCTGACACAGAGCTATGGCACCAGTTCTGGCCCTTCGAGAAAATACTGCTATGGGTTTCTCCGACACTGATCCTGTAGTAGTCTCAGCCCGAGTATGACTAAAACTCTCACTTGCATATCACTTAGTTGGTTATTTATTTACCCTATTGTTTCATTTATTGCTGCACTGCATTTATTTTGGTATGAGCTTTCTTGTACCTTGCTATGTCCCCTGAGGACCTGGATCCGGATTATGTCCCCAGGATTAGCTGACGAGATCTACCCCGAGGTATACGGGACCGAAGCATTAGCTTTAGCAGAAGCAGGTGCCTACATTGGAGCAGAACCAGGATCTGAGGACGAGATCGTACCAGAGGACTTCTCCTGAGTATTGGCTTGAGATACTCATTTATTTCAGTTTCTAGTTATTTTATTTCCAGTCTATTGCAGTGATGTATCAGACTTGTTCTCAGATTGTTCTCCGAGATACTTTTATTGAGACTTGTTATTTTATATTTATTTGCATTATTCTGGCATTTGATCTGTGTTTATCTGTTGTGGATGAGATTAGTATAGACTATGACTTATATCATTGTACCTATTTATTGTTATATTACAGCTTAAGCATGCCCTGATGGATCCATTAAATTGGGTTTGTCAATCGGTGTGTGCTGCTGGCCATTGCCACGCGTCCGGTCCCTCGGTATTTTGGGACTGGGGCGTGACAATATATATATATATATATATATATATATATATATATATATATATATATATATATATATATAAGTAGATATGAACATATATATCTATACATATACACATCACAATACTCTCACACACACACAAGTATATATACACAAACACCTATAAGTATACAACTAGAATATATATTTATACACATATACACATACATATGTAAACATACACATAGCTATTACATATATCAATATACATCTCATACATATATATATATATATATATATATATATATATATATATATATATATATATATATATATATATATATACATATATAAATATACACATATACATATACATATAGATATGTACTCTCTCATACATATACACATATATTACAACCATACACATATACACTTAGATATATCATATATACATATATAACACATAGCTATATATACATACCTATATAAACACATATTCATATATCACTACTTATGTACATATATATAAATCACACTTCACATATATATATATAGAACTATGCATACACATTTACATATATATGCACATAGATATCAATATACATATATAAACACACAATCACATAGCTATATATACATAAATATATGATATAATATAAATACATACACTAAACATATATATATATATATATATATATATATATATATATATATATATATATATATATATATATATATATATATCATATCTAATATATCATATTAATAGTTATACACAAGTTAATTGAATTGAAAAGCAATGAAGCAAACACGTGGAGTGCATCGCACCCGTATCACACTAGATCTATGATACGCTTGCGATACGAGTCCACCACACAACCAAACATATCCCGAAGGACACGAGCAAGTCTAAAATAATAAATATGAACAATATAAAGAGTCAATTATATATCTACGTGTCCGTGTCAAAATGTGACATGCTCAAAGTCCCGTGTCGGAGAACCCCCTCCCCCCCAAATCAATACGTATCACCAAATTGTTGGGATACGGCCTACACATATCCAATTGTGGATACGAAACTAGCCACAAACATATGCCAATTTGGTCTGTAAGACCAATTGATAAACACAACAAGTGTCAATCTCGAAATTCTCCCAAAATTGACACAAAAGTACCATAACTTGCTCAATAGGCCTCCTATGGACTCAATTCCAATTCCTATGGGTAGGCTATGCATATGGGTTGGTTTTTCATGGTTAAATATTAGATTTAAAGTCTAATTAGAGAGAAAAACTGAATTATACCTATTGGGAGATGGATTCCCAATGAAACTTCTAATTTGGGTGAAATGAGCCTTCAACTTGTAGATCCTTGCTCCTCTTTGTAGATCCTTGATTTCTCCTTATATATCCTTGCTCTATTAGCCTCCAATAGTGATTTGGGAAGGAATTAGGTAGAAATTTGATAGAGATTTGATGGAATTTGGTTGAGAAAAATTCTAGATCTCGATTTAGAATAAAAAATGAAGAGAGAGAGAGAGAGAGAGAGAGAGAGTTTTCATCCCCTTTATATAGGTCTCACTTGTTCTCCTCCCTCAAGCTACTATATAAAGTCTAAATTACCCCTTGGGGCCTCTCATGAAAAAATTAATTAAGGAGGGAAGGTTCTAGTCTAATGGATTTAACTTAATTAATTCATCCTCCTAATGAATGTGCTTACTATTGGGCTCAAATCTAACTAAAATTAAATATTGGGTCCATGGATCTATTCTAACTAGTTAAGTCCACTAACACAAGTCCAAAATAAAATCTAACATGCTAACAATAAATAAATAATACAATAAATAAATATTTAACATGCACATTATTTAATTAATTATGAAATGACCAAAATATCTTTTCCTAGAAAATGTGGTAGTGACATGTTTGTTGGTGGAGCATGTCACCCTCACTTTTCTAACTAGGGATAGTTTGGTAATTTGATATGGTTATTTAATTTTAGGAATATAATATTGAATATTAGTGTGATGATTGTATTAATTATTTGATTAGTTGAGCTACAAATTATTTGTGACTTATATTAATTATTTAGTTAAGAGACTTGTGTTATTTATTTTAGTTAGAGAGACTAGCCAAGATTTAGACTTGACACATATGGACCATTTAGACTTGTTATGACAAATATTGAACCCAACTTGGACCCAAGTCCATTAGTCATTTCCACTCACTAATTAAGGAGAATTAGTTTAATTACAATTATTTAAAGACTTCAAAAAAATATCCACCCTTAATTATTTTTCATAATTCACCATGTAGGGGTAACTTGGACCTTTGCAAGTAACTTGGGGAAGGAGAGAAGAGGCCGACCACTATTAGAGGGGGTTCTCCTCCCTCTCTCCTCATTTACATTCATTTTTGATCCAAAATTCTAGATCCCCAATTTCTCACATTCCCTCTATCAATTTTTCTCTCAATTTACCTCAATTTCCTTCTCAAATTTATTACTTTTGGAGCTTAGGAGCTTGGAGAAGCAAGAAGCACAATGGAGGAGCTTTGGAGCTAGAGATCATTTTCGGAACGTGTCCAATTGCATTTTTATTGGGAATCCATCTCCCAATCAGTAATTTTTGAATTTATCTTTCATTGTAGCTTCTTAATCATGCATTTGATCATTAGGAATGACCCCATGGCATAGGGCTACATATAGGAACAATTTTTAGGCTAATTGGCTATGTATTGTAAGTTCTATATGATATTTTATGTGTATGTTGGAGGAATTACGAGATTGACACATCAAGTGTGTGTCATGAGACTAATTAGATCTAATTATACTTAGATCGGGGTTATGGGACTAGGTACGTGTCCACAAATAGATACGTGTAGGCCGTATCATGGTATTTTGTGATACAATACGATACGGGACACAATTTTGGTTTTTTGTGCAATTAATCCTAATTTCTTATTGTAGCAAGTTGCATTAGCTATAATATTATATATTTGATATGTAGAAATGGTTATCATGGAGAAATTGGGATTTTGGTTTCTCAATTGAGGGTGTATCATGGTGTACTAGAGATTGCCCATAAATGTTTGGTGGAATGACTAGGAGTGTGTGTTGTATTGTATATAATAGTAATAGTATTATGTTAGTATAAGATTAAGTGTAGAGTATCTGTTGTGTGGCCTGAGAGTAGGGCTTAGGAGGTGTTGTGGGTGTATATGGTGGAAGGGGTGTCATGTTAGTATAGTAGTGTAGTGTTTAGTATGAATGCCATTGGTGTGTGTTTGTGATGATAGAATATGAGAAGAAAGTGAGGGCATTGTTGTGCATTGTTGTACTGTCATGTATAAATTGTGAGTGGTGTATTTCAGTCCATTAGAGCAGTCTTCACACCATCAGTTAGTGAAGTCTGTAGTTGGATCTGCAAGTCGAGCACCATAGTACTGCTGTGTGTGGCATGGGGTTGGGGATCGAAGAGTGTTGGTATGATTTCAGCATATGTGAGAGGAGTGTTCATAGGAAATACATTAGTTGGGGAGTGAAGTACTAAGGTATGGTGAGAGAAATCACTGATACTAAAGTATCAGTAGTAGCTGATACTTGAATGATTTTTATCCCAAATCTGAGATTAATTGAAGTGCAGGTAGGAGTGTGCAGTAACATCACCTGGGTGTTAAGTGCAACAGTAGTAGTGCATGTGGTCGGGTCGAATTGATATGAGTTGAGGAGTTGATGCAAGCATTGTGTTAGGATGCAAACTTGGATTGAGGGAAACTCGAGATAGTAGCTGCAGCAACATGTTGCTGTAAAAACATGCGTCCAACAAGGGGTATTAGGGGTGCATCAGTTATGGGGTCTGTTGAGGACTGATACAACAGCTAGTAACAGCAACATTAAAGAAGGAACAACAACAACAATAAGAATAAGTGTTGGCAATAATGAATGAAAGTAGGGATAGAGCAACAACAGTAACAAACGAAGAGGGGTAATGACATCAAGCAATGCCTGGGATCATCTAACAAAAAGGGTTGCTATGAGTGATTAGTTGAGGTTTGTTAGTGTGAGAATGTCTCGGTTGATATCTGGTATTTAAGCTCTGTGTGCGTGTGTGTGTATCTAGACTCTGCAGTGTGCAGTTCTTATAGAACTCGAGCACACTGCAGGTAGGGATGTTGAGTGCAGTCAATTAAATTACAGTACATATGATGGACCGAGGTATGGTAGTATCATAGAGATGTTAGTTATCATTTTAGAAGTTAAGGCTCTATTAATATATGTTAATAAGTTGAGGAGTGTTAGTTGATTAATTAGTGTGTGTAGTAGGGTGGTAAAATAGGAAGCCAGTTATTAGTATTAAGTTAGAGTTAAGGTTAAGTGATTAATGTCAGTTAGTGTTAGTATTATGTAACATTTAGTAAAAAAGATATCAAGTTCTGTTAGTATGAGTATTCATATAGGAGTATCAGTTGAGGTTTCAAATGTTAGATAGTAATTGTCAGTGGTGAGTTATTAGATAAGTTAGTATTCAGATGAATAGCAATTAGTATTTATAGGTCAGAAAGTGTATAGCTAGAAATTAGTTAGTTAGAATAGTGTATTAGTTAATATCACTAGTTAATTACCAGTTAGTTAAATTACTTTATATTAATTGAGATATTAGCTATACTGTCATGCCCCAATTTTGAGGAATCGTAGAGGCGTCCCCCGGCGTGACCACCGTGCAAGCCTGGGGTTGCGCCCGCACAAGGCTAAAGTATTTTGCATAACGAACACATATTCAGAGTACGCAGATAAATTGAAACACAGATTTAAAACATGGAAAAGTTCTCTTTTATTGATAATGAACATCTATTACAAACTCTTGAACGATTCAGCTAAATTTGTCGCACGGGCTTACAAAAGTGTTGACTCAAAATGAGATAGCAGTCCTATACATTACATCCCTTTACTAAACTTCAAAATGATAAAGACCTCCGGGCTAGATGACGGCCTTCCCACGGAGCTGCATTGTGTATTGAGTTGCAAGCTCCTTCTTCAAGTACTTCAAAATACGGCGCGATCAAGATGCGTCTACAGCTGGACTGGATAGGGAAGACAACTTCTGCTCCTCGCTTGGTTCTCCTTAGTGCGGGGAACCTGTTTCAACGAGGGGCAGTATGTCGAAACATACTGGTGAAGGTGAGCTAACCCAACTATACTAATCAACACGTTATTTTAATAAAGCATGCATATTATTGCGGTCTTTCTATTCTTGTCTTAGTTCATTTACAAGTAAGCAGCATATAGAATTTACTGAAATGAACTTGCCACCGTTCGGTGACTTTTACCTGCCCGTCTGAATGAGCTGCACAATACTTACCATGCCTTCCCTGCCATGAAGACACAAGTTAGTTTGCAATAGGTTTGAATACACACGAGGATCACTGGCTTGATACCATAATGGACTAGTCAAGGACAAGGATAGCATGCAACGAGAACACACGATGAACACACGATAAACACACGATGCGTTGCAAGCCATCCAGTCCGCACACGATTGACTATACACGAAGCTCCGTCCGGATCGGATCGGTGCCAGTGCCCCAGCGACCGTCCGCAGAACTTATACCCTTGTGCACAAGTTGTCCATGATCGAACACACAATGTTTACTTAAATTATCATTTCATGCAGTTGAGGCAACACGAGTACAAGACAAGCAGTAATGCATGATTCATTTTGCATAGCCTCCCTGAACAATTATACGCATACAAGGTGGGTTCCATACTTAGCATAATTTATAGAAGAAGATGCATTCTAACTAAAATTGAAGCATGTATAGAACATTTGAAACGAGCAAGCATACAATAAGATAACAGTTCACGTGTTGGATTGACAAGCATAATAATCCAAGTCTATTCCTATTTTATCTTGACATCTTTTAGTTATTACTGGTATCGCCTGATCGGAACAAAGAAGAATGCAAGATTTTAGGTGTGAAGACTGGGAGAAGGGCTAGCTAATCGGGATGGTAGCCACTAACTTAGTAGGTTAAAAGGGAAAAGGAAAGAGGCACTTCAAGACTCCACTCGTAAGCCGCCTAGTGCTCGTTCACCTGCATCACGAACAGCTTGATCAATACCTCTTCCACTCTTTCCAATCTCGGAATTGAAGTGCAGTTCAATGAACGAAAAATAATGAAATTCATCGAAACCGTTCACGAAAAATAAGCAAATTCGAAAACCAACTCAAAGCACAAAAGCAACAAGCGACATCAAAATCTGAGGCAACAAAGATGTAGCGGAGAGGTCCCTCCTGACTCTGCCGCTAAGTCGATCCCGGGGGCACGGTCCACTGAATATGGGAATCGATTCTGAAGAAACAAATCCATAATGAGGACGAGTTCTTGTTTCAATCTATCCTGATCGAACGATACCATCTTGTATTTCTTAGTCGCGCTCCCCAAATAGGAGGAACGGGGTGCCACATATACACCTAGGTAATGACCTAGTATAACTAAGGTAATACCAAGTACAAGCTAGTATTGACTTGTTAGTGACCAATATAGACTAATAGCTTTACTTGGACCTAGTATGACTTATTGGAGCTAGAATGACTTAGAAATTGACCTAGAAGCATGCATTAGTGTATTTTTAACCCATTTCTGATTCATTACACCATTTAACTTAAAATTTTCTAAATAGAATTATGTGACACCAGCTCGGACACTGAGTGACATCTTTTGCACCGGACCAGAGGCGAGTACATTTCTCTGTTAGTTTTTATTTCATGATAGTGTATATATCACACATTCTAGAACTGTATACTTGATTCTGACACAGTGATTTCACAGACTGGTATTATATGGATCCTGTCAGGAGATATTATCCCTTACTTTGTTCAGCGTGTACTCCTTCATATGTATTTTATCGTATGTATCGGGTATTAATTTTAGTGTACTTCGTGTTCACACACTGCTCGTGTTCAGTATGTCCATATTCGTGTTCGTAACGTATCGTGATTGGATCCATAAGTATTGGTTGGGGATGGGGGAGTAGTAGTTGGTTATGTGATCAAGCCCAAGTGTATTCGTGTACATTTTGATTACATATCACACGTGTAATCGAGTTACCATATTGTGTTCGTGTTCAACCCAAACCGATCACGTAATGAACTTATACTCTATGACACATTAGTTAGTTTTATCTTTTCTATTTAATTGCAATTGTTCTAGTGCCTGTTCTTCATTCCAGTAGATTACATGTTTACTCTAGTTTATTACATTTTGATGTTTAGTTATCTTGTATTCTTTTCTATTATATGTTATATATACTCGATTATGTATTTGAAACTGCTTTCAGAGGTATGTACTTTGCTCCAATCCTGACTGGATATATTTTTCAGATGATTGTCTTGTGGACCAGTATCCCACCTACTACGGACCGCAGGATGACGTACCATTAGAGGATACTCCTTTAGAGTAGGAGGACCTAGTACTAGAGGCTGATGAGGCTTAAACTTGTTGTTTAGACTTGTATTAGATTTTATTGAGGTTATTGGCATGTATATATTATTTCGGACTTGTGGATGTATTATGACTCTTTTCCTTCGTTATTCTATCTCGTGTTTTATCTCCCTTAGTTTGCTATGTAATTGAGTATAGTTTACCATTATCATATACCATATTGTTCCTCCGTTTGGAGTTGAGATGACATTGACAGGTACCTTATATATCTTGTATGAGAAGTTTAGATAGTATGGATGACCCATACAACGTTCTACCGTCAATGTTGCGGCGTAGGCTGGGCGTTGATCACTACTCGTGCCCTTATTCCGGGTATAGGTCGTGACAGAGCAGTATCGTGGCAGTCTCGGTTGCAGAAGTACGTTGTCTTGTCGACGACAGAGGCATAGTACATTGCGGCGACGGAGGCTTGCAAGGAGTTGATGTGGATGAAGAAGCTGTTGTAGAAAATTAGGCTAAAGCAAGAGCAGTATCCTTTGCGATAGTGAAAGTGTTATTCACCTTGTGAAGAACCAGATATTTCATAGCCGATCCAAGCACATTGAGATCTGATATCATTGGATACGGGATGTTGTGGAAAATAAGGAAGCTGCGCCTGAGAAGTTTCATACAGATGACAACGGAACAGACATGTTCACAAAGATTCTTCCAAGAAAAAAGTTTGAGTACTGCAAACGGATCGTCGGGATGACGACCCCCTCCACATAGTTGTGAAGAAAAAGATTTGTTGGAGTGGGTGGGATTTCCAACCTATTTGGAGAATACCCCGGAGTGCGATGAGCGTCATCCGTGTGTAGAAAAAGCTCGAAAAGTGCATCGAACGTCGTGTATTGGAACATTTATGGTAAGCAAATACTATATTAGATTTTCATCTTTGACTTTAATTATAAATTTGTGATTGGATCTTTCATATATTAACTTTCCATATAATTGAATTTTTAATTTATGGTAAGCTAATTTATGATTTGATTTCTATTAAATATACGATTGAATGTAATTGGATTTCCATAAATATTTTCGGCTTCCATATATATATTTCCATATGGAAACCCTAATTCACTCATATATTAACTTTCCATATAATTGAAATTTTAATTTATGGTAAGCTAATTTATGATTTGATTTCTATTAAATATACGATTGAATGTAATTGGATTTCCATAAATATTTTTGGCTTCCATATATATATTTCCATATGAAAACCCTAATTTATGCAAATAGTTTATATAAAGGCTCATGCAATATATACCAACATGAGAAAAAAATAAGAGAGAGAAAAAGGTGGCAAGAGTGCCATTGCAACTTTGGAGAAGAGAAAGAATGATTGGAGGCCGTTTCAGAGAAGAGATCAATTTGGGGTATTTTTTTATTATCTTTTTTCTTCGTGGTTGTAATCTATTTTCTGTTCCAAATAGTTGCGGTGATTCGTGTTGTAACGGTGATGATCTTGTAGGTGGTGTAATCTATTTATTCCATTAGTGGAGGTTCTTCAGGGTTGGGACTCCGATCGTCCCGTAGTTTTTTCTATCTGGATTTTTCACGTAAAAACTTTTGTATCTGCTATTTGTGTTTGGTATTTTTTGGTTTGTGTGTTCTCCTCGGTTCTCTCGCAGGTACTCTCTGGTTTGGAAAACGGTTTTCGCATTTCGTTACAAACAAAAACTAGAAAATGAAGAAAGTTCTTGTTTTATTCTTTCTGTGTTACATTCCTTTTATAGAGATTGTTATCAAAACAAATTTTGTTATTCAATCATAACTTGTGAAGAGGCAGTTGCGATAGGTTGGTGTACAGCTTTATCTGATTGACATACAACTTTATCTGCTTCATTAGGAGTCACTTTAAGAAAGTTTGGTACGAAATATCGGATCACATAAAATAAAATAAAATAAAAAACTCCCAAATGAATGATTAGTCATCTCTCTTGTACATGTGCAGCATCACATGTCACATCAAAAAAAAACTCTCAAATGAATTGCACATGTGCAGCATCACAAGTCAAGAAGCTAAATTGATTATGGATTATCATGAGCTGCATTCCTAAGACTTTTAGGTGGTCCATCTGTTTACTTTGACTAGACAATTAAGTCAGACTGTCAGAGGGAAATGACCATTGTGACCTTAATTTTTTTCGCAAAATGAAAGGTCTTGAGAGAGAGAGAGAGAGAGAGAGAGAGAGAGAGAATCACAAGGCTTTCCATGCCATTTCGTATGGAAAGTAGATATATTAAACGACTTTCATCACCTATATCCATCAGCGTTTGGATTGCACAATTTGTGCACGTCTTAAAATGATGGTTTCTTGTTCATCATGCAATACTACTACGATTTTATTTTTGTTCATCCACAAGTGTTAAAATGTCTGTTCATCCTCTAATAGAAAATACATACGTGATATTTTTAAAATCAAAACCATCTTGATTAACAAAACCACTTGCAAGATGGTTTTGTTTGGATAAAGATGTCACGTGTATATTTTCTATTGGAGGGTGAACAAACACCTTAGTATTTGTGGATGAACAAAAATAGACTCATAATACTACCATGTACCTCAAATTAGTATAAATATTCTTAACCACCTCTCCAGTATCAAAGCCATCAACCGATCAAACATGGCTTCTGGCAAGCACCTCGTACCCCTTCTGCTGCTGATTTCCGGTACTTGATTTCCTTTCTTCTCTATTTTTTTTTTGATAATGAACACTTTGTTATCACTACTAGTACTTCATTGGTAATCAATTAATTAATTTTACGTGTACGTAGTGTTCTTCTGTGTGATGCAAGTTCATGAAGCTACTAAGGAATGCTTCCAGATCTGCTACGTCGACGCGGCGTACATGATATGCACATCCCAAGGTGGCGAGAGGCTACCTCCTGCATGCAATTGCTGTATTGCTGGACCGGGCTGCACCATTTACTACGCCAATGGAGATCCAGTGTGCACTGAACCTAATAATTAGTAATTCTATCTATGCCAATATGCATGCATGCATGCATGCATGCATGTCTAAGTATTGAATTTGAAAGGAGTTTTATAATAAGAGGCATCGATCACCACTGGTGGTAATTATAGATGCTAGCTCCTAGCTGCTCCTCGTGTTAATTTAATTTCCTTGTTCACTGTATCACGTCTACTTCAATAGAATTTACCGATAATTTTATGTTTGATGCGTTCACCACATGAGAGAGAGCAAGATTTGGTATATAGCACATAAGTAATGTGATTAGTGCCAGACTTTAGATTTTAAAACCTGAGACGAATTCTAAATATGGTTTCCTCAAAACTTAATGTTCATATAATTTATTTATTTTCATCGACGATAAAACAATAATATTATCAACAATTTTAAAAATAAAATAATAAACAAAATAATATATCCAAAATAATATATTTCATAGTAAAATATTAATAAAATTGAATATGTTTCGTACCAAAAATTAAAATTATAACTTGTTATGTTGTTCAATTATACTTCCAAGAAACACACACGGATAGAGAGATCGAAAGAGGATATTGACAACGACGGAAATGTAGACAAAATTAAAAGCGTCGGACTGTTAGAGCGACGGAAGATGAAAGAATTTTGATATGACTGCACCAAAAATTTCTTTATTCTGGCTAATTGACTTGTCTCTTGATAATCTAGTATACAACGTTTAGATATACGTAGAATGCTGGACTTTTTTTAAATTGGACTTACATATATTAAATAATATATAAAAATTGGTGCCCTCTAAAACTTTGGGTCCGAGGCAACCGCCTCATAGGCCTCATATCAAGTCTGGCCTTGGATGAGATCAAGAATGGGTGATTATACTGAGCTTTGTTTCAAATGCCTTTTCTGGGCACTATAAGAAATACCCCTATTTCGAAACAGTTTTAGTGCAACGTTTATGTGGGTGTTGCTGAAATTATAATCTGCAACTGTTCCGTGACGGTTGAAATAACCGTTTCTAAATTAAATCTATTTGCAGCGGTTAGAGATTAACCTCTGCCTAACACACATTTTACAACGGCTCATAAACTCTTCTTAAACGTTTTTCTTCTTTTTTACAACAGTCAATTAGCCAACGATTTTATGAAAGTGTTGTCAGATTGAGCTGAATATGCAATGGTTATACTGTCACACCCCGGTCCCGCAGGGGGCCGTTCGTCCTCGCTTGGTCCCTACAGAACCGATCGTCCTTGCTTGGACGTGATGTCGTGTGTCACGCCCCAGTCCCAAATTGCCGAGGGACTGGACACGTGGCAATGGCCAGCAGCACGCACCGATGGACAACCCAATTTAATGGATCCATCAGGGCATGCTTAAGCTGTAGTCTATCAGGAAATAGATCAAGTATTACATGTCACAGGTTATTCTAATCTCATCCACAACAGATAATCACAGATTAAATGCCAGAGTAATGCAAATAGAAATAACTATCAAATCTCAATAAAAGTGTCTCGGTGAACAATCCGAGAACAAGTCTGATACATCAAAGCAAATAGACAGGAAATAAAGGAACTGGAAATAGAAACAGAAATAACTGACTATATACAGCCGCTGCTCAGGAGAAGTCCTCTGGTACTATCTCGTCCTCGGGTCCTGGTACAGCTCCTGGAAGTGCTCTTGTACGTTGTAGCTCTGGATGGATCTCCTCGGCTATACCTGGGGACATAATCCGGATCCAGGTCCTCAGGGGACAGCAAGGTACAGAAAATACAAGCCATACTAATGCAGTGAAATAGTCAATAAAAAAAAGGGTAAATATGTAACCATCTATGTGAAATGCAGGTGAGAACATCACCAGTACTCAGGCTGAGACTACTACAAGCTCTGTGTAAGGGAGCCGGTAGCAGCGATATTATGTAGTTGTCTAGCTCGGAGAGAGACTGAGACGCCGGCATAATATAGTCAACCTGTAGCCCGTGTGTCTCTCTAGCAATAAATGGTACAATAGGGAAACACTAAATAACCAGCTAAGTGATATGCAAGATGAGAGCAGCACTAGAACTCAGGCTGAAACCACTACAAGCTCTGTGTCGGGGAGCCGGTAGCAGTGATATCATGTGGTCGTCTAGCTCAGCGGAAGACTGAGACGCCGAAATGATATAAAATCAACCTGTAGCCTGTGTATCTCTCCCCACCCAATGTAATCATACGTCTCATGTCCATGTGGCCCCATGTCCATGTGTCACGTAAGATCATATCTAATGCAACAAGTCATATAGTATCTAGGAACATATGTCAATGTCAAGTCCTGTATCCTATACAGAATCACCACGAATATCCTGTCCATGAATAGTGTCAAGTGTCCTGGGTTATAATGTACTTGATAAGACAAGTACGAGAAAGTAAAGGGTCCGAAATGTCCATCTCTAGGTGACGTACCCAACACCGCGTACGGTGTTGGCACCCGACTATGATCGGACACTAAGTACGTCACACGGTCCTAGGTTAAGCATGTACAACAGTTATAAATAAAATAAGGAAATATGCAACAAGACTGTAAAGTTGGCAAGGTATACTTGCCCTCTGATGTACAACTAAGCCAAGGAATATTTAGCAAAGACTGTAAGTTTTGGCGAGGTACACTTGCCTGTGGTTCCGGTTCTGTTTGCGGTTCTGACTTCAGCGGAAATTGCAGACGGTACTCCGGTTGCTGAAATAAACATCACCATCAGATCCAGAAAATATTAATCAGCTAGGAATGCCTGTCCTTGAGTCCAATTTGGAGATAAGGACAAAAATGACAATTTCGGGTCAAAACGGGGTCCACATGTGGGCCCGCTTTGCACCGAAAAATGTGTCAGGGTCAAAGGTCTCCAAATTCACCAAACTTAGTATCAACAGGTCAGGAACGATGATACGAACACAACGGAACTTCCAGAATTGAATTCCGATGAGCCGATCACAAAATCGCCCGTCGAGTGGGGCTTGTGGGGCCCACGACACGCGATTTCGTCAACGTTCTCAGAATCGAACCAAACTTGACCCACAGGACCAGCGTATTGCTACGAGTCTGATGGCGTAAGTTTCATCTCGATCCGACGTGTGTACACAAAATTAGGGTGAATTGCAGAAAAGTCGGATACGGGGCGATGTCCGCGGATACGCGTTGATTCCGGTGTGTACGCACACCCGAATCGACTTCCGCGAAATCCCACACGTCCTTATCGATGACGCACATGAACCTGTGAAGACCGCACTCGACCAAGTCATCCCGTTTGGCGGGGCGTACTCAGTTCCAGGGTAAAACATGGTCTGGTTTTTTCCTGTTTTTGGATCGCGGTGTGCGATCACCACAGGACGCGATGCCCCGAACGGTTTATCCGGACACCGAGAGGGTCATACAGGCTTCGCAATGCAATTTACGGAATCGAAATCCGAGCTACGAGCAAGAAAATACACGCACCTGAACGGGACCCGAAAACCGGGCAAAACCGTGTCCGACACGACACAGGACACGTGTCCTGTGTCCGACATGGGAAAGGAATTAGGGTTAGGGCTTGGGTACGCTGGCCGAGCTCTGGCAGAGGGCGGCCGGGTTGAGGCGGCTCAGGCGAGGGGCGGCGACGTCGGCGGAGCACGGCGCAGGGGCTGAGGCGGAGCGGCCACGGCGGTCGGGGTGTGGATGCGGCTGCTGCTGCTGTACGGCTGGGGGGGCCGCCGGAGGAGGCGAAGGCGACTGGTGGCTCGGGGAGACGGTGGGCTGGACGTCGACGGCGGGCTGGGCAGCGGTGGCGGCGGCGCTGTGGGACGGTAGCGGACCGGAGGGGGGTCTGGCCGGAGGGGAGAGGAGCGGGGGTTTATATAGGGCTGAGGAGAGCGGGAATGGCCGGGGAAGGCGGAGGCGAGGGGGTCGTGGGCCGGGCAGCGCGGAGGGGCGGCGACGTGGCCGGGCAGCGCGGAGGGCGGCGGCTGCGTCGCCGAAAAACGCGGGTGAACGGGTCATGCGGGTGCGGGTGAGGGGCCGGGTGCTAGCGAGTCGGGCGGCGGGTCGGGTTCGGGTGGACCCGACCCGTTAAGGCGGGTGGGCTGGGCCGATTGGGCCGGGCTGGGCTTTAAGGATTAAATAAATAAATAAGTAAATAAATAATAACAATTAAATAAATAATAAATCAATAATAGTTTCTAGGTGTTTAAAAATAGGTCCGGGGCCCAATAAATTCCAGAAAAATTGCCCTAAGTCCAGTTTTTCATTTTACACCCAAAAAATATTATTTTCATAATATTTTAATACTGTTTATTATCATTTAAAAATCATTTAATAATTAAAACCCTGTTTTTAATTATAAAACATTCCCAGAAAATTCCAGAAAATTGTGAAAAATCCAGTTTTGAAAATTTTGAAAAATCAAGGGGTTTACATCGTGCAAGCCTAAAATGCGCTTGCACAAGGCCAAACCTTTGAACAAGGACAAGTAAGCTATTCAAAACGGAAGAAGCGACACATATTGCAGAATAGTAAAGAACACAATGGCATATGAAAATAAGCACTTTATTGATAAACAAGATGTGTTACAAGCGGCACATGGCCGAGATTACAGTTCGCTCAAGCTTTCTTTCTCTCGATTACAATGACACCATTCCATACATTATGTCCCTCTATACAAAAGCAGCTCAAAGCAATCTTGATACGGCTCAAGGCATCGACTCTAGGTTTTCGGTTCCTTGGGATGAGGCACGACTATTGCTTCCTCGGGCGATCCAGCACCTGAGAACAAGCAAACTGTTGGTGGGTCAATACTTTGGAGAAAGTACTGGTGAGTATAAAATCAACGAACAGAAGCAACACCCCCTGAAACCCATACTAAGTAAGCATGTGGAGCATGTGGCAAAATATTACATTACTAGTGATCTTGCTACTTTTACCTATGTTAATTTCATGCAGCTCAGGATTATAGTCATTTTATATCTTTTCAAAAACATAGCTTGGAAACCTTTTGCATATTCAACAATAAGCATACAATCGGGACAGTATTCTATCGTGTAGTGCGCAGCATGTATCGTGCACCATATTCTAACTCTTAGGAATCAAAGTTATCTCTAGTGGACTGTTCATCTCAAATCAAAACAAGTGCATTAAGTGGACTATCATACTTTCAAGCATACAAGAAGAACTAGCTATATGATTTCGGTCCCCGAGAAACTCAGGATAAGTAGTGGTAAACCAGCTATCTAATTACTCTTTTATCTGATGCTATTAGCAACCGTGACTCATGGTTGCTCTTCACTAACATAATAGCAGTCGTGACCAACGTTCAGCTCTGCACTAATAACCATTATCTAACCGATGCAAATACATGAAATACTATCAGATAAACTCTAAGATGCACATGATCATAAACAAGCATGATATACATAAACTCTTGTGTTTCTTGCCCCTTGCCGAACAGTTATCCCTGCAGCAGACATACAAGTTAGCAACAATTTGCATAAACATATATGTATAAGGTTCTCTATTTTTCTATCCGTCTCTGCATCAAACAGTTAGGTATGCAAGAAGGCTAGCCTAGCATGCGCCATAACTATATGATAGACCATGAGTTACCCCACTGATGGACAAACAACACCCCCCAGATCTCGTGGGACCGGAACATCGGGGTTCTCTAACAATCCCTTCCGGACCGACCGATTTTTAGTGCCCCAGAAATCGTTCGAGAGACTATTACCTTGTGCACAAGTTGTCTGAGACAAATGCATGACAAGCAATATCCTATCAAATAAAAACTATTAGGATGCACCAAACATGAACAAGCACATTTACAATCTAATAGCCACACCCTCCTAGATCCCGTAGGACCAGAACATCAGGGCGGACTACTAGACTCTTCTCTTTCATTCTTTCAAGCAAAACACATCTTTTCACATATCTAATAGTACACCCCCTAGATCCCGTAGGACCGGAACATCAGGACGCACTATTAGTCTCTTCTTATACGAATCAAAGACTTATAGCAGTTCGATATAGCAAAACAGGCATGCGAAACATATAATAGCAAGAACGATATCGATTTCATAGTAACTAGCATGCAATATCTATCTCTTTCTTAGCATATTACAAAGGGACTTGTTCATGCAATTCCTTTACTTATCTTTTTAGCATGGCAAGGGTTCGTTCGATAGCTGTGTCAGTGTAACTAAGCATGCAACATTTTTTATACTTCTTGACTTAGCATGGCAAGGTTCTATCTCTTTTTAGACAAGCATACAAGTTTTTTAGTTAAACAAGCTGGTTCGTTTCAATGACAAGCGATACGAGTTCACTTATTAAGCATGCCGAGTCAGGTTCTATCATTCTTCTTATGAAACTATCTTCTTAGAACAAGCATTCAAAAACTCAGATTTATTATTAAGGCGTGCAAGAATCAGATAATGCAGTTTTGCCCACTCACCTAGATTAATCGTCTTGTGGTTCGATCGAAAACTCTCCGAGAAGACTTCCGCTCGAACAAGCAAAGCGATATCACTTGTACAAAGTGCTTACGCAGAGCGAGGCACTACATACAAAAGATTTTTAATAACTGTTGCAAATTTGTTAATATTTAGCAATAATTACATAAGGCCTTAAAAAAAGCTCTTAGACAGTTGCGCAACGCTTTTTGTAATATGTTGCGAGTGGTACTTATTATTTATAATAATTGTACAACAGTTTTTTTGCAACTAGTTACATATTTTATTAAATATTAACGTTTGTAATAACCATTGTCGAAATAATAAACAATTATTTCAACATATTGATCTCACAACAATTTGTTTATAAATGTTGCAAATTCAACGTCCAATCCGATTTTTTTTCTCTAAATTTTAATACACAATAGGGATTTAAGCATCATAATTACTCATTTAAATTTTAAATTAAGTATTGGTCCCTTATTTTTTAACCAAAAATATTAAAGAATTAATATTTAACATCGATCCAAAATATCCAATCGATGAAAAATAATATATATATATATATATATATGGGTAAACGGGATATGAGCCATAGGCTCATATTTCTATATGAGTCATGCACACGTGGACCAATAGGAATATATTCCTACATCCCATGTGCACTAATACACTCAATTCCTATTGGTCTACAAGTGCATTGGCTCATGTAGGAATATGAGCCTATGGTTCATATCCCTTTTTTCCTATATATATATATATATATATATATATATATATATATATATATATATATATATATAACGGTTGGCTATGGAAAACTTTTGTTCTTTAAATTATAGTTAGGAAGCTATATAATACTCAGTAAAACGTCCCATTGGTTGTAGAGATTACTAGGAAGTTGAGAATGTACTCATGATGTAACTCAAGTTGTAAGAAACACACTTGGTACTGATCAATATTTCAGAGTACTGGGGAAAAAAGACTGCACTGAGCATATTACTTCCAAGTTTTATGTTCTCTCTGTTAGATTTATTTAAACCATATGATTCAACAAAGCAACTCATTTTTTTTTAGTCCCACATGAAAAAGGAGAAGTCATTCTCCTTTCCATATATTCCTTTCCATATGTTACGCGTTTATTATTCGTTCATTTAGCACTTAGCACTTAGCATGATTGTACGCCGCGGAACGGATATGGATATAAAGGTAATTTCTCAACTTATTTTGTTTTTTATTTCCGTTTGTTTGGTCTGGTGGGTTGCTGGTCTTCCGCGGAACCGTTCTCACGTAATCCCATTACGGAAAGAGTGGGATATGTTACGTGAGAGATATATCCAGGACACGATCCTGAGATCTGCAGAACAGAAATCAGTTTTTCTTTCTCTCTCTCTCGCTCTCTGTTCGGAACGAAACAACGATCGTACAGAGACGAAAAAGAAAAAAAAAATACCATAACCTTAATTCCTCCAAAAACTCCTCCGTCCAATCTCTATTCTTCGGACAAGGTTGTGATCGTTCGTGGGATTCGCCACCGGGTGCACGGTGAAGTGAATCGAAGGATTCGTTGTATCTCGGAAATAGATCGCCAGGAACCCATTGCACTGTTCGTGGGACAAAATTCTATTCTAAGGACAGCGTGTAACGTGTCTCGAATTCTCTACTATTTTTTATCTTTAATTTTACATCTTCCTATTTGTATTATTTAGAAATTTTACCAACACTCTCTGTCAATCTCTCAAATGAATGATTAGGCATCTCTCTATTGGCTCCACATGTGGAAGTAACAAAATCCAGAGTACTATATTTTCCTTTTGCACACATTCAAAGCCATTTACTGGGAAGCCAAGTCTCAAATGAGTGTGAACAATGCAGCATCACAAGTCGAGGAAAGCTAAATTAATTATGGATTATGAGCTGCATTCCCAAGACTTTTAGGTGGTCAATCTGTTTAGTTTGACTTGACAATTTAGTCACAGAGAAAATGACCATTGTGACCTTAATTTTTTTCCGCAAAATGAAAGGTCGTGAGAGAGAGAGAGAGAGAGAGAGAGAGAGAGAATGACAAGGCTTTCCATGCCATTTCGTATGGAAACGACGACTTTCATCACCTATGTGCCTCAAATTAGTATAAAAAATCTTAACCACCTCTCCCGGTATCAAAGCCGTCAATCGATCAAACATGGCTTCTGGCAAGCTCCTCGTACCCCTTCTGCTGCTGATTTCCGGTACTTAATTTCTTTTCTTTTCTTCTCTAATTTTTTTGATAATGAACACTTTGTTATCACTATTACTTCATTATGGTAATTAATTTTATGTGTACGTAGTGTTCTTCTGTTTGATACAAGCTCATGAAGCTAAGGTCTGCCCCTACATCTGCTACGACGCGGCGTACATGATATGCCCATCCCAAGGTGGCGAGAGGCTGCCTCCTGTATGCAATTGCTGTATGGCTGGACCGGGCTGCACCATCTACTTCGCCAATGGAGATCCAGTGTGCACTGCACGTACCTAATTAGTAATTCTATCTATGCCAATATATGCTTGCATGCATGTCTAAGTATATATTTGAAAGGAGTTATGAGAGGTTAATTATAATAAGAGGCATCGATCACCACTGGTGGTAATTATAGATGCTAGCTCCTAGCTGCTCCTCGTGTTAATTTAATTTCCTTGTTCACTGTATCACGTCTACTTCAATAGAATTTACCGATAATTTTATGTTTGATGTGTTCACCACAATAAGTCTTTTCTCGCGACGACGAGAAGAGCAGGATTTGGAATATAGCACAGAAGTGATGAGATCAAGAATGGGTGATTATACTGAACTTTGTTTAAAATGCTTTTTCTGGGCACTAGAAGAAATATTCGTTTTTTTTTTAGACGTCGGACGAAACATTCGGAACTTTTTGCACGCTGCATTGAATGTCTTTTGGGTTCACTGTTCCCAACTTCCACCAAATAAATGGAAGAAATAATAAACCCCCGTGGCTTGATCCACCAATCTTCCACCACCCAGTAATAGTCTTGTATCTCTCCCAGATAACCACAAGGGTCACTCGAGTTCGGTAAGAAATGTTGGTATTTTCCACTTGGCTTTGGGAGTTTTAGTCTCACATTGAAAAACTATCAATGTGTATATCTCAATATATAGCTATGCTTAGTATTGGTATATGCACATGGGGTGGAGGTCCATGTGGGTTGACTTTTCCTAGAGGGTTTAAGTGTGAACTTCATTATGACAATCTTTGATTGTCACCACCTTTGGGAAGTTTTTCTTAGGAGATAAGCCCCGCAGAGGCTTAGCGACTCGGACTCGGACTCGTGCTCGTGCACAAGGGCGCAAAGTAGCGCTTTGTTGGCGCACTTAGCACGTCTGCATCGTCGCATGGCGCTCATGCGCTCCTTTTATGCGTGAGTTACATGCACGGTTGCTTGCCCGGGCGCATGCTTCGTGGGCCCATGCGGCTAGGTGCGCATGCGGCTCGGTGCATATGCGTCTCGGTGCCCATGCGGCCGGTTACCATGCGGACAGGTGCGCATGTGGCTCGGTGCCCATGCGGCTCGATGCCCATGAGGCCAAGAGCACATGCGGCTCGGTGCCCAAGCGGCTCGATGCCCATGAGGCCAGGAGCGCATGCGGCTTGGTGCCCATGCGGTCTGTGGAGAGTCTGACGTAGAGGGGACAGGGCCTATTTTCGGCGTTTGGCGGCGTCGTCTGCGTCGTGCAGTATAGCGTGTCAGGCGGCGCGAGCGGCTGCTTTCGGCGTTTGACGGCGTTGTTTGCCTTCTGCATTGCAACGTGACTTGCGGCACCGACGGCTCTGACACCCGAATTTGGGGGATCTAGTCGGTCAGTGCTTATGCGACCTGGAGTTTCCTCAGGCCGCATAGGTGCGGTTTTCTTCTATTAATATAGAGGACCTCCACTTTCATTGAGGAGAGAGATAACATATATGGAAAATCGAGAACACCAGATCATATGTGGCCTATAGTGTCTCCCTCTCACATATGACTTTGAGCGTTTCAGAAGTTCTTTTGTGAACTTATTTGTTCCTGGGGGCAGATTGTCTGTACGGCGAATCTTGCTTTGAGCAACAGTGGTTTTGACCACCCCAGCAAGGAGCTTCTCTTCAGTTTTTTTTTTGCTTCGTTCTTTCTTATTGTAGCGTCTGCAAACGTAAAGAGAAGAACGTTTTTCTAGTTGCTTGTTGTAATCTTCAATTTCTTCGGAGTCAGTTTGCAACATGTTCTTGGTTCGTGTTTCGTTGGAATCGAGAAATATCAGATGATGAACTCTTGTGTGAATCTCTGATCTCGACGATAACTTGGGTTCTAGTAGAGAGCGAACCTTCGGGTGTCACTAACAGCTCTGTTATGGCCCGCGTTGTCACGTCCTAGTCCCAAAATATATGGGACCAGACACGTGGCAATGGCCAGCTGGTACGACTCCGTAGGACTTTCTAATTTAATGGACCCGACGAATTGCACTTACGCTGTCCACGGTCAAGTGATCCAGTTAATAATCTAATTCTATCATGCAGCAAGTAAACTAAATCTCAATCCATGGTAAAATAATCTCAAGAAAGAACGATACGCATCATCAGTCTGCAGCCCAATAATACATCCGTTCGAATAGACCAAAAGAACAACATAGGCCTATAAACACTAGGCTATAAAAGCATAATCAAATGGAAAGTAGTACATGACTATAATAGCTGAAGATGTAAAGATACCTGTACGATATCCACACTCCACTAGAGCAAGCATCCTGCCACTGCACAAATAACCTGGAAGGAACCAGGTCCTCAGAGGGACGTAACAAGATACAAAAAATGTATGTCATAAAGTAAATACTGAGAAATCTCAAGGGTGAACTAACCAGCTAAGTGAAATACAATTTGAGGACAACTTAGTGCGTATGTGAAGTGTAGGCTAGACATATACTGACGTAATTCACCAATCGTCGTGACTGGCTAGTATATGCCACATATGCCCCCATAACAAGGGCGCTCTGCAATATAATAACGTCCAGCTCTGAAGAGCCTGGAATCTGCATAGTATAACGTCCATATCGCTCCGTAGAACGTGAAATCTGAATAGTGTATCGTCCATATCGTTTCGTCGAACGTGGAATCTGAATAAAGGAAGTGGGTGTCCCATACGCCTACTAGTCGCCCTCCCAGCCCAATGCCAATGTACAAGTCCCAAGTGCGACGTGTACATATCGTACTATAATGCAAGTCACTAAAGAAATATACAACTAAGCTAAATATCGTCACACGTGATGCTCATACCGATGGCCAGTCAAGCATGACGCACGCGTCCCTACATGAACTCACTCTGTACTGTGCAAAGGTGCGTGTCAAGGCCTGGGGAGTCATATTAATAATTCTTCAACTTTAGGTGCGTCCACTAGACACTAGGTCAACACAATTCCTAACGTCAACACAAGTCCTAACGTCAACGCCTTCGTTGAGTGCACCCGAGTCTTTCTCGAACGCGCACAGTTATATAATATTTAAACAATAAAATATGCAACTAATAATAACTGAATTTAAACAGTACCACAAGGCAAGTTATACTTGCCTGGGTCCTCAAGCTGCGAGTGCCAATAACCTGCTCCCGAAGTCTCGCAGGATGATCCAATGGTCCTATATATATAATATAATATTACGATCCTCAGACACTATAATAGTACACACATGAAACACTATGTTGCAATTACGACTGACTCAGGGGTCACAATTAGTTATATAGCTGGGTCACGTGTGCACGTAGCTAAAACGTACACGTGTCGTATCCTCGATTTTTGTATACACCAAACACAGGTCCTAACTAACATGCTATAAAAATATGCTATAATTAAATTGACGTATTAAACTATAACATTTTAATGTGCAAAACTTAGTGTCTAAACCTTGGTCAACATCTCTTTAATTAAGGCAGTCATCATATTTATGAGGTAAATTATTTACATAAATACATAGAATAAATATTAATACTTAAATACGTATATACCTATATACGTAATTATGTAAATACAATATACATTATATAAATACATTACACATTAATAAACATATATACATATATATATATATATATATATATATATATATATATATATATATATATATATATATATATATATATATATATATATGTATATGTACATAAATACATACATATAATACATATATATATACATAAATATACATAAATATAATACATATTGTAACCCCCTTGATTTTTCAAGAATTTTTAATTTGGATTTTTCACAATTTTCTGTAATTTTCTAGGATTTTTCTGTATTTAAAACAAAGGTATTTTATGATTAAATGATTTTTAAATATTGTTAATTAATATTAAAATATTATGAAAATAATATTTTATGGTGTAAAATGGAAAACCGGACATAGGGTAATTTTCTGTGAATTTATTGGACCCCGGAAGCATTTTTAAAGCCCTAAAAACTAAGTTTAAAATAAACCTAATTAAACCCTAGAAATAAATCCGGTTTATTTCCAAAATAAACCAAACCAACCCAGACTCGGTTCAACTGAACCGAACCCAGCCCTTAGCGGGTCGGTCGGATCTAAACCCGACCCGAAACCCGACTACCCGAAACCCGCACTTAAACATTAGCAGATCGGGCCGGATTCATATTGAACCCGACCCGCTGACCCGCCGACCCGACCTGATCGAAACCCTAGTCGGTAACCGACCCGGATTCACTGTTCCGACTATATAATCCCTTAGCTCGCCGGAACCCTAGTCCATCTCCGCCGCTGCATCTCCACTCTGCCTCGATCACCTCCGCCCTGAATCTCCTCGCTCCGCCCAGCCCCGCTCGACCCGTCCCCGACCCACAGCCCGACCGTCTTCGCCTTCCCTTCTCCTTACTCCACTGCGCAGCCCCCTCGCCGCCCTGACTCATCCCCGGCCGACCAGCACCAACACCAACCCCTCTCCACCGTCTCCTCCCCTCGACCCGCTCGCCTCCGCCATCTCCCCGACTCGCCTTACCTGAACTCTAAGCCCTGAGCCCCGCTCCGTCGACGAGCCCCCAAACCCGAGCAACGCCGCCTCTCCCCGGCCACCAACGAGTTGCCCTAGCTCCGCCTGAGACGCCCCGACGAGCCGACGACCCCGGAGCCCTAGCCGCAACGCCGCCCGACCCTGCTCCGGCCAGCTCCGCCGCCTCCGGCCAATAGAAGTCTAAACCTAGACCGGATACAGCTGCACAGTACCCGGACACGATCAGTGTCGTGTCGCATCTCTTCACGGACACGAAGAAACTCCGTTCCACGGAGCCCTGTTCAGGTAACCCGTTCTCTCTTCTCGTTGCCCCGTTTTTTGTTCCGTCAGTTGTGTCGCGTAGACTGTGTAACCCTATCGATGCCCGTGCAACCCGTTCGGTGCGTCACGTCGCGTCCTGTGGCGATCGCGAACCGCGATCCAAAACCAGGAAAACCAACGCCCTGTTTCACCCCGGAACCGAGTGCGCTCCGCCAAACGGGGCGACTTGGTCGCACGCGATCTTCACCAAAACGTATGCGCCGTCGATACGGACGTGTGGGATTTCGCAGAAGTTGATTTGGATGTGCGTGCACACCGGAATCAACGCGTATCCGCCGATAACGCCTCGTATCCGTCTGTTCTGGAACATGTCGTAACTTTGTGTATACACGTCGGATCAAAACGAAGCTTGTGCCATCGGACTCATAGCAATACGCTGGTCATGTGACCAAAGTTTGGTTCGATTCTGAGAACGTTGACAAAATCGCGTATCGTGGGCCCCGCGGCTCCACTTGACGGACGATTTTGTAATCGGCTCATCGGAATCCAATTCTGGAAGTTCCGTTGGGTTCGTATCATCGTTCTGGACTTGTTGACACTAAGTTTGATGAATTTGGAGACCTTTTACCCTGACACATTTTTCGGTGCGAAGCGGCCCACATGTGGACCCCGCTTTGGCCCGAAACTGTGATTTTTGTCCCTGTGTCCAAATTGGACTCAAGGACAGGCATTTCTAGCTATTTGATATTTTCTGAATCTGATGGCGATATTTATTTCATCAACCAGAAGAGTACCTGCAAATTCTACTGAGACCAGAGCTACAGTTGGAGCCAGAACCATATGCAAGTGTACCTTGCCAACATTGCAGTTCTTGTTACATATTTCCTTGATTTATATATTATTGTACATGCTTGAACTAGGACCGTATGACTTACTTAGCGTCTGATTAATAGTCGGGTGCCAATACCGTACGCGGAGTTGTGTAACGTCATCTAGACATGGACATTCGTGACCCTTTACATTCTCGTACTTGTCTTATCAAGTACATTATAACCCAGGACACTTGACACTATTCATGAGACAGAATCTTCCTGAGATATTCATGGTGATTCTTTATAGGATACAGGTTTTATGACATAGACATTATATTCATAGATACTATATGACTTGTTGCATTAGCTATGATCTTGCGTGACATGGACATGCGACGTTGTGAACATGAGACGTATGATTACATTGGGTGGGGAGAGTCACACAGGATACAGGTTGATTATATTATGCCGGCGTCTCAGTCTCTCTCTGAGCTAGACAACCACATGATATCACTGCTACCGGCTCCCCGACACAGAGCTTGTAGTGGTTTCAGCCTGAGTTATAGTGCTGCTCTCATCTTGCATATCACTTAGCTGGTTATTTAGTGTTCCCCTATTGTTTCATTTATTACTGGAGAGTCACACAGGCTACAGGTTGATTATATTATGCCGGCGTCTCAGTCTCTCTCTGAGCTAGACAACCACATGATATCACTGCTACCGGCTCCCCGACACAGAGCTTGTAGTGGTTTCAGCCTGAGTTATAGTGCTGCTCTCATCTTGCATATCACTTAGCTGGTTATTTAGTGTTCCCCTATTATTTCATTTATTGCTGGAGAGTCACACAGGCTACAGGTTGATTATATTATGCCGGCGTCTCAGTTTCTCTATGAGCTAGACAACCATATGATATCACTACTACCGGCTCTCCGACACAGAGCTTGTAGTAGTTTCAGCCTGAGTTATAGTGCTGCTCTCATCTTGCATATCACTTAGCTGGTTATTGAGTGTTCCCCTATTGTTTTATTTATTACTGGAGAGTCACACAGGCTACAGGTTGATTATATTATGCCGGCGTCTCAGTCTCTCTCTGAGCTAGACAACCACATGATATCACTGCTACCCGGCTCCCCGACACAGAGCTTGTAGTGGTTTCAGCCTGATTTATAGTGCTGCTCTTATCTTGCATATCACTTAGCTGATTAATTAGTGTTCCCCTATTATTTCATTTATTGCTGGAGAGTCACACAGGCTACAGATTAATTATATTATGCCGGCGTCTCAGTCTCTCTCTGAGCTAGACAACCACATGATATCACTGCTACCGGCTCCCCGACACAGAGCTTGTAGTAGTTTCAGCCTGATTTATAGTGCTGCTCTCATCTTGCATATCACTTAGCTGGTTATTTAGTGTTCCCCTATTGTTTCATTTATTGTTGAAGAGTCACACAGACTACAGATTGATTATATTATGCCGGCGTCTCAGTCTCTCTCTGAGCTAGACAACCACATGATATTACTGCTACCGGCTCCCCGACACAGAGCTTTTAGTAGTCTCAGCCTGAGTTTTCGTGATGCTCTTATATTGCATATCACTTAGCTGGTTATATAGTTTACCCTATTATTTCATTTATTGCTGCACTGCATTTATTTTGGCTTGTATTATCTGTACCTTGTTATGTCCCCTGAGGACCTGGATCCGGATTATGTCCCCAGGATTAGCAGACGAGATCTACCCAGAGGTATACAGTACAGGAGCATTATCAGGAGCAGGCACAGGATCAGTACCAGATCCAGTTGACGAGTGATCACCGAGGATATCTTCTGAGTATATGCTTTATCCATACTCAATATTTGTTGTGGTTATCTTTATTCTTGTATCTTGACAGTTGTATCAGACTCATTATCGGGTTATTTTTCGAGTTTATATTTATTGAGATTGATCTTGCTCTATGATTCTGATATTGTTGTATTCATTTCTGTGGATGAGATTAGTATATTTAGATCCTTATTGTTGTGCTACAGCTTAAGTATGCCCCGATGGATCCATTAAATTGGATTTGTCCATCGGTGTGTGCTGCTGGCCATTGCCACGTGTCAGTCCCTCGATATTTTGGGACTGGGGCGTGACATGGTTTTTGTGGTGGCCCATGCAGGTCAACGACTAAATTGTTCAGTTTCAACTTAGGGACCGAGCAAGCCTGCAATAAGAATAGGATAAGTTTTTAGGATCTTATCCACTTGCTTGAAACGTTCTTGATATCTATATCGGATTCGAATTAATTTCTTGACTTACATCCTGCCTTGATTCCTGTGCGCCTCTTATTGTTTATTTTGGTTGCAGAGTTATGGATTCACGAATAAACGACGAGACTCCTGCAAGATCACCACGAGACGCTGTGGTAACCAACGAAGATGAAGTAACACCAGTAGAAGAAGGTCCATCAGCTCAACAGCGTAGTCAAGCAAGTCAGCATGCCTCAAGAATCCAGCGAGATGACGTTCCACCATCGACGCAATTTACTCCACCAATTCCACAAGGGCAGGCTATGGACGGGCAGCAGATATTTCAAATGATCTATGCAATAATGCAAGCTCAACAAGAGGCTTGGAGTCGCAGCCTAGTAATCACACTAGAGCAGGCAGATCTACCAGCACGACGGCCAACGATAGGCTCTATTTCTGATTTCTGCCAGCTGAAGCCCCGTACCTTCTCAGGCAAGGAGGAGCCCACAGAAGTTCATGAGTGGCTCACCAACACACAACATCAATTAGAAGTAGCCGAGCTTCCAAGAGAACATTGGATGACTGCCGTCAGAATGCAGTTGACGGACAATGCACATCATTGGTGGCTATCTAAGGAGACACGGCTCGGACCAGACCGAGTCACTTGGGAAGAGTTTTCCAGACTCTTTCAGGAGATGTACATACCAGCCATCGCTCGATCAGAACTTCGCGACAAGTTCAATCGCCTCACTCAGGATACTATGACAGTGGAAGAGTACAACGCAGAATTCATTCGTTTGAGTCGCTTTGCCCCAACCTTGATTTTGACAGAAGAAGAGAAGGCTGAGAAGTTCTTCGACGGACTAAACTTCGAGCTACAAAAACTAATTGGATCTGTTGCACCTACATCTTACTCGGAAGTTCTCGCTATAGCCCGATGCATGGAGCGCGTCACCAGGAGAGAGACCAGTCTAAAGCGGCAGTCCACATCAACACCAGCCGGAGCACCACAGGAAGAAGCTACGAAGAGACCTCACATGCACCAGCCACCAGGAGCATCTCCACAGGCACTACCTATCTGTCAATATTGTCGCAAGCGAGGCCATATTGAGGACGAGTACAGACGAAAAAGGAAAGTATGTTTAGCTTGCGGATCTAGTCAGCATCCATTGAGGGAATGCCCTGAGCGTCGAGAAAGAGCACTAATGGTTAACCAACAAGCGTTACCAGTACCGAGGCCAACCTATCCAGCATTGGGAGCACCACAAACGGAAGTTGAAGGAGTCCTACCACCAGCTCCAAGAGGGTATCAGCCGAGGCCACCTTTGATACCACAAGCAGAACTCTTCCAGCAGGCTTAGCAGCAGCAGAGGAATCGACTACAAGGACACGGACAAGCCCTGGCGATGACCTTGGAGAACGCGCAGACTCATGGAGTAGCTAATGCGCGTATCGTAGCTATCATTTATAGTATTGTTTTAGCTCGTGCCTGTTGGTTCGTGACCTCGGCCTTAACCTAGTACTTTTGAACTTGCTAATAATCAATAACCTAGAATGTTTTATAATTGATAACCTAGTATGTTCTTAAGTGATAACCTAGTTTTCTAAACTGTAGTCTTCTAGATCTCCTTCATACGGAAGATTGTATAACTTTTAATGCTTAGGGAAATGATTTTTTCCTATGTGTTATTCTTACACCCTCAACCTTGATTCTCCTTGATTGTGATGTGCTTCGAACAATATTTTGCAACCGTGTCATCTCTGTTGACCGGTTATTCTTTGATTGCGAGGACGCAATCCTCTTAAGGGGGGTAGATTGTAACCCCCTGATTTTTCAAAAAAATTTAATTTGAATTTTTCACAATTTTCTGTAATTTTTTGAGATTTTTTTGTAATTAAAACTAAGATATTTTGTTATTAAATGATTTTTAAATATTGTTATTTAATATTAAAATATTATAGAAATAATATTTTATGGTGTAAAATGGAAAATCGGACATAGGGTAATTTTCTGTGAATTTATTGGACCCCGGAAGCATTTTTAAAACCCTAAAAACTAAGTTAAAATAAACCTAATTAAACACTAAAAATAAACCCGGGTTATTTCCAAAATAAACCAAACCAACCCAGACCCGATTCAACTGAACCGAACCCAGCCCTTAGCGGGTCGGGTCGGATCTAAACCCGACCCAAAACCCGACTACCCGAAACCCGCACTTAAACATTAGCGGATCGGGCCGGATTCATATTGAACCCGACCCGCTGACCCGCCAACCCGACCTGATCGAAACCCTAGTCGGTAATCGACCCAGATTCACTGTTCCGACTATATAATCCCCTAGCTCGCCGGAACCCTAGCCCATCTCCGCCGCTGCATCTCCACTCTGCCTCGATCACCTCCGTCCTGAATCTCCTCGCTCCGTCCAGCCCCGCTCGACCTGTCATGCCCCAGCCCCAAAATACGTAGGACTAGGAATACGTAACACGCCAGCCGTATGTATACGAACTCTAATATATGAAAACCATATACACACGTACGCTGTACATGAATATCCAATCCACAGTGGTAATATATGTCACAACAAGTCACACGCAGTTCTATATCTCATCCACAGCACAAATAATAGAATAATGGAAATCAATAAATGAATATCAAAGAAGCAGTCTCAAATAGTAATCTCAAAGTGTGATAGTCGGGTGGAAACAAATCCACTGCAAATCGACTATAATAAACTACTAAAGAGAGAAGAGAATAAACTCCAATATAAGAATAAATGTCTAGAAGAAGAAGAGCAACTAGAATCTCTAAATAGCTGCAATGAATCACATATAATCAGAAGGTAAGATCTCCTCAGACTGATAGGTAGCGTCAGGTCCAGATCCATACTCCTGCGGGTACTCCTGCTCACCTATATCTGGAAGGGACCAGGTCCTCAGAGGTACGTAACAAGATACAAAAAGCACATACCAATAAAGTACTGAAAATAAACATCCATCGGGGTCGCCTAACCATCTATATGAATGCAGTTTGAGAACAACTTTCCACCAAGTGGGCTATCTGGCTGAAAACTGGGATTGGCATGACTCTCTCGGAGAACCAGGGCCTCAAAGGCATGTCGTCTTTTGAACGACAGAGGCCCGCCAAGTAGTATAGGGGTCATCACCGCCCGTATCTCCAGCGGAGCTTCCGGGTTACAGAAGGAAATGTGTAAAGGAGCCCAAATGCCTTACTTGTTGTTCTTCCCACCCAATGCTCTAAGCATGTCATGTCCATGACACGATGAACCTCTAATAACCGCCAGGTCTACTAGCATGCAAAGTTTCTATTGGCAGTTATCCCTATCCATCGCACGACCTATACGTACCGGTGGCCAGCCGAGTACGCAAGTCCGTGTCCTACATGTGACTCACACTCGTGTAAGAATAGTGTCATGGCCAATGAAACATAAATGCCTTATGAAAATGGGGTAGTCTCATAAAGTAGGTCCAATGCATATACATAAATAAAAATATAGTACGACGACACTGTCGTTGCACCCAAGTTTCCTTGGACGCGCAGTTTATATAGCAGTTAAAATAAATAAACTAAATAAACAGAAAATAAACATGCATGCCTCATATGGAATGTAAAAACAGTACAATGGTAAGGTATACTTGCCTGGCAAGAAATCTGTAAAGTGTACGCGCCCAGATGTCAAAGACACTGAACCTGGAACTAAGGACTCCGAACAAACGTCTCCGGATGCTGAAATAAACATCACCAACATTTCCGGAATGAGCAAAATAGCTAAAAAGCACATCCCTTTCATCTAATTTGGACACAGAGGCAAAACGGTAATTTCGGGTAAAAGTGGGGTCCACGTGTGGCCCACTTTGCACCGAAAAGTGTGCCAAGGTTAACAGTCTCTAAATGGGATAAACTATAGGTCAAACAACTCTAGATGTCAATACGAACCCAACGGTATGTCCAAATGTGGATTCCGATGGGCCGAACAGAATTTTGTCCAAAAAGTCAACTGTGGGGCCCGCCAATTGGCGATTTGGTCAACCGTCTCAGAATCACGTGAAATTTGGGTCACAGGACCAGCGCGTTACCACGAGTCCAGTGGCGCAAGTTTTGTCACAATCTGACAAGCGTGCACAAAATACGTACGAGTTCCACAAAAATTGTGACACGAAATGTGTCCGCGGATACGGCCTGATTCCGGCGCGTACACGCGTCCGAATCAGTTCCCACAAAATTTTACGTGTCCGGTTACGCTGTGTGCACCATGCGGTACACTTGGTACACGGCGGGGCGGTCCCGTTTGGTGGGGCGCGCTCCGTTTTCCAACTTTTGGAAATCTGGAAAAAGTGGGTGCGCGCAGTTTTTTGACGAATATAACTATGTCCACAGCAACTATTAACATAGGATTATTTTACAGAAAATAAACTAGGTCAGGTATTCTACAGGTATCAAAAAGAATCACCGAATTCGGATCTCTGTGGTGGGAGATACGAACTCGGCAATATGGGTGGTCATTCTGGAATTCTGCGATTCCAGAATTGGGTCTGTCCGTCCACTTTGGACGCTATTTTTCACCTAGGGGCACACGTTTTCCGAGGTTGGCTATAAAACAGATATTGGAGAGGGTTAAGGGATGATCATACCTATGAAAACGAAACAGCGTTTGGTCGAGCAAGTCGACGGAAAATTACTCCGAAGCGAAGGTGCCTCGAGTGGGATTCTGCAGGATGCGAGGTCGGCGTCGACGGGATAGTTGGATGGCTTGGGGGGCTTCTCTGGCTGCGGTTACGGCTCTAGATGGGAAGAGAAGATCTGGAGATTCTAGGTTAGGGTTTTTGAGAGTTAATATATATATATATATATATATATATATATATATTATATATATATATATATATATATATATATATATATATATATATATATATATATATATTCTAGGGAGAGAGAGAGAAAGAGCGGATTTGGAGCGGGTTGAAAGGGTTTAAAGGCTGAAGCATTAAGTCGCTGGCTTCTCTGGCTGCAAGGGGGGCGGGCAATTGCAAGGCTTTCTATCAGCAAGTTGCTGAAGGAAGTTTGCAAAGGAGGCTTAAGTAATCTAAGTTGTAATAGTATTATTCTATTATTATTATAATTATTATTAAATTCCTTTTACTTTCTTTTCTTTTCCTTTATAAAATATATATATACATATATATATATTTGTATATACTATATATATATATATATATATATATATATATATATATATATACTCATAAGAAAATTTATAGATTAGGGTATTGCACATCGTTAGGCTAGCAACAGCTCAAGGGGTCTCCTACATGGAATAAATTCCGAAAAATTCCTGATGGTCGCACAAGTCCTCTAAGTGCCCGAACACCTAACATAAAAATTATTAAAAATCTATTTCTCCTATTTAGACCTAATTACTATAATTTAATTAATAATTAATAAATTAAGGGTATATACGATTTTCTAGGAATGGGGTTACACGACCCGACCCTGACCCACAGCCCGATCGTCTCCGCCTTCCCTTCTCCTTCCTCCGCTGCACGGCCCCCTCGCCGCCCTGACTCATCCCCGGCCGACCAGCACCAACACTAACCCCTCTCCACCGTCTCCTCCCCTCGACCCGCTCGCCTCCGCCATCTCCCCGACTCGCCTTACCTGAACCCTAAGCCCTGAGCCCCGCTCCGTCGATGAGCCCCCAAACCCGAGCAACGCCGCCTCTCCCCGGCCAACAACGAGTTGCCCTAGCTCCGCCTGAGACGCCCCGACGACCCGACGACCCCGGAGCCCTAGCCGCAGTGCCGCACGACCCTTCTCCGGCCAGCTCCGCCGCCTCCGGCCAACAGAAGTCTAAACCTAGACCGGACACAGCTGCACAGTACCCGAACACGATCAGTGTCGTGTCGCATCTCTTCACGGACACGAAGAAACCCCGTTCTACGGAGCCCTGTTCAGGTAACCCGTTCTCTCTCCTCGTTGCCCCATTTTCTGTTCCATCAGTTGTGTCGTGTAGACTATATAACCCTCTCGATGCCCGTGCAACCCGCTCGGTACGTCGCGTCCTGTGGCAATCGTGAACCGCGATCCAAAAATAGGAAAACCAACGCCCTGTTTCACCCCAGAACCAAGTGCGCCCCGCCAAACGGGACGACTTGGTCGCACGCGGTCTTCACCGAAACGTGTGCACCATCGATACGGACGTGTAGGATTTCACAGAAGTTGATTTGGATGTGCGTGTACACCGGAATCAACGAATATCCGCCGACAACGTCCCGTATCCGCCTGTTCCGGAATATATAATAATTTTGTGTACACACGTAGGATCAAAACGAATCTTGCGCCATCGGACTCGTAGCATTACGCTGGTCCTGTGACCCAAGTTTGGTTCGATTCTGAGAACGTTGACAAAATCGCGTATCGTGGGCCCTACGGCTCCACTTGACGGGCAATTTTGTTATCGGTTCATCGGAATCTAATTCTGGAAGTTCCGTTGGGTTCGTATCATCATTCTGGACTTGTTGACACTAAGTTTGACGAATTTGGAGATCTTTGATCCTGACACATTTTTCGGTGCGAAGCGGCCCACATGCTGTACTGCATTTATTTTGGCTTGTATTATATGTACCTTGCTATGTCCCCTGAGGACCTGGATCCGGATTATGTCCCCAGGATTAGCAGACGAGATTTACCCAGAGGTATACAGTACAGGAGCATTACCAGGAGCATTATCAGGAGCAGGCACAGGAGCAGTACCAGATCCAGTTGACGAGTGATCACCGAGGATATCTTCTGAGTATATGCTTTATCCATACTCAGTATTTGCTGTGGTTATCTTTATTCTTGTATCTTGACAGTTTTATCAGACTCATTATCGGATTATTTCCCGAGTTTATATTTATTGAGATTGATCTAGCTCTATGATTCTGATATTGTTATATTCATTTCTGTGGATGAGATTAGTATATTTAGATCCTTATTGTTGTACTACAGCTTAAGTATGCCCCGATGGATCCATTAAATTGGGTTTGTCCATCGGTGTGTGCTGCTGGCCATTGCCACGTGTCAGTCCCTCGATATTTTGGGATTGGGGCGTGACACATATATATATACATATACATTTATACATATATATAATACATATACATATATATAATACGTATATACACATATATGGCGAGGAAAAGGGTATACCTAACCGGTGTCGTGTCCAGGGGGGTGTCTGTCGTACGAGAGTGGTCTTCGCCGGCTAGGGAGGGCAGAGCTCCGGCGACTACAGGGTCGGCAGGGGTGCGGGTTACAGCAGCAGTAGCAGCGGCTCTGGCAGCAGGCAGTGCAACAGCTGTTGCAGCTCCGGCGGGTGGCGGGTTGGCCTCGGGGACCGACGGTCAGGGTGGTGGTGAAGAGGCGAAGGTGGTCAGGTCGCGGAGGGGTGATGAGGAGGGTGGCGGTGGAGTTGGGTTGGTGTAAGGTTGGGGGGCAGTTGGTGGTGATGCTGGTGATGGTTGATGGCGGTACGGGTAATGGTTGATGGTGGTGTGGGGGATGGTTGCTGGTGGTGCTGGGCCATGGAGACGGGGACGGGGAAGGTGGTGATGTCGTCGGCAAGGTGATGGTGGCTACGGTGGAGGGGAGTCGGGGGGCGTCGGGTCGAGGAAGGAGCAGTTGAGGGAGGGGTCTCTGTCGTGGCCGTGCGACGGAGACAGCAGCTGGTGGTAGCAGAAGTGGGTGCCTGGGAGGAGGGAGGTCGGAGGGGGAGTCGGGTAGGTGGTGGTCGGAGGCGGAGATGGCGGTGGCGGGCTGAGGGAGGTGGTCGGGATTGGTCGGGTGGAGGGGGATGATGGTGTTGGAAGTAGTTTTCTAGGGTTTTTCTAGGTATAGTTGGCTGTTGGTGGGTTTTAGAGAGAGTGTGGGTAGTATTTGTAGGAGAGAGAGAGAGGGGGGCTCTCCTTGAGATTAGGGCCGGCTGGACATGTTTCCCTAGGGGTGAGGGAAGTTTCATCATGATGAGGGGAGGGCTAGTATTGAAGGGTTTTGAAATGGAGGGTGGTGATGAAGATGTGGAAAGTTGTACCAAGTACAACCAAATGAGTGGGAAAAATTATGGACCGGTCAAAGGGGGATGTGTTCTTCATGTGGTTGGGCCAATGAGAGGGGACACCTCATTGCTTATTTGCATAAAAGTCCCTGAACAATTGAGAAATTGCACAATAAATGGAATTTGGGATTGGATGAGGCAAAATACTATGTTTGGTGTTATGTAGTGGGATAAAATGGTGTATGGTGTTTAGTATGAACCTTGAGGGTGTGAGTGTGGGTTTGGGTTAGAGTTGGGTCTAGTGAGGTTGGGTCATTACATTAATTTAATTAAAATTAATGCACAAGGTGTTCTTTAATTAATTGAAAATACATGGGGTTAAAATTGGGTGGGACACAAGTGTCATAGACGTAGAAGACTCAGAATAGAATAATGCCATAATTTGGGTTGGACAAAACGGGTTGAGGTTGCGTCTCCAATTTTGATTGGAACGGACAAAGATGCAAAGTTAGATTTAATTGGATTTAAGAATGGACGTTTGTAATGAATATTGTGCGACTAAAATGAAGCACAAGATAGAGTAATTATAAGTTACACAAAGATCAGAATGGTAGACGGGCATGTCTAGGAAAAGTATATAGAATTTGTTTGGAAGCAAATGCTAGTGTAGCGCTCCAAATATCGAAGCAACGGTAAAGTGCACTAAGTGATATAAATATTGCACAATAAATATAAAACATTGTGTACTAATTCTAATTAGCTCCAAATTAAACCTAGTCTCTCTATCTAAGCTAAGTAGACCTAAATTTTGGTCGAGGGGGTTTACACGCGTTCTACCATCATTGATCCATCTCGGGACTAACAATCTCAAAGCAAGATCTGAAGAAAGATATAGAACATTCGATCAAATCTTCTCGGCAACAAGTTTTCAAAAACTTGAGAAGATTGACGGGATATACTTCGAACATTTGGATGAGGGATTATCAAATATTGAACTTGAGTTGTTAGAACCTACCATTTTCTAGGATGGAGGAATTAGCGTTTGAAAGAAGCACATTCCAGTTGGAAGAAAGATTACAAGTTGACCAAGGATTGTAGAGTATGCGCATAACGAGACTTAGCGCATGACAGTTCTTGGCGGTTGGCAAGACTTGGCCGCATAGAAGTCTCTTGCCTCATGAAGTCTTTTGCTGTATGAAGACACATGCCGCATAAAAGACTTTTAGCAGATGGCAGATTCTTTGCGCTTTGAAGGTCCTGTCGCATGACAGAACTGGCCACATAGTATCTTGGATGCATGCTTGACGCATGGAGGCTTATGCTCATGCAGGACGCATAGAGGCTTATGCGCTTGGCATTACTTGACGCATGGCTGGAATTGGAGCTTAAAAGCAAAACCAATTCGAACCAATATAGCAAGGTATAGCTAAAACTTGGTTTCTTTGATTACTTAACTTGGTTGCTATAATTGTGCAGGTTGAGTAATCAAGCGTGGTTACTGACTGGTGGGTAGATACTGGTGCATTCAGCCACACATGCTCTAACCAAGAAAGAGCACTAACTAAGAAGGTCCCTATGGCGAACAAGTGTCAAAAAAAAGATCTAGGGATCAGGATTATGATTATGGACTTCCGGCTTGAGGAAGAGATTGCTTTTATTGAGTTGTGTCACATCTGACTAAGACATATCTTTTTCAACAAAGATGTCTAGTTCAGGGATATCTCCAAGATGTGGGGGTAAGGAGGTGGAGACTCATGAGGGCTATGTTCAGACATAGGTAGTCAGGAAGTCGTTTAGACGGATGGCTACAAGTACATATCCTATGGAGCTAGTGCGCTCAGATATTTGTGACTTTTATTCTCCACAAAGGGCCAGGGTAAAGTTTATCACTTCTTTCTTTGACGATTTTTTGGGAAATGTGTTCCCGTATCTTCTCATAATCGAAGGATGAAGTATTCGAGAACCTCAGGGACTTCAAGTTTGGAGCCGAGCGTCATACCGGTCTACAACTTAATAGACTCAGATATTTTCTTTACGAAGAGCATTGTTCTTTGGATTCATATCGTTCATCTTAGAACATGAAATTGACTATGGAACATGCATTGTTCTTTGGATTCACATCGTTCAACTTAGAACATAAAATTAACTACGGAATATGCATCATTCTTTGGATTCGTATCGTTCAGCTCAGAATATGAAATTGACTATGGAACGATATCTTCGTACTCTCCCAGTCCATTGAAGGTGCAGATAGGAAGGACGAGCAGTTAACAGTAATGATAACTTCTATATTATTTTTCAAAGGGCCTTCCAGATTGTCTGTGGGAGAAGGTTGCACTTACGGTCATGTCCCTAGTATCGTTCGTCACTTATGATGTAACTCTGTTCAATTTTAGATCTACATGAATATCGTTCGATTGTGGGGGTTTTCGGAGGACCGTATCAGCTAGAGTTGTTGGCACTTCTATAGAAGAAGACATAGTCCAGGAATGCGTTGACTTTTAAGAGACAACGTTTGAACCAAAACTCAAAGAGCAGTTAGCTAAAAGAGTCAGGACATCAAAGGACCAAAGATGATCTCATCACCTACCATATGGAGGTCATACCACTTACCAATATTGAGGCGATGAAGACCAGGGACTCGGTCTGCTGGGAGGAGGCATTCCATGAAGCGATTGACCCCATAATATTACTTGGAATGTTGATCAATCTGCCTGAAGGAGCTAAACCTATCAGATGCTTATATATCTTTAATAGAAGAAAATGGAAGCAGCCAGAACAGTTGAGTTCAAGAATAGGCTTGTAGCCTAGGGGTTTTTTCAGATAACAGGGGATTGAGTTCTTAGGTACCTCGTTGAGGGTGTCATATATCCGGATGATGATTGCCATAGATGTTATTCATAAGCTGATTGTTTATCAGATGAAGGAAGACAGTCATGAGAGGTTCACGAACAACAGACATAATTATTGTCATTTAGGTTTGAAGACAGTCTGCGGATTGGTGATATCTCAATGCGGCCTGAAGCAAATCCCTGGATGTGGCAGCAGAAGTTTGACAAGTCATCTAGTCAAACTTGTCGCAGGATCAGCGAGACAAACATGTGTGTGTACACAAAGTTCGCTGATAAGAAATGAGTCATCTTTTGTATCTATATAAACGACTAGTTAATCCCAGTTGTGGATATAGAAGTATCACTAGAACAAAGATGTCTTTTTTGTCTAGACTCAGGACATGGGATTGCGGATATTATCCTTAAGGATATAAGATAATCAGATGCCAGGGGGGCTTGCTCAGTCACAAGCGTTGTGCATGAAGAGATGATCACACATTTTGGGTATCAGGGACGATACGCCTCAGGTATGACATGGAGATAAAGCCTAATCCAAGGGAAAGCATCAGACAGTTGGTGTACTCGAGCATCATCAGGTGCATGATTCAAGCTGCGAGTACCACCATGTCTGATATAGCTCTCGTTGTAGGGATGCTGAGTCACTTCACGAGCAGTATGTGTGTTGTTGAACACTGAAAGCTGTGAAGAGAGTCATTAGAATTCTCTAGTGGACTCGGTGGTATATCCTACACTACAATATTTATCCAGATATGATGGAAGGCTTCAGTAATGCCAGTTGGTGCTCAAAAATGAAGAGTAAAAGATCCACAGGAGGACGTGACTTCTCCAAAAATGGTGCTGCTAGATTGTGAAAGTCGAAGAAGCAGTCTTTACTCTCAGAGTTCTATACACTATCAACTGCTTCATATTAAGCATGACGGCTCTGGAAGATCTCAGATGATCTTTCTATGGTTAGTACACAAATTTGGGTGATAGCAATATACTGTGAAAACTAGGAAGTTGCAGCAGTGACATATATTCATCTCTTCAAATGTCTGAAGAAAACTGTGCAGATAAAACGCAAAACACTGAATGAGCGCAGCTAGCATAGATCATTACAGTGATTAATATACAGAGCCAGGTGATTCTGGCGGATCTGTTCATAACAAGCCAAAACAGAACTCTGAATAAGCGCAACTAGCGTGGATCATTATAGTGGCTAAAATATCAGAGTCAGATGAATCTGGCGGATCCATTCTTAATAGGCCTCAAGCGCCAGTTGATCGTAAGTACTATAAAGGAGTGTATTATTCTATGCTACCGTGGGGTGACACCACCATGAGGTACCTTGACATGGTAAAGCCTCGGCTTTGGGCCATGTCACAGCAGCAGTAGCGGCACATATAGTCAGACTCAATTACTATAAAGGAGTGTAATACTCCATGTTACTGTGGGGTGACAACACAATGAGGTACCTCGACAGGGTAAAGCCTCAGCTATAGGCCATGTCACAGCGGCAGTAACACCGTACATAGTCAAGGACACATCAGATATGGACTTGGAGGACCTCTGATATTGCGTCTCTACAATCCTACCATTTAGTTTTATGCTATTGGTTCAAAAAAAAATCTACCAGGCGTCTAGATATTGGTTCAAGGGAGGACCATTGACCAGGAGAATATCAGGTATATTGGGTAGTCCTCAGGGACATTGTGGGATACATACCCGGAACCACTTTGGTCTACTATTTGTTCTTGATCAGAATATTTTCTGTGAGAAGATGACTTTGACGCCTTAATGAGTTCTCGGGGCAGAGTGAATGTTCGGCGAGCATTACAGGAAGCACAAGTAGTTTCAGCACTACAAGGGACTTGTATCCCATGCTACAGTGGCGTGACACCACACGAGGGAGTGAACCTTGGCTTCAGACCATGTCACAGCGATAATAGCACCATACATAGGCAGGTAGCCTAATGCTGAAAGAAAATATAGAGTGGTAGTACAACACTACAAAGAGGCATTTAACCTCATGCTATAGTGGGTGATACCACATGAGGGAGTGAACCTTGGCTTTAATCCATGTCACAACGGCGTAGCACTGCACCGAAGCACAAGGCATCATGCTGGGAGGTAGTACAACACTACTAAGAGGCCTGTGACCTTATACTACAGTTGGTGCCACCACATGAGAGAGTGAACCTCGGATTTAAGCTATGTCACAGCAGCGTAGCACCGCACAGGAGTGCAAGGCTCCATGTTGTGTGTAATAACGATACTACTAAGAGGAATGTGTCCTCATGCTACAGTTGTATGACACCACAAGAGGGGGATCCTCGGCCTTGGGTGGCGATGACATGCGGCATAGCACTGCACAGAAGCGCAATGCTTCATGTCGGATAATAAACTCTCTATAGTGAAAGAACTCACCCAAGTGTATGGATAGAGATATAGGTCGTCTCTTAAGAAAAAGCTTATAGATGCCCAAGATACATACACTGAGACCATGTCAACATATGGCCTTTAACGTGCGACTGAATGGAACAGCTGAGGTCATTGTGTGAGTGGAAAGAATAACAGCTATGGTGCAGAATTCAAAGCCTAGTCCATTCTTGTATTGTACTGTTGTTTGACCCATGCGGGAAGATTCAAGTTGTCAATGACATCTATCCTAATGCATGATGGCAGTCACTGTGAGGAACGTTCAACCATATATTGTGATATATGTAGGGGATTGTTGGTGTTTTCCACTTGGCTTTGGAAGTTTTAGTCCCATATTAGAAAATCACCAATGTGTATATCTCAATATATAGCTATGCTTAGTACTGGTATATGCGCACATGGGTGGATATCCATGTGGGTTAACTTTTTCTAGAGGGTTTAAGTGTGAACTCCATTATGACAATCTTTGTTTTGTCACCACATTTGGGAAGTTCCCCTTAGGAGCTAAGCCACGCAGGGGCTTAGCAACTCGAACTCGAGCTCGTGCTCAAGGGCACAAAGTGTCACTTTGTTAGCGCACTTTGCACTTAGCACGTCAGCATCATCCCATGGCGCTCGTGTGCTCCTTTTATGCGCGAGTTACATGCACGTTTGCTTACTCGGGCGCATGTTTCATGGGCCCATGCGAACAGGGGCCATACAGTCAGGTGCTCATGCGGCCAGGGGCTATGCGACCAGGTGCACATGTGACTCGGTGCATATGCAGATCGGTCCCCATGCGGCCGATTGCCATGCGGACAGGTGCGCATGCAGCTCGGTGCCCATGCGGCCTGTGGAGAGTAACGTGGAGGGGACATGGACTGCTTTTAACGTTTGGCGGTGTTGTCTGCGTCGTGCAGTACAACGTGTCAGGCGACGCGAGCGGCTGCTTTCGGCGTTTGGCGATGCTCTGCCTCGTGCAGTGCAACGTGACTTGTGGCACCGTCGGCTCTGACATCTAGATTTGGGGGATCTGGTCAGTCAGCGCTTATGCGTCCTGGAGTTTCCTCAAGCCGCATATGTGCTGTTTTCTTCTATTTATATAGAGGAAATTCTCTTTTATTTGAGGAGAGAGATAACATATATGGAAAACTGAGAACACCAGATCATATGCGGCCCAGATTTTCTCCCTCTCATATGGTGTTTTCGAATGTTTTTGAATATGACTTTGAGCGTTCCAGAAGTTCTTTTATGAACTTTCTGGTTACTGGGAGCAGATCGTCTGTACGGCGAATCTTGCTTTGAGCAACGGTAGTTTTTACCACCCAGCAAGGAGTTTCTCTTCAATTTTTTCTTTGCTTCGTTCTTTCTCATTGTAGCATCTGCGAACGTAAAGAGAAAAATATTTTTCTAGTTGCTTGTTTAATCTTTAATTTCTTTGAAGCCAGTTTGTAACCTGTTCTTGGTTCGTGTTTCTTTGGAATCAAGAATATCAGATGAGGAACTCTTGTGTGAATCTCTGATCTCGACGACAACTTGGGTTCCAGTAGAGAGCGGACCTTCGGGTCTCGCTAACAACTCTGTTATGGCCCGCGTTCTACCATATTTGATCCTTCTCGGGAATAACAAGAAATACCCCTATTTCGGAATAGTTTTAGTGCAGCGTTTATATGGGTGTTGCTGAAACTATAATTTACAACTGTTCCGTAATGGTTGAAATGACCGCTTCTAAATTAAATCTATTTACAACGGTTAGAGATTAACCGTTGCCTAACACACCTTTTATAATGGCTCATAAATGCTTGCTAAACATTTTTTACAACGGTGTCAAGCAACGATTTTATGAAAGTGTTGTCAGATTGAGCTGAATGTGCAACGAGTATACAAGATTTTTAAGAATTGATGCAAATTTGTTAATATTTTACAATAATTACATAAAGCCTTAAAAAAAGCTCTTAACGATAGTCGTGCAATGATTTTTGTAATATGTTGCGAGTGGTACTTATTATTTATAATGATTGTGCAACAATTATTTGCAACTAGTTATAAATTTTATTAAATAACAACGTTTGTGATAACCATTGCCGAAATAATAAACAATTATTGCAACATATTGATCTTGCAGCAATTTGTTGCAAATTCAATATCCAATTCGATTTATTTTTTCTAAATTTTAATACACAATAGGGGTTTAAGCATCAGAATAAATTTTAAATTATGTATTGGTCCCTTGTTTTCTAACAAAAAATATTAGAGAATTAATATTTAACATCAATCAAAAATCCCCAATCGATGAAAAATAATATGATATATATATATATATATATATATATATATATATATATATATATATATATATATATATATATATATATATATATATATATAACATAGTCGGAGTTTAATGGGTGCAACTATACTAAACCTCCAGAATTCATAGCCCTAAAAAATGTATGTATATGTTATATATTTTATATTTATTTATATATATAACTATAAATAGAAAAAAAAACTAGTAAAATTATTGAGCCTTATTTAGTTAAGACTTTGTTACAATCAGAACTATTATAGGAAACTTAAAAATATAACTATAGGATAAATAATAGTTCCTGCCTCAATTGAAAAATATTTTAATTGAATATTTTTTTAGTTGATGTTAATTTTGGATAATTTAATGTTTAATTTTTTTCTATATAATAATAGGCCTCCATTTATTTATTTTTACCAGATCTACTTGTTCATAATATTGTTCTTGATGAATCTCAGCTCCGGGCCTATATATATAAAACCATTGATAAAGGCACTACAAAAGTATTAACGATACTACACTTTTGGCAGTCTAATTTATTAGAGGACTGTCAAAATTTTGACAGTCCTTGCTTATTTTATGTAAAAAAAAAATTTGGTAGTCCAATTTTTTCAAAACTGTCAAATTCTGCTATGCTTTTATCAGTGGCCATTTGCAGAGTCAAGAAATTAAATCTGGATAATAATACTATAGATTAGATGTAGGCAAAAATGGTAAAATGTAAAGAAATATAAATGAGATATTTAGAAAGGATTTAGATCCTCTCATTTTTCACCTTTTGAAAGAGAGTTGCAATATTTTGGAAATCCAGCATTCACTTGGAACAATCGACGCTCTCCGAAACATAACATAGTAGAGCGCCTTGATAGAGTGTCACACCCATTCCCATATTTGGTATTCTTGAAATTGTGATATTTAAAAATAAATTCATGTAGATGTATTCATGCTTTATTTTATATGTTGCTTCCTGTTAATTATATTGTTTTTATTTAATTGTATTTCTGTTTATTTTGGGAGACTACCCGCGATCAGAAGTGCACACATTGACAATTGCCATGAACCAGTGCTTGGACCCGTATGTATGATTGATATCTGATCGGTTCACTTTTGGAACCACTAAGCTTATTTTGGATGGATATGATTGCATGAGGATTTGTCATGACTAGATACCATTTTTTTCTCTTGTGTATATATACTCCTCTTTCTCTCTCCTCTCTTTCATTTTTTATTTCTTTTATTTACTTCTTCTTTCCTCTTCCTCCTTCCCTCAAGAGTTCCCAACCGAAGCCCTAGCCCTAGACTTGGTTCCAGGAAGAGGTTTGTTAGTCCACCGAGGCAAGTACATCTTGCCTAAAGTGGTAAAGTCATAGTTTTTTGAATTTTTGCATATATGTAGTAATAAAAATGTGTTTGATGAAAAATTGTATCCTTGATGTTCTCATTAGTTTTAGTTCTTGGAGTTTTTGGTTTTGATGAACGATTTTGAGTATATCTGAGTTATAAAGTTAGGGTTTTTCATGGATTCCAATTTTTTTTGGTTTTGATCTATTAAAATATGTTATTTTAGAAAAATAGTTTTTGGGGTTGGTAGAGCACTTTATTTCGAGTATTTTGGCTTTGGTTTCACTGGATTTGGACTTAAAATGAAGTTTTTATAAAGAAAATAATTTTCAATTTTGGAGCTTTTCTACCATGGCTAAACTTGCTGTTTAGAGAAGACGAAGTTCGCATGCGGCCAGCATTCTATGCTACCGAGAGTTTTATGCGGTATGGCTTTCATACAGTATGGACTCTTTGCCGCATATGTCACCAACATGCGTCTATCTTGTTGTACGCATGACTGATCATTACACAAAGTATTCTGAAGCTATGTGCTTGAAAAAGTCCTAAGTGACAGAACTCCTTGTATTTCACTCGCTGAACGCATGAGAAATTTGCTAAGTCCAAGAGCATACGACATGCAAAGCATGCGGCAAGCAGAGCATGCGATAGGCAGACTTATGTGGCATGATCCTATGCAGCCCCTTCTCTTCTTGACGCATAACTCTATTTTGCCCTTGCACATTTTTTATGGATTTATCTTTTCTCTCTGACACACTTTATGGCTTGTCATATCCATCACGTCAAGTGACTTCTCTAACTTGTAATTAATGGCCATCATTCAGCACTTGTTCCAAGGAGTGGACTCTGCCTTGAATCATGAGGCCTGACTCTTATGTGGCTCTTGTCTCATGTGGCGGTCTGTTGCATGCTGCCAGTTGGTTCATGCGACAGCTCGTCCATACGTCCAACTCCATGTGGCAAGTTACTCATGCGTCTGATCAGTACATGCGGCCTGTCCCATGTGTTAGACATAGTTATGCGCCCACGCGACCCTAGTGACACATATGCACATTTTTTCACTTAGTTAATGTTTCATGGAATATTTTATTAAGTATTATGTTCTATGTGCTGATCCCAGTGCTTGCTTGTGTTGTAACTCTAAGTATAATGGACTTAATGAATCAGACTATGCTAGACATAACTATGTGCTAGAATCGACTATGCGCATGACCTGATTATGTCACTGCCCAATTCTAGAAAATAGGGTTTTTATTTTTTTATTTGGTATATTGTATATTGTATATAATTAATTATATTTATATTTAATTAGTGATTGTATTATTTTTTAATTGATTGTTTTAGGGTTTTGGCTAGCCTGGACCCGTGTCAGACCCTAGTGGACCCATGTTCGACCCAACCCACACCCTTGTGAGACCTATTTTTGGGTTTAGAAATATTTATTATATTTTTAGTGGGTTAGTTCGAGAGATTGGGAGTTATTTTGAGTGCTTTTGGAACCCGAAATCCAAACCCAAGTGAGAGGAGGGCATTTTGGTCTTTTGTCTTTTTGTTAACCCCTATTTCTTGCTTGGCCGGCCTATTCCCAGCCCCCATTCCCGCACACCAGTAGCCCCCTCCATTTTCCTTTACTTCTTCTTCTTCTTCTTCTTCTTCTTCTCCATTCTCCATTTCTTCTTCTTTCCTTCTCCCAACTTCAAGTAAGTACCCTATTTCTCTTCTTTCTTCTTCTATTCTCCATGGATGTTAACCCTAACCCTAGATTTTTCCCTAACCTAGGTGTTTAGAGCCTAGACTTAGTGTGGAGGCTAGATTTGGAGGCTTGGAGCTTGAGGGAGGTGATTTCAAGTGGATTGGAGACTTTGGCCTTGGGATTCCAACTCCCAAGAGGTAAACCCTAACTTTACCCTTACTAATTACTCTAATGTAGTGTAATTAGTGGTTTAGAATATTCCTAGACCCTAAGCCTATCCGTGGGAGGAAGTTGGAACAAGTTTGGTTGTGTTTGGAGACTTTGACACTAGGTTTTGTGTCAATTTCGGGTGGAATCCGAAATTGGCTCAATTTTGGATGATGCCCTAGGTTAGACGGACCTAGGTAGACATTGTCGGATATCTTGAGGGTTAGTGCGTGTCTCCGTTCGGACATGTGAAGTCGTGTCGCGAAGAAACGGACGTTTCGGACGTTTTCGAGATTTTCGTCGTCGTCGGTTCTAAGTGTGTGCGCGTTTTCGCCACGGACCTAGAATCGACGAGTTAGCATTTTTTCTAGGATCTAGACATCGTTTAGAATCCGTGGGTAAATTTTGGGCCGATTCTTAGTTGGTTTGGTGTGCGTTTCAGGAGGTTTTCCGAACCGCACACCACGTGTTCGTCGAAATGACCGAACGACCATTTCGACTTGGTTTCTTAGTTTCGGGCTTGTACGCGCGTTGGGTTAGCTTCGGGGAGTGTGTGCTAGAATTCTCGGATTATATTATATATATATATATGTATTCGTGTGCGTGTGGGCCGTTGGGCGTGCGTTGGTGAGTGTTGTGAGTGTTGTGTTGTGTGTTGTGGTATTGTGTATATGAGTGTTTATATATGTATATAAGTTTATATATATATATATATATATATATATATATATATATGTGTGTGTGTGTGTGTGTGTGTGTGTGTGTGTGTGTGTGTATGTGTGTGTGTCTATATATATGTATATGTGTTGTATATATATATGTGTGTGTGTGTCTATGTATATGTCACGCCCCAATCTCCCGCAAGCTCGATAGTCCCCGCTGAACGTGAATCACCACGTTTACAGCTCTCCCGCAGGACAATCGTTCTCATCGGGACGTGGTGCCGTACGAGCCTGGAGTTGCGCTCGTACAAGGCGATGTTGTCAAACACCAAATGTTATCATTGAAACAACCAAGTTGCAGCGGAAGTCAAGTATTGTGTACCAAGCACACAATCAGAGTAATACGCAGCGGAGCTCACGATAGGGTCAAATGGAATGCCCCGAGTCAATGCCACAAAGGCGATGCCACGGAGACGATGAAATAACTCTTGCTCTTTCTCTAGCCCACAAAGGTACTTACAGTTCATACATCATGTCCCGTATATCCAAGCAGCGCCACTACGTCTGTGTACCTGAAATATTGCCCACAAACGTGGGTCAGTACACAACCGTACTGGTGAGCGGGATAACCCACTCGCCTAAGCCGACACTAAGTAAAATAGTGAATGCAAACAGTTATATGGTGATCTTTCTAGTTGAATCCTAGATTCATTTCATGGCATATGGATGACATGTTAAGGAAAGCAGTAAAGCAGTTTAAGCATGCAAGCATTCATTCTCAAACCAAACGACAAGCAGTTTATATAAAGCTGACCCGTCTAACTCAATGTCATCGCTTGCACGATAACATATCGAACCATCAGTCTCGCCTCAATATCCAATCTCAACCAAAGTTTATATATCCCACTCTCGAGTGCACACTCTTGCCGAGGCAAGGTGGCCGCGCCTACACGATGCACAAACCAACCAAAGTAAAGCAAGCCAACATCTATTCTTATATGAAGTCACTGGCCAAAGGCCATAAAGGACGTTGATCGGACAGATCAATGCGGTTCTATTCGAAACAGCGCTAAGTAGCTAACCCACCTGAATCGCATCCAACCGCTGGCACCGCGCCCAAGACGCGTTACCCAATTGTCTCCTCCATGGCCGAACGGTCCCGGTGCCCCGGAGCACTCGTTCGAGGAAACCAAACCCTGTGCCACTCAGGTTGTCCGTGACTATGCAGACACGTAGGTATGACGAGAGGATCGAACATTCTCGCCCCACCAAGCGATCCTAGACTCGTTCCATCAATAATCCAACCAACACATCCATAACCATTCTTCCAACATGTCCTTCCAAGGAACCCAAATCTCGACCTCAAAACATAGCCCGAGGCATCAAAATATCAAGTGTTTCATAGGCACGAAGCCTCTTCTCAACACAATCCAAATTGGTGCAACACCTATGCTCAAAGCTAAACCCATGGCACAATGCCGTTTCAGTGGCACAATGTCACATTCGTGGCACGATGCCCCATCAAACGACACAACGCCCTCGCCGATACAGTTGTTCGGTTTCGAACCACAACTGCCTGCTTTGCAAGACAAAGCATCCTTGTGATACACGCACACGGGTGCACGTTCGCTCGCCCGAATCCCGATATTCTCGATATTCCCATTGCCTCAATTGTATCATTCCAACTTGTATATTTCGAACCGTCCAAGCATAATCCTAAGTAATCCAACCGATCGCCTCAAATGAATAATCCAGCTATCGTATCCAACCATCCAACGCGTAAACCATTCAAGCCACAATCCTACCAAGCCAACGACGCACACTCTATGCACGCCTCAGTGTAGTGCTTCCCGATGTTTCAGCCCAAGTGTTCAAGCCTTTACGTGTTTTCCATATTATTAGGCATGAAGGAGTAGAGGAGAAGGGAAAGAGCCCACTCACAATGATTGATCCCGTTAGGCATCCTGTCCTGCCGATACGGCCAATCCCTTGAACCCGTGGTCCGATGCAAGCGCGATCTACTCAACTGGTATGACCGTGCGAGCAGGCTGTGCTTTCCAAATCATCCGACCGATCGGACTAAAGAAGACGGCATTATCGCTTCCATTCAGCTATCCAGTACTGTTCGGAACGAACACCTGATTTCCATCGAACCCGCTAGCCATCTGCACATGAAGCAACTCAATCAATCCTTCTTCCCGAAATCCGACATTTCAAATGTAACCAGCATTTGATTCATTCAGTCCGACTCAGCGTAACGCTCTGAGCGGTTGCGGGCGTTACATAATATACCACTTAGAATCAGGTTCGTCCACGAACCGTGCTGGTACTCATTCCTTACTAGCATGCCACAATCCAATTCCAAGGATCTGCTCTAAGCAACTCACATATTCACTATTTCTGACTCAACATCTCGCTCTGCTGAACGCTCGTACAAGTTCCAAATTCCCACATCCTCCTTGCAGCTCAATACGAATTCTTCGTATCGCTTAGTTTTGGATCGTACACATATTTAAGGCGTCCCTAAAATACATGCATTTCAGCCGAGCTTTGCGATAGCGAATTTGGACAAGTTACAAGGGTATCTTTATGTTCGAGGCGTCCCATTTGCTTTGCTCCCAATTGAACCAAATCACAATTTCCATTCCAACACATTCACCTGAGAACTATTCTCAATTATGCAGATTTTCCACCGACTCAATGAGTCCGTGTTCCAGCTCAATTTATCCCACTATTTCTGAAATCAGTACTAGCAACATCTCCAAATATTATCTCGTGCACCGAACGATTATCTCAACTGATACTACCCCAGCTAGGCGACTTACCCAAAAATCAACTTGCTCAGATCTGCTCAGTCCAACACATTTCCTGCCATCTCAATATCTCACAGGGTGAACATCTATATTGAGGTTCGTGTGATCCACGAAGATCTCGCCGCCACGCCAAAGGAATTTGTGTCGCCACGATTTCAACGTGGACACACTCGCCACAATTCTTAGGTTGCGCATGAAATAGTTCTTCGCGCTGCTTCCACTGCCTCGAAGCATTAGGACATCACCTTTGCCTTCCGAACGAGCACGCTTCCCAGAATAAGTTTCGAGACATCTTGTAAATCTGAGGCAAATCTGTCCCTTCCAGTATTCGCAAGGATTTGATCTGAACGAGCCGCTGCTTTAACTTCACGAGCTAGTTTCACAGTCGTCAATTCATATGAATGCTATTCCCTTCCAGGGCACGATGAGTCAGAGGCGATGCCATCGATAAAAATCTGCGACTCTGAATCTCATCAGTTGACTAGGCTACTTCCACTATTGCTTCGATCTTCTGGCTGCATCTTCAGCTGAAGGCTATCCCAAGGATCTCTCAAATCCAACACTCAGTCAATAAGCCAAATCTCATTGCTCACATCTGCCCTCGACGCATTCCCAAATACGCCGCCTCAATGGTCGTTCTATGGGTCTACCATATTCATATCTGATTAGCGGGTCAAGGTCGCTTAGGGTCAGCTGTCCCGAAGCTACGCTTGATAATTGTAATCATCACGAAGGACAGTTACTAAAAACCATGCTATATCTCATCTGAAAATCTGACTCAAAATCCAACCATTCATCCGAGCGAAGTTTCCGAATCCGAGAACCGCGCTCGTTGAAACCTTATTCCATCAATCCGCCGTTCTGTCCTGAATCCATCAAATTTCTGAATTGCATATTCGATTCTCGCACTACAAATTGTAATGATTCTCAAAACCCAAGACTTGCTCCAATTCTTATCCATTTGCTGCGTTCCACAATGCACGTCCAATTTACTCGAGCAACACAGTGATTTATTCCGACGTTGCTATCACATTTAGCTATCTTCAAACGTCCGTCCACGTCTTCCGGAGAATCTGTTTACTATCGTTGCACCATCTTGCCCAAAATTCCATTTCCGCTAAACCTGATTCAACTTCACGAGCAACGATATTCAAAATCCTTCCAGACCGTTCAAGTCCATCGCATTGTCCCTCCAAACCAAGATCGTGTTTCTTTGCTCAACCAACAGCTCAAATGCGTTGCCCAAAATCATAGTCCGTGCTCGCTATCATTCCGATAATCCCATCGCTTTGCTCAAGCGTAACCCAAATGTTCGTTCCGATTCGATCCATCTCTTAAGCCCAACGATGCTTTCCATTTGCACCAGTCCGTTCACGATATGCTCAACTCAATGTTCGCTTGCTCCATTTTCATTCTTCCCAACTCAACCGACGTGCACCAACCAACTTATATTCTCGTTTCACGAGTCCGTTCAGGAAATTTCCCATTGAATGTCCAACCAAAATGTTTCCAATGCCTTGCTCAAAATGTGGTATCCCATATACCACTCCGAATCAAGTCGCTACTCGCATTACTATTTCCTTCACAGATCCAAGATCCGTTCGAACCATCCCTTATGCATAATCATGCCTTTCCCAATTCGAGTCTGACACAAAACTCAGGCAACGCTTGAATTATCCAACTGTTTCTCAATCCGTCTGATACCTTCTCAACACGAGAAATTGTGCGATGATTGTCTTCCAAATAGTCCAACTCAATACCCAACGGCTTCACATTTTTGTTGTACGAGCAACTCGTACCAACTTATCCATATATTCCCGAGCCAAACTCAAACCTGCTCAACCGATGCGCCACAACCAAAATTCTAACTTCTATCCAACACAATCGCTTGACGAGCAACTCGTGCAAGGATCTATTCTCTTCGAATGTTTCTACTCAAAACATGTCGCAAAACCAAATCTCGTTAGCCAACCAACTGATCCATTGAGGCAATCAGAAACTCCCAGAACGACAAGCCAAGCCAAGCCAACCCAACAACAGCTCTCAACTTGTTGCACAAATGCAACAACGCCAACCAACTTGCTGCACGAATGCAACAACGCCTAACGAGACTAAGCGATCCTACGAAAACCAACCAAGGCAACCCAACCAAGAAATAACATGCAGCCACAACTAGCAATAAATAGACTTATTGCATGAAACATCCGATGCGGCACCGAGTAGAGTCAAGAGCTAGACGACACGCGGAAGCTATTTAGAGTTTGTGATGAAGCGAAGGACCAAGTCCGAAGAAGTGAACCAGGCGCTCTGATACCAATTTGTCACGCCCCAATCTCCCGCAAGCTCGATAGTCCCCGCTGAACGTGAATCACCACGTTTACAGCTCTCCCGCAGGACAATCGTTCTCATCGGGACGTGATGCCGTACGAGCCTGGAGTTGCGCTCGTACAAGGCGATGTTGTCAAACACCAAATGTTATCATTGAAACAACCAAGTTGCAGCGGAAGTCAAGTATTGTGTACCAAGCACACAATCAGAGTAATACGCAGCGGAGCTCACGATAGGGTCAAATGGAATGCCCCGAGTCAATGCCACAAAGGCGATGCCACGGAGACGATGAAATAACTCTTGCTCTTTCTCTAGCCCACAAAGGTACTTACAGTTCATACATCATGTCCCGTATATCCAAGCAGCGCCACTACGTCTGTGTACCTGAAATATTGCCCACAAACGTGGGTCAGTACACAACCGTACTGGTGAGCGGGATAACCCACTCGCCTAAGCCGACACTAAGTAAAATAGTGAATGCAAACAGTTATATGGTGATCTTTCTAGTTGAATCCTAGATTCATTTCATGGCATATGGATGACATGTTAAGGAAAGCAGTAAAGCAGTTTAAGCATGCAAGCATTCATTCTCAAACCAAACGACAAGCAGTTTATATAAAGCTGACCCGTCTAACTCAATGTCATCGCTTGCACGATAACATATCGAACCATCAGTCTCGCCTCAATATCCAATCTCAACCAAAGTTTATATATCCCACTCTCGAGTGCACACTCTTGCCGAGGCAAGGTGGCCGCGCCTACACGATGCACAAACCAACCAAAGTAAAGCAAGCCAACATCTATTCTTATATGAAGTCACTGGCCAAAGGCCATAAAGGACGTTGATCGGACAGATCAATGCGGTTCTATTCGAAACAGCGCTAAGTAGCTAACCCACCTGAATCGCATCCAACCGCTGGCACCGCGCCCAAGACGCGTTACCCAATTGTCTCCTCCATGGCCGAACGGTCCCGGTGCCCCGGAGCACTCGTTCGAGGAAACCAAACCCTGTGCCACTCAGGTTGTCCGTGACTATGCAGACACGTAGGTATGACGAGAGGATCGAACATTCTCGCCCCACCAAGCGATCCTAGACTCGTTCCATCAATAATCCAACCAACACATCCATAACCATTCTTCCAACATGTCCTTCCAAGGAACCCAAATCTCGACCTCAAAACATAGCCCGAGGCATCAAAATATCAAGTGTTTCATAGGCACGAAGCCTCTTCTCAACACAATCCAAATTGGTGCAACACCTATGCTCAAAGCTAAACCCATGGCACAATGCCGTTTCAGTGGCACAATGTCACATTCGTGGCACGATGCCCCATCAAACGACACAACGCCCTCGCCGATACAGTTGTTCGGTTTCGAACCACAACTGCCTGCTTTGCAAGACAAAGCATCCTTGTGATACACGCACACGGGTGCACGTTCGCTCGCCCGAATCCCGATATTCTCGATATTCCCATTGCCTCAATTGTATCATTCCAACTTGTATATTTCGAACCGTCCAAGCATAATCCCAAGTAATCCAACCGATCGCCTCAAATGAATAATCCAGCTATCGTATCCAACCATCCAACGCGTAAACCATTCAAGCCACAATCCTACCAAGCCAACGACGCACACTCTATGCACGCCTCAGTGTAGTGCTTCCCGATGTTTCAGCCCAAGTGTTCAAGCCTTTACGTGTTTTCCATATTATTAGGCATGAAGGAGTAGAGGAGAAGGGAAAGAGCCCACTCACAATGATTGATCCCGTTAGGCATCCTGTCCTGCCGATACGGCCAATCCCTTGAACCCGTGGTCCGATGCAAGCGCGATCTACTCAACTGGTATGACCGTGCGAGCAGGCCGTGCTTTCCAAATCATCCGACCGATCGGACTAAAGAAGACGGCATTATCGCTTCCATTCAGCTATCCAGTACTGTTCGGAACGAACACCTGATTTCCATCGAACCCGCTAGCCATCTGCACATGAAGCAACTCAATCAATCCTTCTTCCCGAAATCCGACATTTCAAATGTAACCAGCATTTGATTCATTCAGTCCGACTCAGCGTAACGCTCTGAGCGGTTGCGGGCGTTACAGTATATATATTTATATGTATATGTATATATGTTTGTATATCTATATATGTGTGTATTAGTGTGAGTGTGTGTATATATATGTATATGTATGTGTGTGTGTGTGTATTTATATACATAAGTGTTTAGGTGTGTGTGTAAGTATATATGTTAGTATGTGTGTGTGAGTATATATATAGTTGTGTATATATATATCTATGTGTATGTTTGTATATATACGTATATATGTGTACGTGTTTGTGTGCGTGTGGTGCGAAGGTGCAGCGAGGCAAGGGGGGAACTGCTGGACAGCGTGTAGCGAGCAGCGGGGGGAGGCAGCAGCGCGCAGCAGCTGCTGTGCAGTGCACAGCAGCAGGGTAAGCAGCAGCAGCATTCGCAGCAGCAGCAGCTTCGTTTACGCAGAGCGTTGGCTAGCAGCTAGGTAGCGGGAGGTTTAGAGAGGGCTACATAGATATATAGATTGATAGATATGTAGATAGATAGATAGATAGATAGATAGATAGATAGATAGATAGATAGATAGATAGATAGATTGATGGATAGATAGATAGATATAGATATATAGATATGTAGTTAGATATTAGTTATATATATATATATATATATATATATATATATATATATATATATATATATATATATATATATATATATACTGCTAGTTAGATGCATAGTTATAGCTAAATGTATATATGTAGGTATATGGGTATATATGTATGTGTGTATGTGTGATGTATATATGTAGATACGTAGGTATATGCATATATGTATTAGATATATATTTTCTAGCCTAGATTAGTAACTAGGTATATATGTATACCCATAGATAGCTAACTATAAGGGTAGTTAGAGGGGTATTGGGCGATATCTCAATACCTTGAGATATCAAGGTGTCTCAATACCTTGAGATATCCAAGGTATTGAGTTTCGAGCGGAGTTTTTGAGCGTTTGACTAGGAATAGTATTGGAGTAATTTTTATATGTTTTGGTATATATATTTACGCGTGCTAGCATAGGTTTTAGCGGGTTTAGGCGGGGTGCGTAGCCTAGGTCGAGGTATCGGATACCGAGGGTATCCCGGTATCTCGAGGAGGCGAGTTTGAGGGTTTACTAGCTTAATGAGCTAGTTTTGACATAGAATTTTAGGGGCACCCTAGTTTGACCTAGCTTTGACCATAATTGTCCTTGTTGACCATAAAAGTCAACGTTTGACCTAGTTTTGACCTAAGGTTGACTTTTTGACCCGAATTTCACCGGTTTGACCCGTTCGACCTAGAATATCCCTAGAAGCCTATTTTTAATTATTTTATATCAGTTTAAATCCATAAAATCCTATTTAATCTTGCTTTTCGCAATAGGTTCTTGCGACACCGGTCCGGATCTCGATCCTCATCAGTTGCTCAGGACATCAGGCGAGTACCTACCTCTGATAGTTTCCATTTTATGATAGCGTTTATATCACCTGTTCTAGAACTGTAATACTTGATTCTGAAATATTGTTACACGAGCTGGTACTAGTGGATCCCGTCATGAGATGCTATCCCCCTTACCGTGTTCAACGGGTACTCTATCACGTGTATTTCATCATGTGCTTCGGGTATTGATTCTCATGTGCTATCATGTGCTTCTTGTGCTCTCGCCTTCATGTGCGCGAGCTTTTTATAATGTACGTAGTGTGTTGTGGTTGGATCCAAGAGTATTAGTGGGGGAGGGGAGTAGGAGTTGGTTATGTGATCAAAGCCAAACAGTATTCATGTGTATGTCGGTTATACAACTCGCGCATAACGGAGTTATCGTAGTATTTTTTATGTGCAACCTAAGCTGATCACATAACGAACTTGTGCTCAAGGCACTTAGCTAGTATTCTTGTTTTCTCACATGCAGTTACTTTTCCACTACTTGTATTGTTCTCCAGTTTACATTGCAGCTACTTTATCTGCTCCATCATGTATTTATTTCCTGTGCATCTTGTATACTTTTCTATTGCTAGTCATATACACCTTACCATGTATTTGGAGTTGCTTTCAGAGTTATGTACTTCGCTCCAGTCCTGACTGGGCATATTTTTTCCAGAGGATCCTGAGGATTTCTGCCCAACTTTCTACGGGCCGGGTGTCGAGGAGTGTTGCGACCCCGAGACTGAGGAGGAGCCCGTCGAGGAGACGCCTTTAGCGCCCTAGTTAGCTATGTGGGTTTTTCCTGGGTTGTTCCCAGTTGATATTTTGGATGAATGTACTGTATTATTATTTTACTGCTGTGATGTTGTAGACTATAGACTTGGACTGTATTTTGGATATTGTCTTGCTATGTGTTTCTTTGTTTCTTTGTGATATCATATCGTGCTTTACTCTTCCCCTAGTTATTGTGATTGAGAGTTTATATATATTGCGTGGTTGCCCTCCTTTTGGAGAGGATATTGACAGGTTTTGTGAGATAGATATTGTAACCTAGAAGGAACATTTACAGCGTTCTACCGCTGATTCTGCGGCGTAGGCTAGACGTACCTACGACTCATGCCCGATTTTAGGGTACGGGTCGTAACAGATTATATGCTGGATTAGATATTAAGTTGACCCCACTAGATGTCAGTGTCCTACTAATTTAGTACCTGCTAAGTGGACTCAGATCTGCAGACTATATTTTAATTTATTTTGTTGGACAGGGTAAGGGGTATAGTTCTACTCGGAAGACGGTCTGCGACCCCGGTCCTTGTTTGGTTTAAGGGTCTTTGATCTAATATAGAGTGGTTCATACAATTCTTATTTCTCTCGTCTGACGGTATTGCATAATTGTTAGTTCGAGGATTTCATATGAATTGAGGCTTCCATTTGACCGATAACTTATGAACTTGATTTAATGTGATAAGAAGATTCAATTGAATAATTTATATACCTTACCATCTGTATCCTAGTTGATACTTCTTTCGCACCGAGTATGCCATATGATTTTACCTGTGCACCGAAGTGCGATAATCTTGCTAGATGTAACATGACTATGCGACTCTTGACCTAGTTAATATAGTTATTTGATCGGCTAGTAGGCCTGATATCCTGACTCGTCTACTTGTATCCGTGCTGATACATTTACTACTTGCTATGGGTACCTATGTGCTATGTGTTACATGTGCATTAAGGTACGACATATCTGTAGAAGTATAGAAAATCTGGATCCATGTGTCCAACAACCATGCGCCCCATATTCGACTCAAAAGAAACCAAGCCGTAGGATGACCATGCCGCAGAGAAAAGAGCTGCATCCATGCGTCCCAAATATTGGCGGCCTAAAGGCCTGACACCAAGATTACGTCTGACATAGAATCCTGGCAAAAAAATTTTTTTGAACGCTTTAGAAAATGTGAGCACACTAAGCGAAAAGAAGCTCTTATCAGACTAATAATGACTCCTGACAAGAGCACAATGCCACATGTACGGATCACTCTTCCCCTGTGTCTGCAAATTTTCAAACAGGACAGAAGAAATGTATTTATAGAGAGGACCAGAAAGAACCAAACTAAGAGGATTTACGGGTACCGCCATAGCATCTAAAGTGGGGTCTGGATCAGAAGCTACCAGTGCAAGGGGTCCTACCTCCTCCTCTTCCTCTTCCTTTTCTTCCCCAACCGGCATAGGGGCCATGATAGCAACATGTTTTCTATAGCACGGCCTCGCGACCACGAATGGCTCCTGTCTTCTCCTTTTTGACGGAGGGCTTCGCACCGGAGAAGCCCTGTGATTCATTGGAGAGTCCACTGGAGGAGAGTCGGAAGTGTTCTCTCCCCCCGTCATTGAGTCGGGATAAGAAAGTATAGCCTTCCTCTTGCCTTTCCCCCTACCTTTCTTTGGCTTGCCACTTCGAGGCCTCAGCTTAGTGCCTACGATGAGGCTAGTATCTCGGTCAAAGCCATGCGGCGGTGCATTCACGGTCACATGAAATATGGCCACCACATGAATAATCTACGCAAGAATGCTAGAGTCCGGCAACGTAAACCAGACTTGGGTATTGGTGTCAAAATAATAATCCCAGGCTCGAGCCCTATCCAGAATGTTACCCTCAAAACTAATACATGTGCTTGGATTGCTCAACATGAGTTGGCTATATCCGAACTGGCGAGCAAACCTACTCGGCAAGTTAGGCTCCAAGAAGACAAGTTCCCGGTATACCAAGTAGGAAGGTCGGATGGAAAGTAACCAACGAAAGAGCTTCGGAGATAAAACCTGACGATCAGCGCTACCGTCAAAATGAACCATATTTACTTCATCCTCTGTGAACTTCGGGACCGAGACAACGAAGGAATAGTCTGCTACACAGACGAGGGCATGCCTACAGGCAGGAACCTCAGTATGAACCCAAGGAATCCCACCATATTGGCAAATAAAAGCATCGGCCTCCGTCGTCGTCCCCTCAAGTCCAGGACGCATCAAAGATGGGTAGTACATTAACAGCCAACCCATTAGATCACGATAAGGCATTTCTACCCAGTTAAAATCCTCGGGACCGTCATGGGCCATCACCTTGCTCGTAAAAGCACGAAGCCCGCGATGGATGTTGCAGACCATCGCTGGGAGTACAGCCAGCTTGTGGCCAGCTTGTCCAATTCATAACTCTGCTCCATGCAACTCATATTCTCTTGATCCAGGATCAGCATCTCGCTCGCGCTGAACGCTTGCACAAATTCCATATTCCCACATCCTCCTTACAGCTCAATACGAATTATCCATATCGCTTAGTGTCATGCCCCAGTTCCAAAATGTCAGGAACTAGGCCACGTGTTACTGGTCAGCTGACACATCACAATGGGCTTAATCCACTTTGATGGACCCAAAGGGACGTGCTACGCTGTCCTAAAATACTACAAGTATAGAACAGGTAAAACTATCTCATCCACAACAATATGTCAGAAAAATAAGTGCTGAAATATATATAAAACTGAGTCTGATACAGTACACCACTGGTGAGAATACAAGTCTACTACAAAAACTGATAATAGCGCAGAAAAATCAGATAGACTAAGCAGTGTATATCTGATCAAAACATCTCCATCTCCTGGTGGCAGGCCTCTAGGGTCAAGCATACTCTGAGGGCGTCTCCTCGAGCTCCTCCTCAGTAGCACATCTGGCCTCCTGATCAGGGCCGTACACAGTGGGGTAGAAAGCCTCGTCTAGATCTGGCAGGGAACCAGGTCCTCAGTGGGACGTAACAAGATACAGGAAATGACATGCCATGTATGTAAATACTGAATAAAGAAAATAAATACAGGGTGCTAACCATACTAAGTGAAAATGCAAGTAAAGATTCAGTAGTACGCATGGGAATGTGTGGCTAGACATATGCTGACGTAATTCACCAATCGTGGCGACTGGCTAGTATAAGTGTCATATGCCCCCGACTCAGGGAACTCTGCAATCGACCATCACTGGTACGAAGGTATAAAACATTATTGGAGGGGGTGTCCCATACGTCCACTAGTTATCTTTTCCATCCCAATGAAACTAAATGTCAAGTCGTACATTTCCTGAGTTATTCTAATCCGTGATGCGGGTCACACGTACTGGTAGCTAATCATTACGCAGCTCACATCCATATATGTAATACAACCATGTTGCGTGTTCTCGTGATAGGGTTTAGGAGAATATTAGGATATTCTCTCAGTTGTTGGTGAGTCTGTAATATCGTGTCAACATAACAGTTGACTGTACCCAAGGCAGTCTCAGGTGATCATGGTATATGAATTTCAGAGCAAAGCAGATATCAACAATTTAATTTAAACAATAACTTGGCAAGGTATACTTGCCTACTCCCTGGTAATGTTGATAACCTGATTTCACAGTCAGGTTTGAAAGTGCTGGTGACAGGGGGTCACTGGCTGTGTTGAAGTTGGTTTCTGTTAAAACAGATAGGTTCGTGAATATCATAGCTGTAATATAAAGCATATATATATACACATATATAATATGGATATATATATAGTAGGTATATATATAGATATAATATATATAACAGTATATATATAGTAAAGAATAGATAAATGCAGGTATAAATATATAGTAATTATAGTAGCAGGGTATATCCACTGCTATATATAGTAATATAATAGTAAGGGTATATCCACTGAGATATAAATATTATATTTAAAATGACAGGGCAAGAATTATAAATGTATATATCTATATAATATTATCAGGGTCTATATCTGACCACTAGATAATATGCACTAAATGTAATTATGCATATATAATTAGGCTGTAATATCCAGCATAATATTATGTAATAAATTAAAAATGACATTGCAAGAATTGAAATATAATATATATAATTAAGCTGTATTATCCAGCTGGATATAGATAATATATATATATATATATATATATATAATAAGTGCAGGAATTAAATGCAGAAAAAAATAAATAAAGAAAAATGCATAGATAGTATTTATATAACATATATAAATATGTTATATATACATATATAACATATAGTATACATATTTATATATATATAAATATATACATATTTATATATATACTATAGACATATATATAGAAATAAATGTATATATATATATATCATAATATTATATAATATACATATACATATACATATATAATAAATATATATGTATAGAATATATAGAAATAAATGTATATATATATATATATATCATAATATTATATAATATACATATACATATACATATATACATAATAAATATATATAGTAATAAATATATTTAGATATATATCTATAATATATATACAGTATAATATACTGTAATTATATATATAATATTATACATATAAATACATATACATATATATATACATATATATACATATATTATATATATATAGACATGTATTAGAGATTATATATGTATTTATGAATAGTATAGGTATATATACCTTTACAGGTGGCAGGGGGGTCCCACACGGTGTCGCCGGCGGGAGGACGGCGGCGGAGCTGGCCGGAGGCGGCCGGAGGAGCAGCAACAGTAGCAGTGGCTACTGGCAGCAGCAGCAGCAGCTTGCAGCTTGCGGGGGCTCTGGCCGGCGGGGAAGCGGCGGAGGTGGCCGGACAGGCGGCGGGTTCGGGAGAGGGGAGGACGATAGTCAGTTTGGTGGTGGTGGCGGAGCTCCACGACGGTGGTGGTGGCGGCTAGGGGCGTCGGGGGTGAGGGTGGCAGCAGCTCGGGTTAGGACGGGGTGGCTGCTGCGGGGGCTAGGGCGGCCGGAGGCGGTGTCGTGGGGAGGTGAGGTGGTGGTGGTAGGTAGGGGAGGTCGGGGCGAAGAGTTTGGGTAGGGTGGCGGTGGTCGGCGACGGCCGGAGGCGGCGCTGGGGGTGGATGGGAGTGGTGGTGGTGCTGTGGACAGCGAGGGAAGGGGGATGTTGCGAGGGCTGTGGCCGGCGGAGTAGGGCGGCGCTGGCGGTGGGACTTGGCCGGAGGGGAGAGGGGAGGGTGGCGAAGGGTTGGGCAGAGTTTGGCCGGAGGCGGTGGTCGGAGGTGGCCGGAGGGAAGGGCTGTAGGAATTTGAATGGGAGGGGGTCGGGTTTTATAGGGGTTGGGGTGGATGGCAAAGTTGTAAATACTTTGAAGTTCAGGGGTAAATGGATAATTTGGTATTTTGGGATATTTTCAGCTGGATTTCTCTGGATTTCTGGGTGGGTCCCACACACCTATGGTCTAGCCAATAGGATTAGGCCACCTAGTAAGCAATTTTGCATAAAAATCCCTAACTTTTCAATAATTGCATAAATGCATAAAATTTGTATTTTGCGTAATTTCGCAATTTACCAAATTTCAAATACTGATTTCCCGAAATTCTAAATTGTACAAAAATGAGAGAAATAGCTGGAAAAAATGTTTTGGACAGTGTGGGGTGAGTCTAGGCAGATGCAGGGTCTGATTCTACAGGTGATACGGTCATCGTATTTATTATTTAATAAATACTGCGCACGGTGTTCACTAATTATTTAGAGGTTATTAGGGTCATAATTTTTCTACGGTGTCAATACGATAATTATAATATAATTAGAGTAGAATATTATCGTATTTTTGGTTGGGCAATCAGGTGCCTCCTGGTCCTCAAATCTCTAAGGGTACAGAGATGGATAAAGAGCAGAAAATTAAATAGGAAATAATTACATACGTTTGTAACGATATTTGTGCGACTAAAACGAAGCATCAAACGAGGTTTCTGGAAGTTGCACAAAATACAGAAAAAGTAGTCTAACAAGTTTAGGGCAGGTATGTAAAATTTGTTTAGGATTTAACAACTAGTGGAATGCCCTAATTAATTGTGTAACAGACAGGTGCACAATCAGCAGAATATATAATAAATAAATTTTTAAAAAGTTGTCATAATTCTAATTAGTCTAAACTAATCCTAATTTACTGAAATCTGGTCGAGGGAGTTTACAATCTACCCTCCTTAGAATATTTCGTCCTCGAAATAAAAACAACCATATAATGAGAATGAAGAATTATTAAGGACATAAGATGATTAAGAAGGATTTGGTTTGAAATATTGGACATACCCTGGTTTGGAAATAGGTGGAGATAACGCTGACGAATATCCTCTTCTCGTTCCCAGGTGGATTCACCTGGTGCATGATGTCTCCATGCAACACGAACGAGAGGAATAGTCTGGCCTCGCAACACTTTCTCGCTACGGTCCAGAATCTCTACAGGCTCCTCCTGATAAGATAAGCTTGGTCCGATGGTGATCTCTGAGTAGTCTAGCACATGACTCGGGTCTGGAATGTACCTTCTCAGCTGAGATACGTGGAAGACGTCATGTACTCCCTCCAAAGTCTGAGGTAGAGCTAGTCTGTAAGCAACTTCTCCGACGCGATCTAGCACGTCGAAGGGTCCAATGTATCTTGGACTTAGCTTCCCTCTTCCTCCAAATCTGATAGTTCCTCTAGTAGGTGAGATCTTTAAGAACACATGCTCCCCTACTTGGAACTCTAGAGGTCAGCGATGAATGTTGGCCCAGTGCTTCTGCCTGTCTTGTGCAGCTCGTAGGTGTCCCTGGATCTTCTTTACTTTCTCCATCGTACGAATAATCAGTTCTGGTCCCAAGATCTGTCTCTCGCCAACATCACTCCAGCATACTGGAAAACGGCATTTTCTTCCATACAAAGCTTCAAAGGGAGCCATTTGAATGCTCGCTTGATAGCTGTTGTTGTAGGAAAATTCCACCAGGTGTAGATGATCTTCCCATGATCCGCTGAAATTAAGCATGCAGGCTCTCAGCATATCTTCAAGTGTCTGATGGTGCGTTCTGATTGGCCATCTGTTTGTGGGTGATACGAGGTGCTGAACTTGAGGCGGGTACCAAGACTTTCTTGCATACTTCACCAAAAGTAAGATGTAAATCTCGTATCTCTGTCAGATACTATGCTGACTGGCACTCCATGCAGACGCACTATCTCCTTCATGTACATGTCCGCCAAGACTTCTGTAGATTGTCCAACTCTAAAAGGTAGGAAATGAGCAGCCTTTGTGAGCCTATCTACGATTACCCATACAGCATTACGACCACTAGGACTTCTTAGGAAGCCCGTAACAAAGTCCATCGTAATGTGTTCCCATTTCCACTCGGGTATTGGGAGGGGTTGAAGTAGACCGGCAGATCTCTGATGCTCAGCCTTGACCTGCTGACACACCAGGCATTTGGCCATAAAGCGTGCTATCTCCCGCTTTATTCCATGCCACCAGTAATATTGTCGCAGATCTCTGTACATCTTGGTGCCTCCCGGATGTATAGAGTATGTTGAGCTATGAGCTTCTGACATCAGCTCATTACGAAGTTCTCCATTTGGAACATAAAGACGATCACCACATCTTAGAGTCCCATCTTCGTGTATGCGACATCCAGTCTGGAGTCCAGCCTCTGTTCTTTGACGAAGCCTCTGAAATCTGGCGTCTGCTGGTAGAGCAGCTTTGATTCTTTCCACCAAGGTTGATTTCAGCTAATAATTTGATAACTGGCCGTCAAGTCCTGGCATAATGACCTCTATTCCCAAATTTTTTAGATCTCTTAGAAGATCTGGTTGGGTGATCATAAAGAATGCCGAGGGTCTTCTGCTTAGAGCATCTGCCACCATATTAGCTTTCCCTGGATGGTACTGTAGATCAATTTCAAAATCCGCCATCACTTCGAGCCATCGTCTTTGTCTCAGATTTAGGTCCTTCTGGGTGTAGACGTACTTCAAACTTTTATGATCGGTGAATATCTCCACTCGTTCGCCATATAGATAGTGTCTCCATAGCTTCAGGGCGAAGATGACTGCGGCAAGCTCCAGGTCGTGAGTGGGGTAATTCTTCTCATGAGTCCTCAACTGTCTTGAGACATAAGCTACAACCTTCCCATGTTGCATTAAGACACAACCAAATCCTTTTCCGGATGCATCGCTATATATGACGAAACCTCCGGATCCAGATGGTATAGTCAAAATGGGAGCTGTAGTCAGACGCTTCTTCAAGTCATCAAAAGCTGTCTGGCAATCTTCAGTCCATATGAACTCCTGCTCCTTGCGAGTAAGACGGGTAATCGGCTCCGCGATTCTTGCAAAGTTTTCTACGAACCTCCGGTAATATCCGACAAGTCCTAGAAAGCTCCTCACCTCTGAGACGTTGGTCGGGGTTGGCCACGTCTCAACAGATGAGATCTTTACTGGGTCTACCGAGATGCCTTCTCCTGTGATAACGTGTCCAAGAAATACGACACGGTCCAGGAAGAATTCACACTTGCTCATCTTAGCATAAAGGCTCTACCGTCTCAGCGTCTCTAATACCAACCTTAAGTGCTCTTCATGCTCCTCGTGGCTTTTTGAATACACCAGAATGTCATCGATGAATACTATCACGAACTGGTCCAGATATTGGTGGAAGACTCTGTTCATCAGGTTCATGAATACGGCAGGTGCATTAGTTAGTCCAAAAGGCATCACCAGGAACTCGTAATGACCATAACGAGTCCTGAATGCTGTTTTTGGAATATCTTCCCTGCGTACCTTAACCTGATGATAACCTGATCTCAAGTCTATCTTCGAGAATACCACGGCTCCTGTTAGTTGATCGAACAGGTCGTCAATTCTCGGCAAGGGGTACTTGTTTTTGATTGTCAGAGCGTTGAGGGCTCTGTAATCAATGCACATGCGATATGTTCCGTCCTTCTTTGGTACAAACAACACTGGTGCTCCCCAGGGTGATGCACTAGGACGAACAAATCCCTTGATCTGTAGTTCCTTTAGTTGAAGCTTCAGCTCGTCAAGCTCCTTCTTTGCCAGTCGGTATACATTGGAGGATACTGGTGCAGTTCCGGGTATTAGCTCAATAATGAACTCCACTTCTCTGTCAGGCGGTAGGCCTGGCAATTCTTCTGGAAATACGTCCTCGAACTCTGCTACAATTGAGGGAAGTGCTGTCTCCATCGCCATGTAAGCTCTAGGAGTCTGGCCTACTCCTAGCTCGATGGTTCCACGGACATATTCAAACTCTGGGTGATCTGGGGGTCTAAAGATAACACTACCCTTTCGGCAGTCTAGGACAGCATTATTCTGGCTTAGCCAGTCCATGCCTAAGACAACATCAAAATTTGGCATTGGAAGTACCAAAAATCGCGCTCTTAGTTCTCTACTACAAACAACTACCGGACAGGTTTCAATAATGTTGGTAACTGGAACAATACCTCCTCCAGTAAGTATTTTCCAACACTTGGGTAGCGGGGAAGTGGATAGCTTGTGCATGGCTACGAAACTACTGGATATGAAAGACAAAGTAGCCCCAGAATCGAATAATACAGTTGCAGGTAATGATGCAACTAAAATGGTACCTGTTATAGTTTTCCCTTCAGGTTCTTCTGCAATAGCAGCTAACGCAAAGGCTTGTCCCTGCCTTTGTCCTCCGGCTTGTTGTCTGGCCTTGAACTGGGTCTCCTGAGTAGGCAGAGGTGCTCCTCTCTGATATCCTCCTGATGTGGAGGGAAGCATCTTCTGAGCTTGTGCTCCTGGCTTCTGCCCTTGTTGAGGTGCTGCATCTCTACGTTGTGGGCAGTCTTTGGCCATATGATTTTTAGCTCCACATAGCAGGCATAATCCCAGCTTCTTTCTACAGTCATTGGCAAAATGCCCCTTCTTGCCACAAAAGTGACAAGTCGGGAGCTCCTTCTTCTGGTAAGGCCCCGTCGTCTGCTGAGTCTGATATTGGGGACGACGTATAGGTCCTCCTGATCCTTGCTGATTCTTGGCCGGGAAGGTTGAATTTGAGCGTCTAGCTCCTCGGCCAATGGCTTCTTGCTCCCTGGCTTCGGTAAGAACCTCGTTGTAGAAGATTCTTGACTGCGTTATTGTGTACTTCTGAAGCTCGTAGTTGAGGCCATGGTGGAATCTTTTAGCCTTCTTCAGCTCGTTCGGGATCAGATCAGCACCGAAACGACTTAGTCTGCTAAACTCCGCATCGTAGGCATCTACCGTCATGTTTCCTTGCTCCAGGTGCAGGAACTGGGAGTATAGGGCATTCTGGACTGTCGCTGGAAAGTACTTGGCGTTGAAATGCTCCAAGAATTGTTGCCAAGTTTGGTCTTTTCCGACGCTGCGCTCTATGGATTCCCACCAGTGATGGGCGTTGCCAAGAAGTTGGCCCCTTACAGCGGTCATCCATAGGTCGGGAGTGAGTTGCGATCCTTCTAGCAGCATTTCGGTGTTGGAGATCCAATCGGAGATCTCTTCAGGAGTCTCGTTGCCTTTGAAATCCCTCGGGCTCATTTGATGGAAGCCTCGAACTGTGCCCGCTGGTTGGACAGGTACTGGTGTCGGAGTAGTAGTTCTCTCCAAAGCCGTCATCAACGTCTGTCGCAGAGCTTCAGTTTTCTGCCACTGAGACTGTCTCAGGGCCTCAGTTTGTTGCCACTGGTTCTGCAACATAGTCTGGAGAAACTGCAACATTTGAGGTTGACCCTCAAGTTGTGGCATCTGGATAGGCAAGGCTAGAGGTGGAGACAAAGGTGTCTCTGCATGTGGAGTTGGTGTCGTCTCCTGGCTAGAATTTTGGTGATTGGACGGAGTTCCTTGGGCACTTGGCGAAGGGTCTGTTGCTTGGTCAGCCCCATTATTCGCAAGTTTCCCGGGTATGTCCATATTTCTGAGAAAAATAGGATAATTAGAAAACACAAAGGAGATAAATAATGATAATCAAGCAAGATGCAATAATAGAATTTGTAAAGATGGTGTCAGTGTGGATGAGACCTAATATTCCTATCCTATTGCAGGCATTGCTGGGCATGTCATCATACCACTAGCAAATAAAACTTGACCTGCATGGGCCACCACTAAAACCGTGTCACGCCCCAGTTCCAAAATATCAGGAACTAGGCCACGTGTCACTGGCCAGCTGACACATCACTATGCGCTTAATCCACTTTGATGGACCCAAAGGGACGTGCTACGCTGTCCTAAAATACTACAAGTATAGAACAGGTAAAACTATCTCATCCACAACAATATGTCAGAAAAATAAGTGCTGAAATATATATAAAACTGAGTCTGATACAGTACACCACTGGTGAGAATACAAGTCTACTACAAAAACTGATAATAGCGCAGAAAAATCAGATAGACTAAGCAGTGTATATCTGATCAAAACATCTCCATCTCCTGGTGGCAGGCCTCTAGGGTCAAGCATACTCTGAGGGCGTCTCCTCGAGCTCCTCCTCAGTAGCACATCTGGCCTTCTGATCAGGGCCGTACACAGTGGGGTAGAAAGCCTCGTCTAGATCTGGCAGGAAACCAGGTCCTCAGTGGGACGTAACAAGATACAGGAAATGACATGCCATGTATGTAAATACTGAATAAAGAAAATAAATACAGGGTGCTAACCATACTAAGTGAAAATGCAAGTAAAGATCCAGTAGTACGCATGGGAATGTGTGGCTAGACATATGCTGACGTAATTCACCAATCGTGGCGGCTGGCTAGTATAAGTGTCATATGCCCCCGACTCAGGGAACTCTGCAATCGACCATCACTGGTACGAAGGTATAAAACATTATTGGAGGGGGTGTCCCATACGTCCACTAGTTATCTTTCCCATCCCAATGAAACTAAATGTCAAGTCGTACATTTCCTGAGTTATTCTAATCCGTGATGCGGGTCACACGTACTGGTAGCTAATCATTACGCAGCTTACATCCATATATGTAATGCAACCATGTTGCGTGTTCTCGTGATAGGGTTTAGGAGAATATTAGGATATTCTCTCAGTTGTTGGTGAGTCTGTAATATCGTGTCAACATAACAGTTGACTGTACCCAAGGCAGTCTCAGGTGATCATGGTATATGAATTTTAGAGCAAAGCAGATATCAACAATTTAATTTAAACAATAACTTGGCAAGGTATACTTGCCTACTCCCTGGTAATGTTGATAACCTGATTTCACAGTCAGGTTTGAAAGTGCTGGTGACAGGGGGTCACTGGCTGTGTTGAAGTTGGTTTCTGTTAAAACAGATAGGTTCGTGAATATCATAGCTGTAATATAAAGCATATATATATACACATATATAATATGGATATATATATAGTAGGTATATATATAGATATAATATATATAACAGTATATATATAGTAAAGAATAGATAAATGCAGGTATAAATATATAGTAATTATAGTAGCAGGGTATATCCACTGCTATATATAGTAATATAATAGTCAGGGTATATCCACTGAGATATAAATATTATATTTAAAATGACAGGGCAAGAATTGTAAATGTATATATCTATATAATATTATCAGGGTCTATATCTGACCACTGGATAATATGCACTAAATGTAATTATGCATATATAATTAGGCTGTAATATCCAGCATAATATTATGTAATAAATTAAAAATGACATTGCAAGAATTGAAATATAATATATATAATTAAGCTGTATTATCCAGCTGGATATAGATAATATATATATATATATATATATATATATATATATATATATATATATATATATATATATATATATATATATATATATATATATATATATATATATATAATAAGTGCAGGAATTAAATGCAGAAAAAAATAAATAAAGAAAAATGCATAGATAGTATTTATATAACATATATAAATATGTTATATATACATATATAACATATAGTATACATATTTATATATATATAAATATATACATATTTATATATATACTATAGACATATATATAGAAATAAATTTATATATATATATCATAATATTATATAATATACATATACATATACATATATAATAAATATATATGTATAGAATATATAGAAATAAATGTATATATATATATATATATCATAATATTATATAATATACATATACATATACATATATACATAATAAATATATATAGTAATAAATATATTTAGATATATATCTATAATATATATACAGTATAATATACTGTAATTATATATATAATATTATACATATAAATACATATACATATATATATACATATATATATATACATATATATATACATATATTATATATATATAGACATGTATTAGAGATTATATATGTATTTATGAATAGTATAGGTATATATACCTTTACAGGTGGCAGGGGGGTCCCACACGGTGTCGCCGGCGGGAGGACGGCGGCGGAGCTGGCCGGAGGCGGCCGGAGGAGCAGCAACAGTAGCAGTGGCTACTGGCAGCAGCAGCAGCAGCTTGCAGCTTGCGGGGGCTCTGGCCGGCGGGGAAGCGGCGGAGGTGGCCGGACAGGCGGCGGGTTCGGGAGAGGGGAGGACGGTGGTCAGTTGGTGGTGGTGGCGGAGCTCCACGACGGTGGTGGTGGCGGCTAGGGGCGTCGGGGGTGAGGGTGGCAGCAGCTCGGGTTAGGACGGGGTGGCTGCTGCGGGGGCTAGGGCGGCCGGAGGCGGTGTCGTAGGGAGGTGAGGTGGTGGTGGTAGGTAGGGAAGGTCGGGGCGAAGAGTTTGGGTAGGGTGGCGGTGGTCGGCGACGGCCGGAGGCGGCACTGGGGGTGGATGGGAGTGGTGGTGGTGCTGTGGACAGCGAGGGAAGGGGGATGTTGCGAGGGCTGTGGCCGGCGGAGTAGGGCGGCGCTGGCGGTGGGACTTGGCCGGAGGGGAGAGGGGAGGGTGGCGAAGGGTTGGGCAGAGTTTGGCCGGAGGCGGTGGTCGGAGGTGGCCGGAGGGAAGGGCTGTAGGAATTTGAATGGGAGGGGGTCGGGTTTTATAGGGGTTGGGGTGGATGGCAAAGTTGTAAATACTTTGAAGTTCAGGGGTAAATGGATAATTTGGCATTTTGGGATATTTTCAGCTGGATTTCTCTGGATTTCTGGGTGGGTCCCACACACCTATGGTCTAGCCAATAGGATTAGGCCACCTAGTATGCAATTTTGCATAAAAATCCCTAACTTTTCAATAATTGCATAAATGCATAAAATTTGTATTTTGTGTAATTTCGCAATTTACCAAATTTTAAATACTGATTTCCCGAAATTCTAAATTGTACAGAAATGAGAGAAATAGCTGAGGAAAATGTTTTGGACAGTGTGGGGTGAGTCTGGGCAGATGCAGGGTCTGATTCTACAGGTGATACGGTCATCGTATTTATTATTTAATAAATACTGCGTACGGTGTTCACTAATTATTTAGAGGTTATTAGGTTCATAATTTTTCTACGGTGTCAATACAATAATTGTAATATAATTAGAGTAGAATATTATCGTATTTTTGGTTGGGCAATCAGGTGCCTACTGGTCCTCAAATCTCTAAGGGTACAGAGATGGATAAAGAGCAGAAAATTAAATAGGAAATAATTACATACGTTTGTAACGATATTTGTGCGACTAAAACGAAGCATCAAACGAGATTTCTGGAAGTTGCACAAAATACAGAAAAAGTAGTCTAACAAGTCTAGGGCAGGTATGTAAAATTTGTTTAGGATTTAACAACTAGTGGAATGCCCTAATTAATTGTGTAACAGACAGGTGCACAATCAGCAGAATATATAATAAATAAATTTTTAAAAAGTTGTCATAATTCTAATTAGTCTAAACTAATCCTAATTTACTGAAATCTGGTCGAGGGAGTTTACACTTAGTTTTTGATCATACACATATTTAAGGCGTCCCTAAAATACTTGTATTTCTGTCACGCCCCATTCCCAAAATATCGAGGGACTAGACACGTGGCAATGGCCAGCAGCACACACCGATGGGAAAACCAAATTTAATGGACCCGTCAACGTGTACTTAAGCTGTAATACAACAATATGGGCAATGGTACTAATCTCATCCACAGAAATAAATACAATAATATCATAATATAAAGCAATAACAAGTCTCAATAAAACATAACTCGGGGAACAACCCGATAATGAGTCTGATACAATAGTCAAGATACAAGAATAAATATAACAACAGCAAATACTGAGTATGGATAAAGCATATACTCAGGAGAAATCCTCGGCGATCACCTCGTCGTCAAGTTCTGGTACTGCTCCAATGACTGCTCTTGTTCCTGCTTCTGCTCCTGGTAATGCTCCTGTCCCGTATACCTCGGGGTAGATCTCTTCTGCTAAACCTGAGGACATAATCCGGATCCAGGTCCTCAGAGGACATAACAAGGTACAAAAATAACTCAAGCCATAATAAATGCAGTGCAGCAATAAATGAAACAATAGGTAAACTATATAACCAGTTAAGTGATATGCAAGATGAGAGCATCACTAGAACTCAGACTGAGACCACTACAAGCTCGGTGTCGGGGAGCCGGTGGCAGTGATATCATGTAGTTGTCTAGCTCAGAGAGAGACTACGATCCCGTCATAATATAGTCAACCTGTAGCATGTATGTCTCTCCCCACCCAATGTAATCACACGTCTCATATCCATGACACGCAAAATCATATCTAATGCAGCAAGTCATAATGAGATCTAAGCATGTATAAAGTATATGTCATAAACATGTATCCTATACAGAATCACCATGAATATCTCAGAAAGATTCTGTCTCATGAATAGTGTCAGGTGTCCTGAGGTATGACGTACTTGATAAGGCAAGTACGAGAATGTATAGGGTCTCGATATCCATGTCTAGGTGATGTTACACAATGTCGCGTACGGCGTTGGCACCCGAATATTATTCGGACGCTAAGTATTGTCACACGGTCCTAGGTTAAGTATATATATCATATAAATAAATCAAGAGAATAGTATAAATAATTGCGGCAAGTATGGCAAGGTACACTTGCCTGGGATTCTATCTCCAACTGCTGCTCTTGTATCAGTGGGATCTGCAGATACTCCTCCGGTTGCTGAAATAAATATTACCATCAGGTTCAGAATATATCAAATAGCTATAATGCCTGTCCTTGACTCCAATTTGGACACATGGGCAAAAGTGACAGTTTCTGGTCAAAGCGGGGTCCACATGTGGCCCACTTCGCACCGAAAAACGTGTTAGAGACAATGTTCTCCAAATTCGTCAAACTTAGTGTCAATAAATCCAGAACGACAATACGAACCCAATGGAATGTCCAGAACTGGATTTTGATGAGCCGATCACAAAATTGCCCGTCAAGTGGAGCCGTGGGGCCCACGATACGCGATTTTGTCAATATTCTCAGAATCGAACCAAACTTGGGTCACAGGAACAGCGTATTGCTACGAGTCCGATGACGCAAGTTTCGTTTTGATACGACGTGCATATACGAAGTTACAATGAGTTTCATAACAGGGCCAATACAGGGTGTTGTCGACGGATACGCGTTAATTCCGGTGTGCACGCACATCCAAATCAACTTTTACGAAATCCTATACATCCTTATTAACGGCGCGCACCTTTCGGTAAAGTCCGCACACGACCAAGTCATCCCGTTTAGCGGGGCGCACCCAGTTCCGGAAGAAAACAAGATAATTATTTTCATGATTTTGGGTCGCAGTTTGCGATCGCCACAGGACGCGATACCCCAAACAAGTTGTACGGGTATCGAGAGGGTCACGCAGTGTACACGTCACAGCAGAGGGAACAAAAAATGGGGCAGCGAGGAGAGAGAAACAGTCACCTGAACAGGGCTCCAAAGAAGACTGAAAAACACAATTTTGCGAGGCTGCGCGACGCTCGGCCGGCAGGGCTGCTAGGGTTTCTGCTGCTGCGGGAAGGCATCGCCGGAGCTGGAGGCGACCGGAGGAGCTCGGCGGAGGCGGCGCTGGTGGCGATCGGGGCTGCTACGGGTCTTAGGCGGCGGAGCCCGGTGGAGGAATCGTTGTCGGAGGCTCGGGGAAGAAGCAGTGGCTGCTCGGCGCTGGTCCAGGTGTAGCGGGGAGCGACGAGGTGAAGGTGGGGAGGCTCGGGCGGAGGTGGCCGGAGCTGGCTGCTGGGGGAGGCGTCGGGTGGTGGCTGAGGGTGAAGGGGGTATTTCGGGGTTTTATAGGAGGCGGACGGGAGGGGATCCGGCGACCGTTGGCGGGGAGAGGAAGAGATGGCTGCGGCGGTTGCCGGGAGAGGAGAGGTCGGGAGGCGGAGGGGCACGGGGACGTTGGGGAAGTGCACGGCCTCGGGGATCGCGGCGGCCGGCGGCGGTGAACAGCAGGGAGACGAGGGGTTCAGCGGTTATTGTTTCACTGTAGATATGGGTCAGGTTGTGGGTCCGCGGGTTTGAATCTGACCCGACCCGCTACGGTTTGGGTCCGGTTCAGGATTTGGGCCGGTTTTGGTTTGTTCGGTTCAATTAGGGCTTGGTTCAAACCGGTTTGTTTTGGTTTATTTAAAAACTTGGTTTTTAGGTCTTTAAAAATGGTTCTGGGTTCCAATAAATTCCAGAAAAATTATCCTATGTCTAATATTTTATCTTACACCCAAAAATATTATTTTTATAATATTTTAATATTTAATAAAAATATTTAAAACCAGAATACCTTGATTTTAATTAGTTAAAAATTTCAGAAAAATCTGGGGGTTTACAATCTACCCCCCTTAAGAGGATTGTGTCCTCGCAATCAAAGAAATAACCGGTTAGAAGAGATGACACGGTTGCAAAACAGGTTTGAAGCACATCACTATCAAGAATCATGATCAAGGAGAATCAAAGGATGAGGGTTAAGCAAAATACCTAGGGAAGAAATAAAGTATTTCCCTAGAAAATAAAAGTTTGGTAATTCAAGAGTGAAGGAAAATCTGGTTAGAGGAAAGAAAACTACAGTTTTTAGAAAAACTAGGTTATCAATTATTAACAAGTTCAAATACTAAGTTTATAGCTAAGGTCACGAACTAATAGGCACGAGCTAAAGCAATGCATCTATGAATAACTTGCGCGCATTTGCTACTCCACGAGTCTGCGCGTCCTCCAAGGTCATCGGAAAAGCTTGTCCGCGTCCTTGCGGTGGATTTCTCTGCTGCTGCTGAGCCTGCTGGAAGAGTAGTGCCTGGGGTATCAAAGGTGGCCTCGGCTGATACCCGCCTGGAGGTGGTAAGGCTTCTTGATGAATCATCGGTGTTTTTCCTTGATGTGTTGTGCAATCTCTGGCTAAGTGTTGTCTAGATCCACAAATCAAGCACATTCCCAACTTGCGTCTGCACTCTCTCTCAATATGGCCTACCTTGCCACAGTAGTGACAAGTAGGAAGGAATAAGGCTCCTGGTACTGCTCTCGGTGGTGGATTTATCTGTTGACGCTTTGCAGACTCCTCTTGTGATGCTCTGGTTGGTGCGGATGTGGAAAGCCGCTTCAGGCTGGTCTCTCTCCTGGTGACGCGCTCCATGCGTCGGGCTGCAACAAGGACGTCCGAGTAAGAAGTTGGTGCAACAAATCCGATCAGTCTCTGTAGCTCGAAGTTTAGTCCGTCGAATAACTTCTCAGCCTTCTCTGCTTCTGTCGGGATCAGGGTTGGGGCGAAGCGACTCTGACGAATGAACTCCATATTGTACTCTTTCACTGTCATATTGTCTTGAGTGAGGCGATTGAACTTATCCCAAAGTTCTGATCGAGCGATGGCTGGAATGTACATCTCCTGAAAGAGTCTGGAAAACTCTTCCCAAGTGACTCGGTCTGGTCTGAGCCGTGTCTCCTCCGATAGCCACCAGTGATATGCATTACCCGTCAATTGCATTCTGACGGCAGTCAACCAACATTCTCGTGGAAGCTCAGCTGCTTCTAATTGATGTTGAGTATTGGTGAGCCACTAATGAACTTCATTGGGCTCCTCCTTCCCTGAAAAGGTGCGAGGCTTCAGCTGGTGAAAATTGGTGATAGAGCCCATCGTCGGCCATCGTGCTGGTAGATTCGCCTGCTCTAGTGCGATTGCTAGGCTGTGACGGAGAGCCTCGTGTTGAATCTGCTGTTGAGCTTGCATCATTGCATAGATAATTTGAAATATCTATAGCCCGTCCATAGCCTGCCCATGTGGGAATACGGGTATTGGTGGAGTAAACTGCGAGCTGATTGACCTTTACCTACTGGTATCGCTTCTTCTTTGTTGGTTACCAAAGCACCTCATGGTGATCCTACATGAGTCTCGTTGTTTGTTCGTTGATCTATTTTGCATCCAAAATAAACTATAAGAGGCGCACAGAGGAATCAAAGCAGGATGCAAGTCAAGAAGTTGATTCGAATCCAATATAGTGATCAAGAACGATTCAAGCAAGTGGATGAGATCCTATAACTTATCATATTCTTATTGCAGGCTTGCTCAGTTCCTAAATTAAAACCGAAGCAATTTAGTCGATGACCTGCATGGGCCACCACAAAAACTATGTCACGCCCCAGTCCCAAAATATCGAGGGACTAGACACATGGCAATGGCCAGCAGCACACACCGATGGACAAATCCAATTTAATGGACCCATCAGGATATACTTAAGTTGTAATACAACAATATGGGCAATGGTACTAATCTCATCCACAGAAATAAATACAACAATATCAGAATATAAAGCAATAACAAGTCTCAATAAAATATAACTCGGGGAACAACCCGATAATGAGTCTGATACAATAGTCAAGATACAAGAATAAAGATAACAACAGCAAATAGTGAGTATAGATAAAGCATATACTCAGAAGAAATCCTCGGCGATCACCTCGTCCTCAAGTTCTGGTACTGCTCCAATGACTGCTCATGTTCCTGCTTCTGCTCCTGCTAATGCTCATATCCCGTATACCTCGGGGTAGATCTCTTCTGCTAAACCTGGGGACATAATCCAAATCAAGGTCCTCAGGGGACATAACAAGGTACAAAAATAACTCAAACCATAATAAATGTAGTACAGCAATAAATAAAATAATAGGTAAACTATATAACCAGCTAAGTGATATGCAAGATGAGAGAATCACTAGAACTCAGACTGAGTCCACTACAAGCTCGGTGTCGGGGAGCCGGTAGCAGTGATATCATGTAGTTGTCTAGCTCGGAGAGAGACTACGACCCCTTCATAATATAATCGACCTGTAGCCTGTGTGTCTCTCCCTACCCAATGTAATCACACGTCTCATGTCCATGACACACAATATCATATCTAATACAGCAAGTCATAATGAGATCTAAGCATGTATAAAGTATATGTCATAAACTTGTATCTTATACAGAATCACCATGAATATCTCAGAAAGATTCTGTCTCATGAATAGTGTCAGGTGTCCTGAGGTATGACGTACTTGATAAGACAAGCACGAGAATGTATAGGGTCTCGATATCCATGTCTAGGTGACGTTACACAATGCCACGTATGGCGTTGGCACCCGAATATTATTTGGACGCTAAGTATTGTCACACGGTCTTAGGTTAAGCATGTACATCATATAAATAAATCAAGAGAATAGTATAAACAATTGCTGCAAGTATGGTAAGGTACACTTGCTTGGGATTCTAACTCCAATTGCTGCTCTTGTATCAGCGGGATCTGCAGATACTCCTCCGGTTGATGAAATAAATGTTACCATTAGGTTCATAAGATATCAAATATCTAGAATTGCCTGTCCTTGAGTCCAATTTGGACACAGGGGCAAAAGTGACAGTTTCTGGTCAAAGCGAGGTCCACATGTGGCCCGCTTCGCACCGAAAAATGTGTCAGAGACAATATTCTTCAAATTCGTCAAACTTAGTGTCACGCCCCAAACTCCCGCAAGCCCAATAGTCCCCGCTGAACGTGAAATCACCACGTTGCAGCTCTCCCGCGGGACAATCGTTCTATTCGGGACGTGATGCCGTACGAGCCTGGAGTTGCGCTCGTACAAGGCGATGTTGTTAAACACGAAAGTTATCATCGAAACAGCCAAGTTACAGCGGAAGCCAATTGTGTACCAAGCACACATCAGAGTATACGCAGCGAAGCTCACGATAGGGTCCAAATGAGATGCCCCGAGTCAATGCCACAAAGGCGATGCCATGGAGACGATGAAATAACTCTTGCTCTTTCTCTAGCCCACAAAGGTACTTACAGTTCATACATCTTGTCCCGTATATCCAAGCAGCGCCACTACGTCTGTGTACCTGAAATAATGCCCATAAACGTGGGTCAGTACACAACCGTACTGGTGAGCGGGGTAACCCACTCGCCTAAGCCGACACTAAGTAAAGTAGTGAATGCACACAGTTAAATGGTGATCTTTCTAGTTGAATCCTAGATTCTTTTTATGGCATATGAATGACATGTTAAGGAAAGCAGTAAAGTAGTTTAAGCATGCAAGCATTCATTCTCAAACCAAACGACAAGCAGTTTATATAAAGCCGACCCGTCTAACTCAATGTCATCGCTTGTACGATAACATATCGAACCATCAGTCTCGCCTCGATATCCATCCAGAACCAAAGTTTATATCCCACTCTCGAGTGCACACTCTTGCCGAGGCAAGGTGGCCGCGCCTACATGATGCCAAACCAACAAAAGAAAAGCAAGCTAACTCTTATCTATATGAAGTCACTGGCAAAGCCATAAAGGACATATCTCAAGCATTACGGCGTGCCCTATCAGCCCGGGTAGCAAGCCCCGCTGGAGGTCCCGCAATGCATCGCAACTGAACGCGAATCAAATATTTCCCTCCGGATCGAAACGGCTCCAGTGCCCCGGATAAAAACCGTTTCGGGGAAAGTGCCAAACCTTTGCACAAGTTGTCCGTGACATACAGACACACGTAGGTATGACGAGAGGATCGAACATTCTCGCCCCACCAAGCGATCCTAGACTCGTTCCATCGATAAACCCAATCGAAGTATCCATAACCATTCTTCCAACATGTTCTTCCAAGAAGTCCAAATCTCGACCTCAAAACATAGCCCGAGGCATCAAAATATCAAGTGTTTCATAGGCACGAAGCCTCTTCTCAACACAAATCCAAATTGGTGCAACACCTATGCTCGAAGCTAACCCATGGCACAATGCCGTTTCAGTGGCACAATGCCCCATTCGTGGCACGATGCCCCATCAAGCGGCACAACACCCTCGCCGATGCAGTTGTTCGGTTTTGAACCATAACTGCTCGCTTTGCAAGACAAAGCGACCAAGTGATACCCGTGCACGGATGCACGCTCGCTCGCCCAAATCTCAATGTTCCCAATCTCTCAATGCATCATTCCAACTGTCCAAGCATAATCCCAATTATCCAACCAACTGCCTCAAATGTAATATTCCAACTCTAGCTCCAACTATCCAACGCGCAAACCAAATCAAGCCACAATCCTACCAAGCCAATGGCGTACACTCTATGCACGTCTCAGTGTAGTGATTCCCAATGTTTCAGCCCAAGTGTTTCAAGCCTTTTACGTGTTTTCCATATTATTAGGCATGAAGGAGTAGAGGAGAAGGGAAAGAGCCCACTCACTATGATTGATCCCGTTAGGCATCCTGTCCTGCCGATACGGCCAATCCCTTAAACCCGTGGTCCGATGCAAGCGCGATCTACTCAACTGGTATGACCGTGCGAGCAGGCCGTGCTCTCCAAATCATCCGACCGATCGGATTAAGGAAGACGGCATTATCGCTTTCATTCAGCTATTCAGTACTATTCGGAATGAACACCTGATTTCCATCGAACCCGCTAGCCATCTGCACATTGAAACCAACTCGATTAATCCTTCTTCCCGAAATCCGACATTTCAAGTGTAACCAGCATTTGATTCATTAAATCCGACTCCGACTCAGCATAACGCTCCGAGCGGTTGCGGGGCATTACACTTAGTGTCCACAAGTACAGAACGACAATACAAACCCAACGGAATATCCAGAACTGGATTTCGATGAGCCGATCACAAAATCGTCCGTCAAGTGGGGCCCACGATACGTGATTTTGTCAATGTTCTCAGAATCGAACCAAACTTGTGTCCCAGGACCAGCGTATTGCTAAGAGTCCGATGGCGCAAGTTTCATTTCGATACGATGTGCGTACACGAAGTTACAACGAGTTCCAGAACAGGGCCGATACTGGGTGTTGTAGACGGATACGCGTTGATTCGGTGTGCACACACATCCAAATCAACTTCCGCGAAATCCCACACGTCCGTATTAACGGTGTGCACCTTTCGGTGAAGTCCGTATACGACCAAGTCGTCCCGTTTAGCGGAGCGCACCCAATTTCAGAAGAAAATAGGATAATTATTTTCCTGATTTTGGTTTGCAGTTTGCGATCGCCACAGGACGCGATACCCCGAACAAGTTGCACGGGTATCGAGAGGGTCACGCAGTCTACGCATCACAGCAGATGGAACAGAAAATAGGGCTGCGAGGAGAGAGAAACAGTCACCTGAATAGGGCTCCGAAGAAGACTGAAAAATGCGATTTTGCGAGGCGGCGTGACGCTCGGCCGGCGGGGCTGCTAGGGTTTCTGCTGCTGCGGGGAGGCATCGCCGGAGCTGGAGGCAGCCGAAGGAGTTCGGTGGAGGTGGCGCTGGTGGCGGACGTGGCTGTTACGGGTCTTAGGCGACGGAGCCCGGTAGAGAAATCATCGTCGGAGGCTCGGGGAAGAAGCAGCGGCTGCTCGGCGCTGGTCCAGGTGCAGCGGGGAGCGGCGAGGTGAAGGCGGGGAGGCTCGGGCGGAGGTGGCCGAAGCTGGCTGCTGGGGGAGGAGTCGGGTGGTGGCCGAGGGTGAAGGGGGTGTTTGGGGTTTTATAGGAGGCAGACGAGAGGGGATCCGGCGGCCGTTGGCGGGGAGAGGAAGAGATGGCGGCGGCGGTTGCCTGGAGAGGAGAGGTCGGGAGGCGGAGGGGCGCAGGGATCGTCGCGGCCGACGGCGGTGAACAGCAGGGAGACGAGGGGTTCAGCGGTTAAGGTTTCACTGTAGATCCGGGTCGGGTCGGGTTGCGGGTCCGCTGGTTTGAATCCGACCCGACCCGCTAGGGTTTGGGTCCGGTTCAGGATTTGAGCTGGTTTGGGTTGGTTCGGTTCAATTAGGGCTTGGTTCAAAACGGTTTGTTTTGGTTTATTTAAAAACTTGGTTTTTCGGTCTTTAAAAATGGTTCTGGGTTCCAATAAATTCCAGGAAAATTATCCTATGTCCAATATTTTATTTTTTACCCAAAAATATTATTTTCATAATATTTTATTATTTATTAAAAACATTTAAAATTATTTAAAACCAGAATACCTTGATTTTAATTAGTTAAAAATTCTAGAAAAATTCTAAAAATTTGTTTTTAAATCCTGAAAAATCTGGGGGTTTACAATTTCAGTCGAGCTGAGCGATAGCGAATTTGGACAAGTTAAAAGGGTATCTTTATGTCCGAGACATTCATTCGCTTTACTCCAAATTGAACCAATCCAGACGTTCATTCCATAACTCATTCGCACAAGTACTATTCTCAAATACGATAAGTTTTCACTGACGATCTTCCCACCTAACTCAAATTAGTTCGTGTTCTAACTCAATCCATCCAACTATTTTTGAATCTACACTAGCACCATCCAAACTCAACTAACCAAACACTAGCATAACTCCAATCGCACCATGTTCTGCATGCACTATCTTCAAATATTATCTCTTGCTTCAAACGATCATCACAACTGATACTACCCCAGCTAGGCGACTTACCCAAATATCAAACTTTGCTTTTAGATCAGCTCAGCCAACACCTCTTCCTCAATCTCAATACCTCACTGGGTGAACATCTATATTGAGGTTCATGTGATCCACGCAGATTTTGCCGCCATGCCATAGGGATAGTGTCACCACAATTTTAATATGGACACACTCGCCATAATTCCTAGGTCACGCATGGAATAGTTCTTCGCGCTGCTTCTACTACCTCGAAGCACAGGAAATCACCTCGCCTTCTGTATAAGCACGCATCTCAGACTAAGTTCTGATGCATCTTGTAGATCTGAGGCATATTTGTCCCTTCCAGTATTGTAATGATTTGATCTGAACGAGCCGCTGCTTTAACTTTACAAGCTAGTTTCACAGTAGTCAATTCATATGAATATTATTCCCTTCCGGGGCACGACGAGTCAGAGGCGATGCCATCTTCAAAAATCTGCGACTCCGAATCTCATTAGTTGACTTAGGCCATTTCCACCATCTCTTCGATCTTCCGGCTATATCTTCAGCTGAAGGCTATCCCAAGGATCTCCCAAATCCAACACTCAGTCACTTAGGCCAATCTCCAACACATACTACTCACATCCACCCTCGATGCATTCCCAAATATGCCGCGTCAAGGGTCGATCTATGGGTCTACAATATTCATCTCTGATTTGGCGGTCAAGTCGCTAGGGTCAGCTGTCCCGAAGCTACGCTCGATAATTGTAAGTCATCACGATAGACAGTTACTACGAACCATGCTATATCTCCTCAAACGTAGCAGTACGTCATCCCGAAGTATGAGACTTGATCTCTCTATTCAATCCCTTCCTGAATTTTTATGCTCTGTCCCCTGGATCTCGAATTATCGATGGCACAAATCGACTCAATCGGCAAAACTCTGCGGTCGTCGACTGACATGCCTCCTTGGATTAAGTCATGGAACTGACTTTCTAATGCTCCCAAGGCTACGTCAGGAAAGAATTTCTTCTTGAAAAGCTCTTTGAAGGCCTCCTAAGTAAGTCCTTCGTCAGCGAGCCTCGGCTCTGTAGGATACCACGTCAGCGCGATATCAAACATCTGACTGCCAACGGCCTATATATGAAGAATCTCCGAAATCTGTGCTAAACGTAAGTTCCTCTCTATGTCCTCTAACCAATCATCGGCATAGAGTATTCCTTTTGTGCCTTTAAACTCTCGAGGCATCATCCTCTTAAAGTCCACTATAGTACCTGGCCTCTGTTGTTATTGGCCATGATGTTGCGGTTACCGTGCTACTCTCTCCACAGCCTGGAGAGCCACCTGATGAGCATTCTCCATGCTCTCTCTCATCAGCTCTGTCTGCGCCTGGTGTGCCTCTGCTTACACTCTTTGAGCCTCAGCTTGAACACGCTAAACTTCTGTTGTTACTCTCCGGGCCTCTAGCATGCCCTGGATCAATGCGAACATCCGTGCCCGGTCAGTGGGCACTCCTCCGAGAATCGGTGTCGGTGGTGGTGGAAGGTTGTCCGTCATAGCTGGGGCAATCCTCTGAATAGGTGGAGGAGGAATCCCGTTAGCTGCAGATACTCCCACATGAACAAGAGATGTAGGAGGAACTCCAGGTGTCTGCCCGTCAGGTGGAGAGGTGGCAGACCTCTCTGAATCTTCTGCTCCCACTCTCATGGATCTAGTATTCGACGGCATCCTGAATACAGATCAAAAGAATTAATTTAAGGTGATAGATACGATATTATCAAGGAAGGACATAAAAATTCTAAAGGAAGCAATCAATTAGAATAGCATTGCGAAGATTAGAATCTCCTAGTGCGATTGAGCATACTCTCATCCTAAATCCTATTTCCTATATCCTATTGCAGGCTCGTAGCAGTACAACTAACTTGTCGTACTACCACGATATCGCACAATTTGCGAAACTCGACCTGCATGGGCCACCACTAAAAATGTGTCATGACCCGCACCCGGTATAGGGGCATGAGAGTGTGGGTACGTCCAGCCTATGCCATAGTATCGGCGATAGAACGATGTCTATGTCACAATAATACTATATTATAAATCCCCTGATTTTTTAAGAATTTTTAATTTAGATTTTTACAAATTTTCTGGTATTTTTTGGGAATTTTCTGTAATTATAACCTAGGTATATTGGTAATTAAATAATTTTTAATTGCTGTTAATTAATATTAAATTATTATCAAAATAATATTTTATGGTGTAAAATAGAAAATCGGACATAGGGTAATTTTTCGTAAATTTATTGGACTCCGGAAATATTTTTAAAGCCCTAAAAACCAATATAAATAAACCCTAAATAAACCGGGTTTAATTGAAATAAAACCAAACCGGACCGGACCGGTTTACTGAACCAAACCAGGCCAACCCAGACCCTAGCGGGTCGGGTCGGGTCGGATCCGAAGCAAACCCGACCCGAAACTCAAACCGAACTCTAACCGGACTCCTACCGGAATTACTATTCACCACCTATAAAACCTCGACTTCCGTGCCCAGCCCCAAACCCTAGTTCCCCTCCGTCGTGGCCACGCCTGAACCTTAGCTCCGGCCTTCCCTCCTCCTGTCTCCTCCCCGCAGTCCTAGCCCTAGCCCAGCACCACCCTCTCCCCTGCCGGCTCCCTATAAATTCCCCCCCAATCTCTCCTCCTCCGGCCAACCCTCTCCGCCCTAGCCACCTCCTCGCCCGACCGTGCCACCACCTCCCCTCATCGAGCCCTCGCCAGTGCCTCCCCAGCCCTCTTCTCCTTCTTCCTCCTCCGTCAAGCCGCCAAGCCCCGAGCCCTAGCAGCAGCCCCTCCGGCCCGGTCGCCGTGCTCCGCCTCCGCCGCTCAGCGCCTGCCGCGTCGCCGTCCGGCCTCCCCGTCGTGCAACACTGCCCCCCAGCTCCCTCCGACCGTCCTCCCCCGCCTGAGCTCCGGCCAGAACCCTAGAAACCCTAACCCTAGGCGACTCGGACACTTCGTGTCGTGTCGGACGCGAGAAAATACAGTTTCTCGAGCCCTGTTCAGGTACCGTTTTCTTCCTCCTCGTAACTCCGTTTCTGATTCTGTCAGTTGCAACACATAGACTGTATAACCCTCTCGGTGCCCGTGCAACTCGCTCGTTGCATCGCGTCCTGTGATGATCGCAAACCGCGATCCAAAAACAGGAAAAATAACGCCCTGTTTTACCCCGGAACTGAGTGTGCCCCGCCAAACGGGACGACTTGGTCGCACGCGGTCTTCACCGAAACGTATGCGACGTTGATACGGACGTGTGGGATTTCGCAGAAGTTGATTCGGATGTGCGTGCACATCGGAATCAACGCGTATCCACCGACAACGCCCCGTATCCGTCAGTTCTAGAACACGTCGTAACTTCGTGTACACACGTCGGATCGAGACAAAACTTGTGCCATCGGACTCGTAGCGATATGCTGGTCCTGTGACCCAAGTTTGGTTTGATTCTGAGAACATTGACAAAATTGCGTATCGTGGGCCCTACAGGCTCCACTTGACGGGCGATTTTGTGATCGGCTCATCGGAATCCAATTCTGGAAGTTCCGTTGGGTTCGTATCATCGTTCCTGACTTGTTGACACTAAGTTGGACAAAATTGAAGATGTTTGACCCTGACACGCTTTTCGGTACAAAGTGGCCCACATGTGGACCCCGCTTTGACCCGAAAATGTCATTTTTGCCCCTGTATCCAAATTGGACTTAAGGATAGGCGTTTCTAGCTATTTGATATTTTTTGAATCTAATGGTGATATTTATTTCAGCAATCGGAGAAGTACCTGCAGATCACACTGAGATCAGAGCTACAGTTGGAGACAGGACCCCAGGCAAGTGTACCTTGCCAAACTTTGCAGTCTTGTTACATATTTTCCTTGATTCTTTTACATTGTTGTGCAGACTTAACCTAGGACCGTGTGACTTACTTAGCGTCCGATTATAGTCGGGTGCCAACACCGTACGAGGTGTTGTGTATTGTCATCTAGAGATGGACATTCGTGACCCTTTACATCCTCGTACTTGTCTTATCAAGTACCTTATACCCAGGACACTTGACACTATTCATGAGACAGAATCTTCCTGAGATATTCATGGTGATTCTGTATAGGATACAGGTTTATGACATATACATTTTTACATGCTTAGATTATATCCTGACTTGTTGCATTAGTTTTGATCCTGCGTGTCATGGACATAAGACGTGAGATTTTATTGGGTGGGGAGAGTATTACCATATCAAAGGCTGATTATATTATATAATATTGTAATCTGGATGTGTCTTAGTCTCTGACAAAGAGCTTGGCACCAGTTCTGGCCCTTCGAGAAAATACTGCTATGGGTTTCTCCGACACTGATCCTGTAGTAGTCTCAGCCCGAGTATGACTAAAACTCTCACTTGCATATCACTTAGCTGGTTATTTATTTACCCTATTGTTTCATTTATTGCTGCACTGCATTTATTTTGGCATGAGCTTTCTTGTACCTTGCTATATCCCCTGAGGACCTGGATCCGGATTATGTCCCCAGGGTTAGCTGACGAGATCTATCCCAAGGTATACGGGATCGGAGCATTAGCATTAGCAGAAACAGGTGCCTACATTGGAGCAGAACCAGGATCTGAGGACGAGATCGTACCAGAGGACTTCTCCTGAGTATTGGCTTGAGATACTCATTTATTTCAATTTCTAGTTATTTTATTTCCAGTTTATTGCAGTGATGTATCAGACTTGTTCTCGGATTGTTCTCCGAGATACTTTTATTGAGACTTGTTAGTTTATATTTATTTGTATTATTCTGATATTTGATCTGTATTTATCTGTTGTGGATGAGATTAGTATAGACTGTGACTTGTATAATTGGACCTATTTATTGTTGTACTACAGCTTAAGTACGCCCTGGTGGATCCATTAAATTGGGTTTGTCTATCGGTGTGTGCTGCTGGCCATTGACACGCGTCCGGTCCCTCGGTATTTTGGGTCTGGGGCATGACCTATTTTCTATATCCTATTGCAGGCTCGTAGCAGTAAAACTAAGTTGTCGTACTACCACGATATCGCACAATTTGTGAAACTCGACCTGCATGGGCCACCACTAAAAATGTGTCATGACCCGCACTCGGTATAGGGGCACGAGAGCGTAGACCAGCCTACGCCACAGTATCGGCGGTAGAACGATGTCTATGTCACAATAATACTATATAAATAAATACCTGTCAATGATATCAATCTCCATAAGGAGGACAATATACATCTCACAATAGCTCATAATGTAAACTCAATCACAACATCTATAAGAGTATAAAGGCACGATAAAAGATGAGAGGAATGACATAGTTAAACACCATATCTCAAACATAAAGATAAATCACAGTCTAGCTGTCCAACATAAAGTCTCCACAAGTCTCAAATTAAACTTAACATAAGTCTAAACATAAACTGAAATAAACCTCAATAAGTCTCAGATGCATAAGATGAATACTATCTAGATAGCTGCAGATAATATCTCCTCTAAAGGAATAGCCTCCTCTAAGATCTCTGGTGTGTAATCTGCATCTATACCCGATCCATAGTGTGTGGTACAGAAATCCTCAAGATCCTCTGAAAAAATATCCAGCCAGGATTGGAACAAAGTACAAGCACTAACAGCAGTTCCACATATATTGACAAAAACTATAACACAGTGTAAAGAAATACAAGACAGATATGAAAAACTGGCAATAAGAAATACTGGAATAAGAAATACTGGAGCATGTCATCATCAATGTACATCTAGCAATGAACTAAAAATACAAGTACACGTTAGAACAATGAACTGGTATATATATGAATGCTAGAATCATGACTAGAACATAAGGAATACTAGATCAATATACTAGAGATATATGTCAAGAACATCTGACTAAGTGTGTGAAACATCAGCATATCATGTGATCGGCTTGGGATTGATCAGGCTTGCTATGTATGACTAGCTATGATTCATGTAAGGTTAGGCTAACCATCCGGATAGCTATGATGCGAGCAATAGTCAGGCTAGTCACACATAACAGGCTATGACGCATGTAATGGTCAGGCTGTACCGACGTGAGGTATGGATAAGCTATGATGCATGTAAAGTTTGGGTATGATCACATAAGCTACTAATATTTTCCCGTTTTTCCCAGCTAGCACGATGGATTCCAATCACGACTCCTTGTGACAGGTCTCGATGATGCCAACTCGTATAAACAACAGTGTCGGAGTCATGTACGCTATACAACAAGAATTATAGAGATAATCAACATAATGGAAACTGTCAGAGAATGTACTCGCCTGTGGTCCTTAGCTGGCAATACCAATTGTCACGCCCCGGCCCCGCCCGGGCCGCCGCTCCGCCCTGCCCCGCCCCGTGCGGCCGGGAATTAACGAACCGGACACGTATCACCGTGCCTCGGCGCGCCGGACGTGAATCACCGCGCCCGCCCCGCGGGTGCGAGGGAGGAAGGGAGCCAAGCGAATGGCCCGTTCGAGCTTTCGGGGGACGTGATGCCGCACGGGCCTGGGGTTGCGCCCGTGCAAGGCCAATCGTTTAAGTTGATAGTTGGCTATCATCGCATCAATCGAGTAAGCAGCGGAAAGGGACTTGTTGCAATGCAATGCATTAGCCAACTGAGTGTTCGGGACAATCGAGGCAACTTTGGGTTTCCTTTAGCAAAGGCACACGTTCGTTCCATACATTATGCCCCGTTATACGATAGCATTCTCGGGGCAACAATCGAAACCAGAATTTCGGGTCTTCGGGACTGTGGCATGCCTATCGCTTCCTCGGACGATCCAGTACCTGCGAACAAGTAAACTGTTGGGGGTCAGCACTTTTATAAGTACTGGTGAGATAAATCAACTGAACAGAAACAAGCATTCACTCAAACCAACACTAAGTAATCATGTTATAAAATATTACATTACTAGTGATCTTTCTAGTTTTACCTAGGTTTGTTTCATGCAGTTCTAGCAGAGTCAGATTACTTGTTTGGAAATATGTTGGAAACAGAGTTTCATAAGCAGTAAGCAAGCAAGCAATCCGTTCATGTTCCGGGGTGTGCGCAGCGTGTCTCGTGGGACTCCAGGGTCAGATGCAAAGCTAGACACACAATGCACATTCTTAGGGGCAGTCACTATCCAAGCCAACTCAATGACTTAGCTATATGCAGGGCGGTCCCCGAGTATCTCAGGATCGGCAGCGGTTAGTCCAGCATACCAATGACTCTTTTATCTGATGCTAATGGCAGCTGTGACTCATGGTTGCTTTCCACTATCTCTGTAGCAGCCGTGACACATGCAGTTCAGCTCTGCACCAAAAGCTATTGTCCGACCGCGTGCGAATGCATGGATCACTATCAAATAAACTCTAGTATGCAGACGAGACGAACCATCATAACGCAAATCCTTGTTGCGGGGCAAATCCGACTTATCACTTGAACACATTCAGGCACATTATGGTTCTCTCGAAGCATAGACGATAGTGAACATGTTCATGCACTCTAAGCAAGCGATCAGGATTCTCGTTTAGCAGACTTATTGTTTCAAAGACAAGCTAGGTGAGTTCGTTCATTAACATGCAAGGCAGGTTCTATCATTCTCTTAAGAAAACATTGCAAGCAAAAACTCAGGTTATTATTAAGGCGTGCAAGAATCAGAGAACGAAGTTCTGCCCACTCACCTTGATATATAACGTCGACGCGGAGCGGGGCGTTACATACTTACCAACCAACAAAAAGTTTCGTCCTCGAAACTTCAAGGATAAACTTCTCGATATCCCGAGTAGCGATAGTGCCGTCCCTCGCCGTACTCAATCGAAACAGTCAAGCAATTCAAGTTCAGGAAACATTTTGCACTTTGAGAATATCTATGGACTTATTGTATGGAACGCTCTTTGCAAAAACCATATCGATATCTCAGAGTCATAGCAACGGATTTTGGGCCAGAGAATCGATTCCGCTCTGATACAATTCTGTCACGCCCCGGCCCCACCCGGGCCGCCGCTCCGTCCTGCCCCGCCCCGTGCGGCCGGGAATTAACGAACCGGACACGTATCACCGTGCCTCGGCGCGCCGGACGCGAATCACCGCGCCCGTCCCGCGGGTGCGAGGGAGGAAGGGAGCCAAGCGAATGGCCCGTTCGAGCTTTCGGGGGACGTGATGCCGCACGGGCCTGGGGTTGCGCCCGTGCAAGGCCAATCGTTTAAGTTGATAGTTGGCTATCATCGCATCAATCGAGTAAGCAGCGGAAAGGGACTTGTTGCAATGCAATGCATTAGCCAACTGAGTGTTCGGGACAATCGAGGCAACTTTGGGTTTCCTTTAGCAAAGGCACACGTTCGTTCCATACATTATGCCCCGTTATACGATAGCATTCTCGGGGCAACAATCGAAACCAGGATTTCGGGTCTTCGGGACTGTGGCACGCCTATCGCTTCCTCGGACGATCCAGTACCTGCGAACAAGTAAACTGTTGGGGGGTCAGCACTTTTATAAGTACTGGTGAGATAAATCAACTGAACAGAAACAAGCATTCACTCAAACCAACACTAAGTAATCATGTTATAAAATATTACATTACTAGTGATCTTTCTAGTTTTACCTAGGTTCGTTTCATGCAGTTCTAGCAGAGTCAGATTACTTGTTTGGAAACATGTTGGAAACAGAGTTTCATAAGCAGTAAGCAAGCAAGCAATCCGTTCATGTTCCGGGGTGTGCGCAGCGTATCTCGTGGGACTCCAGGGTCAGATGCAAAGCTAGACACACAATGCACATTCTTAGGGGCAGTCACTATCCAAGCCAACTCAATGACTTAGCTATATGCAGGGCGGTCCCCGAGTATCTCAGGATCGGCAGCGGTTAGTCCAGCATACCAATGACTCTTTTATCTGATGCTAATGGCAGCTGTGACTCATGGTTGCTTTCCACTATCTCTGTAGCAGCCGTGACACATGCAGTTCAGCTCTGCACCAAAAGCCATTGTCCGACCGCGTGCGAATGCATGGATCACTATCAAATAAACTCTAGTATGCAGACGAGACGAACCATCATAACGCAAATCCTTGTTGCGGGGCAAATCCGACTTATCACTTGAACACATTCAGGCACATTATGGTTCTCTCGAAGCATAGACGATAGTGAACATGTTCATGCACTCTAAGCAAGCGATCAGGATTCTCGTTTAGCAGACTTATTGTTTCAAAGACAAGCTAGGTGAGTTCGTTCATTAACATGCAAGGCAGGTTCTATCATTCTCTTAAGAAAATATTGCAAGCAAAAACTCAGGTTATTATTAAGGCGTGCAAGAATCAGAGAACGAAGTTCTGCCCACTCACCTTGATATATAACGTCGACGCGGAGCGGGGCGTTACACCAATGTCCGGGTTCTAAAGTATCGTTTGAAGGATCCAACAGTCCTATAGATATATCATATAACACAATACTGCATCAGACATTACACTACACACACAATCAAACACAATGATCTCAGAGACTAAGCTAGGGGGGTCACGTCTGTAGTTGCTGTGCATAACAAACAGTCAATGGTATGGTCTTGCCAGTACGTCAGTGTACACATGGCAGTCTGCTAACATGTTATCTGGTCACAGGTCAATGTAACTATAGGGTATCCGTGGTTACGCTCAGGTCATCAAGTACATAGTCATATACTTACACATTATTAACTAACATATACAGTAATACTCATTAGTTACAATTATAATAGATATGTGTATATATATATATACTTTAAATAGAAATAATATTATGCACATATATATATATATATATATATATATATATATATATATATATATATTAACCATGTACTAGGGATACATATTCAACACATATACGTATGTATATACTTAATTGAGAATTATACTATATATATATACTAATCGGGTTCATACACATATAGGTATATACTATGTACATGTATCACGACCCTCACCCGGATATTCGGGCACGACTACGTGGGTACGTCCAGCCTACGCCGCAGTGTCAGCGGTAGTACGCTGTCTAGATCATATTCCCAGGTAATTTAAAATCTATCTCATCCCCAAGAATAAACAGGCAAGGATAATCACAGGAAATATGAATGCTAAGATTTCATAATATTTAATTTGTGACAACCAAATCCACAGTTAATACAAAACCAGAAGATAAATCGGGGACAAATCCGAGTACGGTGCTGAAAGAAAATACTAGCTAACTGGCTGACTACTCCTCAAAAGTAGTCTCCTGAGTATGAACCGGCTTCTCATTAGTATCATCTTCTACGCCATATGGGCCATAAAAGGTGGAGGCATAGTCCTCATCATCGCCTAATATGTCAACGGATCCAGTCAGGAAAGGAGAAAAGTACCAATACACAACAAGATTAAACTAAATATTTATGACAAGTAGAAAAGAAACTGACTAAGCATCATGGTAAGAACATGCACAATAAGTAGTAAAATTAACTAAGAGTTAAGCACTAAAAATCAGGAATATAAGTAAAACAGGATTAATTGCTATAAACCAGGGACATAAGTAAAACAGGAATATATTGAGACAAGAAAATGGAACTGCAACAAGACAAGAAACTATGTGTGTAAAATTGTGTATTTAGAATACATAGTTGGCATGTAGGGACTTATAAGGCTAATCAGGCCGTCATAGACGGCTATCAGACATGAATAATCGAGTGTCAGGCTGATGGTACAGTCGCGTACCAACAGCTATCAGACATGACAGGGGGAAGGGTAAACCACATGCCTCCTAGTATTCTCCCTCCCGACACGAAAAGCAAGACATGAAATCCAGTGTTCTAACACTACATGTAATCATCAATGATACCAGTAGAGCAAGAAATTAATTATCATAATATAAAGATTAAACTTGAAGTGCAGGTACTTGCCTGATGTTTGAATCCAATTACAGTTCTATCCTCGGGGAATATTCCAGAAATGTGTCCAAATGCTGAAATAAATATTAACATCATGCTCAGAAGGTATCAAATAGCTAGAAACGCCTGTCCTTAAGTCCAATTTGGAGACAAGGGCAAAACGGTAATTTCGGGTCAAAACGGTAATTTCGGGTCAAAACGGGGTCCGCATGTGGGCCCGCTTTGCACCGAAAAATGTGTCAGGGTCAAAGGTCTCCAAATTCACCAAACTTAGTGTCAACAGGTCAGGAACGATGATACGAACCCAACGGAACTTCCAGAATTGGATTCCGATGAGCCGATCATAAAATTGCCCGTCGAGCGGGACCTGTGGGGCCCACGACATGCGATTTCGTCAACGTTCTCAGAATCGTACCAAACTTGGTTCACAGGACCAGCGTATCGCTACGAGTCCGATGGCGTAAGTTTCGTTTTGATCCGACGTGTGTACAGAAAGTTAGGGCATGATTCAGAAAAGGCAGATACGGGGCGGTGTCCGCGGATACGCGTTGATCCCGGTGTGCACGCACATCCGAATCAACTTCTGCGAAATCCCACACGTCCGTATCGACGGCGCGCACATATCTGTGAAGACCGCGCGCAACCAAGTCATCCCGTTTGGCGGGACGTACCCAGTTCTGGGGTAAATCGGGTCGTTATTTTTCCTGTTTTTGGATCGCGGTGTGCGATCACCACAGGACGCGATGCCCCGAGCGGTTTATCCGGGCACCGAGAGGGTCATACAGGATTCGCAACGCAATTTACGGAATCAGAAACGGGGTTACGAGCAGAAAGATATGAGTACCTGAACAGGGCTCAAAATCGGGGCTTCACCGTGTCCGACACGACACGAGGACACTGTATCCTGTCCCGTGTCCGTGTCCGATTGAATTAGGGTTAGGGTTAGGGGATTCCTGCCGGAGATCCAGAGGCAGAGGAGGTCGAAGGCTGCACTGGCGGAGGTGACGGCGGGCAGCGGAGGAGGCGGTCGAGGCTAGGGCGGGGGCGCGCAGGGACGGCCGGCAGCGGCTGCCGGAGGCGAGCTCGGCCGCTGCTGCTGGCTGCTGTTGCTTCGGCTGCTGGCCGGCGGCATCTCCGGAGGAGACTGGTGGAGGAGGGAGAGGAGAGGAGATGCTGGCGGCCGGCGGAGCGGAGGAGCGGCGGTGGCGGCGAGGGTGGTCGGGGGAGGAGGTTCTGGCCGGGGAAGGGTTTTAATAGGGGGATGGAGAGGCGAGGGGGCCGAGGGAGGCAGCGCTGGGGTCGGGGTCAGGCGTAGCGGACGGGGGCGTGGCGCAGCGGCCGCGGGCGGCGGCGCCGGACGCGGGGGGGGGGGGGGGGAGAACGGGTCAGGGGGAGAGGGGAAAGCGGGTCCGGGTGGGTCGTTAGCGGGTCTGACCGACCCGAACCCGACCCGGATGGCAGATGGGCCGGGCTGGCCTAGCCATGTGGGTCGCGGGCTGGGCCCAAGTATTGGGCCGGGCTTGGGTTTAATTAAATAAATAAATAATAAATAAATAAATAAATAAATAATAAAATAAATAGTTTTTAGGTGATTTAAAATAGGTCCGGGGCCCAATAAATTCCAGAAAAATTACCCTAAGTCCAGTTTTTAATTCTACACCATAAAATATTATTTGCATAATATTTTAATATTATTTATTAATAATTAAAAATTATTTAATAATTAAAACCCTGATTTTAATTACAGAAAATTCCCAAAAAAATTCCAAAAAATTGTGAAAAAATTCAAGTTTAATATTTTAAAAATTCAGGGGGTTTACAACATGCAATCATATCAATATACCATCATATACTAAATACCATGTCTAAATACGTATGTAATATGATGGTAAAATATGCGGGTGCGCATACGTGTACATGCACGCGAGGGAAAATTGAACCTGGGTACGTGGGATGAGTCGTGTGCATCGAGGTCGTTGCGGAGTCAAAGTCGTTCAGTCGAGCGGGTCCGGCCTCCGGTCGTGTGCAGGCGACTTCTGGCGGTTGACAGCGGGGATGGTGAGGTCCGGCGTTGTGCAGGTCAGGCGGTTCAGTGGTGCTCCGATCGGGTCGTCAACGGGGTACAGCATTCGGGACAGCGGGTCAGGCGGTTTAGACGACGGGATGCTCCGGTCGAGTGGCTCGGCTTCAGGCGGTCGAAAGCGGGCAGGTTCAGTCGATAGGCTCCGGCATTTTTCGGTCGACGAGAGGAGGGGTGAAGGCGGGGACAGCGGGTCAATGCGAGCGGGATGGGGCGATCGAGTACAACGGTGGAAGTGGGGGTTGTTCATGTGGAAGAAGACGACGGCGAGGGGGTTCGTCCCAGCGGGGTTGAGGATGACGGCATGATGGGAAAGAGATGATGAAGGTGGTGATGAATAGTAAGGGGGGAGAGGTTCGGCTGTAACTAGGTTTAGATGAAAAAGAAAAGAAAAACACAAGGAAAGGAATATTTATATACAATGGGTTTGGGTTGACCTAGAAGTTGACTTTGGTCAACCCCTTGGGAAAAGGGTCTTCTCATGGGTATTTCAAGGGCTATGATTTAAATGAATTTAAAACGGAAGGCTAGGATGCATTGGTTCACGATTTTGGGGTCATGGTTCAAAGAGGTTGATGTTAAATTACACACTCCCAAAAATTATGGAAAAATACACATGAAGGAGAATTGGATTTATTTACGTGTCGAGTCCAACGGGATGGACACCTTAATGCCTTGTGCACAAAAGTGCCCAACAATTGAAAAATTACACGAAGTGAGATTTATGGTTTATTTAATTAAAAAAAGATGTAATTTGTGTTCTAAAATTAATTAGAAGTACAAGGGACTGAATTTAAGTGGGAAACAAGCATCACGAATGAAGTAGACTCAGAATAGAATATTACCCTAATTTGGGTTGCTCAAAATAGCTCGAGGTCGTGTCTCTAATTTGATTGGAACACACAAGGGTACAAAGTTAGATTTATAGGGAATTAATTATAGTCGGTCGCGATGAATACTGTGCGACTAAAATAAAGCACAACAAGATATGGTTATGAGTCATACTGAGATCAAATTAACAGTTTGGCACGTCTAGGACAAGAGTGTGAATTCAGTTGGAAGACAATGGCTAGTGTAGTGTTCTAATTATCAAAGCAACGATAAAGTGCAACAATCAAATAAAATCACAGCAATTTAAATATAATTAATTATCATGCAATCATTTATATATTACTTACAAAAAGACAAAAATACCCCTAATCTGAAATGTGGGGGTGACACCGTCATTCTGCCATGAATCCCTCAAAATTTCTGAACTGCCATGCTCGACTTCTCGCACTACCACTTGCAACGATTCCTGAAACCAAATACTTGCTCCAAATTTTTATCCGTATGCCATGTTTCACAGTGCACGTCCAACTTGCTCGAGTAGTACAGTGATTTGCTTCAACGTTGCTCTCTAGTTTAGCTATCTTCAAAAATCTATCTATCATAATTCTTGTTCTTGTCCATTCCTTAGCCCATCTTGATTCTCTCTATGTTCCGATTAGTCCACACACTCTCAATGACTCATGCATCAGTTCCAACATAAATCTTAAATCCATATTTTCTTTACTTATTGCCTCAATCCGTCTCAGTATTGCACGTGTTAACTTCCAACCTGAATTAATATCAACTAGACTTGCCTCATGTCCGTTTATGTCTTCTGGAGAATCCGTCTACCATCGTTGCACCATTTTGCCAAATTTTACTTTCGCTAAACCATGAGTCCAACTTCTCGAGTGCCAATATCGAAAATCCTTCAAGTCCGTATGAATCTATCGCATTGCCCCTCCAAACCAGATCATATTTTATTGCTCAACCAACAGCTCTAATGTGTTTCCAAAATTCGTAGTCGGTGCTCGTTATCCTTCGATTCACCCATTGCTCGCTCAAGCGTATCCCAACTGTTCGTTCCTCAAGCTCAACTCTCTCTTTGTATCCATGAATGCTGCACCAAACTTTCAAATCGTGCAAGCGAACTCTGATATTCAGCTTTCCATCTTAACGATCTTAACTGTTTCCAATACTTGGTCCGCACCAATCCTTCAAATTCTAAACACTCTATCCATTGCTTGTTCCGATCTTGTCCATCTCTCAAGTCCAATGATACTTCCATTTGCACAAGTCCATTCTCGATTGCTCCTCTCAACATTCGCTTGCTCCATTTTTTTATTCTTCCTAACTCAGCCGATGTGCACCAACCAACTTGTATTCTTGTTATCCGTGTCCGTTGCGGCAATTCCATTCATGTCTATCCAAAATATTCTAATACTTTTACTCACTATATGGTATAACATATACCACTCCGAATCAAGTTACTACTCGCATTACAGTTCCTTGCACTGATCCAAGATCCGTTCGAACCATCCCTTATGCAAGATCCTGCCATCCCCAACTCAAGTCTGACATGAAACTCAGCCAATGTATGAACCATCTAACTCTTCTGTCAATCTCGTTATACAACTTGTGCCATGTTCCATTCTCAATACTTCTAGCTATTTCTCAAACTGTCCGATACTTTTCGCTACACGAGCAACCCGTGCAACGATCTCTTCCAAGTAATTGTCACTACCACATCCTGAAAATAGGGGTATTTTTGTCATTTTATATATTATAGGTATTGTGTGTATTTATTTTAAATAATTGCATGATATATGTATTATATATAGTGTTCATTAATGCATGAGTTAGTAGACTAGACCTAGAAGCCCACTAGATGGACCCTCGACCGAAATATAGGATTGTGAATTTAATTTGTATTATTTCAGGATTAATTATTTAGGGTTATAATTAATTACCGTAATTTTATTTAATTGTTGCGCCTTACCGTTGCTTCGATATTTGGAGCGCTACCCTAGCTTTTGCCTTCCAACCAATTTCATATCCTTGTCCTAGTCGTGCCCGCCTTTCATTCTGACCTTTCTGTAACTCATAATTATGCTCTCTTGTGCTTCATTTTAGTCGCACAATATTCATCGCAGACGTTTATATTTAATTCTAAATCAATTCAACTTTGTATCTTTGTGCGTTCCAATCGAAATTGAAGACATAATCTCGACCCATTTTGTGCAACCCAAATTATGATAATATTCTATTTTGAGCCCTCTGCGTCCATGATATTTGTGTCCCACCTAATTTTAATCCCATGTACTTCTAATTAATTTTAGAACACCAATTATGTTATATTTTAATTAAATTAATCCAAAACCCCTCGTTGTGTAATTTTTCAATTGTTGGGCACTTCTATGCAAAAGTGCATTAAGGTGTCCACACCATTGGATAACACACATGTAGAAACCTATTTTTTTTTCATTTTTCTTCATGTGAATTTTTTCCATAATTTATTGGAGTGTGTAACCCTCAACATCAATCCACATTGAACCATGACCCTCTATTTTAAAAAATTGCAATCCTAGCCCTCCAATACCTACATGACAAGCCAAGCCCAAATTCCAAGCGGGGGATGTTGACCAAGTCAAAATTTTCTAGGTCAAACCAACCCCCTTACATGTGTATATATATATATATATATATATATGTATATATATATATATGTATATATATATATATATATATATATTCTTTTCCTTTATTTTTTCCTTTTCTTTTCCTATACCTAAAACCTATTCCAGCCGAATACCTAACCCCTACTGTTCACCCCCCATCTTCATTCTCCATACCCGACCGCCGGAGCCGGTCATCCCGAGCCGCTGAACCGCCGAGCCATCCTCGCCTGAGCGGATCTCGACCTCGCTGTACTAGCCGGATCAGTCCAACCGACCGCTGATCAACTCACCTGAGACCCGCAGACATCCCTCGATTGAACGCCACCCCGCGCCTGACTGCGTGCGCCGGAGCCGACCGGCTGAACGCTGCACGACCGGATTCTCCCGCCGCTAACCACCTGAGCCGTCGTGCATGACCCACGACTTTGCCTGAACCGCTGCCATCTCCCTCCTCGTCACGGCCCCGAGCCGCTGCGCCCCGCTCGCCTGAACACCCACCGCAGCCGAGCCTCTTCCCGACCTCCTCCCATCTCCACCATTCTCCCCCTCCGGTCGACTGAACGCCGGAGAAGCCCGTTGTCCCTGCCATTGACAACCACCACAACCCCCGCCATAGCCTGAAGCCCGCCGTTCTCCGCCCAGCCATCGCCTGAAACCGACCGTGCACCCCGCTGAACCTCTCCTCCACCCGTCCTCCTCCTCGACACCACCATTATCACCTCAACCACCACCTCTTCCAGTCCGACCTCCCTGAGACCCCTCATTCGTCCTCCTCGCCTGTGACTCGACCACCACTACCATCACGACTTCGTCCTCCTCCTCCAATCATAATCATCATCACCTCCATCGTCATCGTCGTCATCAACGTCGTCGACATTGTCGTCATCAACATCGTCGTCATCAACATCGTCGTCATCATCGTCATCGCCAATCTCGTACACGTACACGCTGAGGTAAAGGTGAAGAGTATTTTCTCTTGTGATTTGTTGTGTACGCATACGTACGCGTATGCGTATATTACTCATTTGGTATGTATATACATATATTTGGTATATGTATAAATATATTTAGTATATATATATATTTAGTATGTATGTATCTTATTCATTTGGTATATGTATAAATATATTTAGTATATATATATTTAGTATGTATGCATCTTATTCATTAGTATATGTATATATATATTTAGTATATGTATTCTATTGGTATACATATAATTATTGGTTGTTATATATATATATAAATATATGGTATGTATATATATATATTGTAAGTAATTAAATACTATGTTAATTATGACTGTAATATGTACATGCTGTATGACCCCTAGGTATAGCTGCGGATATCCCGTAGTTACGTTGACCCTGTGAATTGTTAGCAGACTGCCTTATGTACACTGACGTACTGGCGAGATCCGTATTATTTTGACTGTCTGATCTTGCACAACAATTACAGACGTGACACCTGTGTAGCTAAATGCACGCTTGATCCTGTTAGATGACTAGGATCACCCCTAGAGTACCCCTGAGTTCAGCGTAATTACGGTTATGTATGTGCTAGTGTTTTGGCTGATATTTTATTGTATTATATTATATGTATATAGGACCACTGAATTATTCTGCGAGACTTCAGGAGCAGGACATTGGTATTGCCAGCTAAGGACCCAGACGAGTACATTCTCTGATAATTTTTGTTATTTGATAATTTCTATAATTCAAGTATTTAGAAATGTTACATCTGATTCTTGACACTGTGCTACACGGACTAGTATATAGATTGGATCTGCAGTCATGAGATGTTACATTAGTTATCGTATGGACATTGTACACGATAATGATATTAGACATTGTACATGATATATTGGACATTGATCGTGTATCGTGACGTGTCATGGTTGGATCCACAGTACTAGTTGGAGACGGAGAAATTGCTAGTGAGAGATGTGATCAAATACCTATCGTACAAGTGTATATATCGCTAAGTGTTAAACATACACCTCACGTATGATTAGCCATGCCATGTAGCTATCGAACAAGTTCCTAAGCCGATCACATTTCGAAACTACGATTTCAACACTTAGAATAGTTACAGTTCTCCATTTCAGTTCATATACTACATCATCCCGTATATGATATTGTAGTTCTTTCTCTTTATTTCATATATGCACTGACTGTACCATATTGCCTATATTGCATGTCTCTTTATTTTGCCATTGCATTTATTTATTGTCTTCTCTCAGTATATAGCATCATCTATTTATTGTTTTATAGTCCTTATCAATTAACTGGAACTGTTATTTGGGTTGTACTTCGTTCCATCCTGACTGAAAATATTTTTCCAGACTGCGTCTTAGAGGACTGGTGTCCGACATTTTATGGACCACAGGGAGAGTAGTTGCAGACTTAGACCTTGTAGCCAGGTATGATTCCGGGAGGTCTAGCCGGGATCACTAGTTATTTAGTTAGTTCTTTTAGCATTTTATTGGTACCGGATTTGTTTTCGGCATACTTTGAGATTTGGATGTTATTGTTTGAGTTAGACTATTTATTTTTAGACTTGTGTTGTATTTTATTTATTTCCTTCGATATCTTATCGTGCTTTAGCTATGTGATTAAGTATTGTTCATATTATATTGTGATATCTGTGACTCCTTATGGAGTTGGATGCTCGTGTGAGAATGATTAGATAGCATTGTGACCTAGACAGTGTTCTACCGCCGATGCTGCGACGTAGGCTGGACGTACCCACGTACTCGTGTCCCTATACCGGGTGCAGGTCGTGACAAGTTTTTAGTGGCGGCCCATACAGGTCGAGCTTCGCAATTATAGCGATGTCGTGGTAGTGCGACGTCTTAGTTGTACTACTGCGTGCCTGCGATAGGATCTAGGATATAGCATACTAGGATGAGAGCGAATACTCAATCACAACTAGGAATATTTCCAATCCATTGATCTTGTTATCCTTATTCCATCTGAATATTGCCTTCCTTGAATATTTTTTCCTTCCTCGATGATATCGTATTCTTGTGCCTTAATGACTTCTTCTGGTTTTAATCCATCTTCAGGATGCCGCCGAATACCAGATCGCAGGATCAGCAGCAGCCTCCTAGGCAGACCCAGCTGGCTTGTCATTTCTGTAAGAAGTCAGGTCACCTTTGGAAGAGCTGTAGGGTGAGGCTAGGACTTTGTTTGTACTATGGTGCTGCGGGACATCGAATGAAGGATTGTATTCGAGCCCTTATCTTCCCGACCAGCGCGCAGCTCCAAATCATAGAGACCCAGTTAGGCTACCTGTGGAACCACAGACTGCTCAGCACCCGCGAAGGGAGCCACCCCAGCAGGGCGGGGCATTTGCGATGACGGTCAAGGAGACTGATACTACAGGTGATGTGTTAGCAGGTTCTGTTCTTTTTTGTCCTTCTGTTCCTTTATATTTGATTGATTGATTGATTCCTTAGTACCGTAGCTTGTATCAGTGATTTTTCTTGTTAGAATGTAGTTAGTAGTACACCCTGACAGAGACTGCAATACCATGACAAAAGATACCATAACCATATATGTTTCCTTAGATTTAGTATTGAATGACTGTAGTTTATCTCTATTGAGACATTGTGTTTGACTCATGTCATCATTTCTAATCTTTTATCGTGCCATTTATATTCTTATAGTTTTGTAATTGAGTATACATTATGAGCTATTGGGAGATGTTATTTTATTATCCTCCTTATGGAGTTGATATCATTGACAGGTTGTGAGTTATGTTAGTATATTATTGAGACCTAGACAATGTTTTACCGCCGATGCTACGGCGTAGGCTGGACATACCCATGACTCATGTCCAAATTCTAGGTGCGGGTCATGACAGTAATCCAACCCAATACCCAACTGTTTCTCATATTTGTTGTACAAGCAACTCGTGCAACTCTATCATGATATCCCCAAGCCAACTCAAACCTGCTCAGCCAATGCTCTATGTGATATGCCCAGGCAAAAATCCAACTTTCATCCAACACATTCGCTACATGAGCAACTCGTGCAACACTCCATCCTCATTCGATGCTTCTACCCACAATATGCCACATAACCAGTCTCGTCTGCCAACCAACTGATCCAATGATTCAATCAGAAACTCCCCAAACGACAAGCCAAGCCAACGCAACGACAGCTCTCTCAACTTGCTGCACAAATGCAACAATGCCCTACGACGCTAAGCGATCAACCGAAAACCAACGAAAGCAAAGCAAAGAAAAACAACATGCAGCCACAACCAGCAATATATAGACTTATTGCATGAAACATCCAATACGGCACCGAGTAGAGCCAAGAGCTAAACGACACACGGAAGCTATTTAGAGTTTGTGATGAAGTGAAGGACCAAGTCCGAGGAAATGAACCGGACGCTCTGATACCAATATGTCACGGTCCAATCTCCCGTAAGCTCGATCGTCCCCGCTGAACATGAATCACCACGTTGCATCGCTCCCGCAGGAAAATCGTTCTCATCGGGACATGATGTTGTACGAGCCTGGAGTTGCGCTCGCACAAGACGATGTTGTCAAACATCAAAGTTATCATCGAAATGACCAAGTTGCAGCAAAAGTCAAGTATTGTGTACCAAGCACACATCAGAGTATACGCATTGAAGCTCTCGAAAGGGTTCAAATAAAATGCCATAAAGGAGAATGCCACACTCTTGCTCTTTCTCTTGCCCACAAAGGTACTTACCGTTCATACATTATGTCCCGTACATCCAAGCAGTGCCACTACACCTACGTACATAAAATAATGCCCACAAACGTGGGTCAATACACAGTCGTACTGGTGAGCCGGGTAACCCACTCGTCTAAACCGACACTAAGTAGAAATGTGAATGCAAACAGTTATATGGTGATCTTTCTACTTGAATCCTAGATTTATTTTATGGCAGAGGTATAACATGTTAAGAAAAACTGTAAAGCAGGTTAAGCATGCAAGCATTCAACTCAAGCCAATATATAAGCAAATATATCCAACTCAAAAGAAAACTAGCATGCAAACCGTTCTACTCAAACCCAAGCAACACGAGAACCTATTGAACCATCATCCAAGCCTCAATATCCATCCTCAAACGATGCCACAATCTAAGCCTTATTATTCCTATCATCGAAAATGCACACTATTACCGAGGCAAGGTGGCCGTCGCCTACGCGAAAAGCATAAACCAAACCAAAGCAAAGCAAACCAACTCTTATCTATATGAAGTTGCTGGCCAAGCCATAAAAGACTGTTCAACTGCAGTTATACTCGATCCAGCGTTGAGTAGCTAACCCGCCTGGTCGCATCAAACTGCCAGCACCGCCCAAGGTACGTTACCAATTTGCTTCCTCCATGGTCGAACGGTCCCGGTGCCCCGGAGCCTTCCCGTTCGAGGAAACCAAACCCTGTGTGCAACAGGTTGTCCGTGACCGATGCAAACACCAAGTAGGTATGACGAGAGAATCGAGCATTCTCGTCCCACCAAACTATCTAACCTCAATCCAACCAACTATCCATAACCATTCTCCAACTATAGTCCAAGGCACCATCTCAAGTTATCCCCATAGGCACTATGCCGCTTCTCGACACAGTGTTCCAATTGGTGCAACACCCCTCGCTCAGAACAATCCCGTAGCATAATGCCCCAACAGTGGCACGATTCCCGCACCGATGCAGTTGTCCGATTTTGAACCACAACTGCACGCTTTGCATGACAAAGTGCCTAACTGATACTCGTGCACGGATGCACGCTCGCTCGCCCGTCCGAATTGCCTCGATGTTCCAACCAACATAATCCAATCAAGCTCCAACTGCCTACTCAAGCTCCAACTACCCAACGCGAAAACCAACTCAAGCCATAAATTGATTCCAACCAAACGACGTATACTCTATGCACGCCACAGTGTAGTGATTTCCAAGTTCCAGTCCAAGTGTTCAAGCCTTTACGTATGTTCCATATTATTAGGCATAAAGGAGTAAAGGAGAAGGGACAGAGCCCACTTACCAAGTCTGATTCCGTTAAGCATCCTGTCATGCCGATACGGTCGATCCCTTAAACACGTGGTCCGATGCAAAGCACGATCTACTCAATTGGTATGACCGTGCGAGCAGGCCGTGCTCTCTAAATCATCCAACCGATCGGACTAAGGAATACGGCATTATCGCTCTAATCCTGCTATCCCAGTACTGCTCTGAACTAATATCTGATTTTATCGAACTCCACTAGCGATCTGCACATAAAACCAACCCAATCAATACTTGTTCTCAAATCCAACAAATCAAAAATGTAACCAGCTATTGTCTCATTCAATCCGACTCAGCGTAATACACCGTGCGGTTGTGGGGCATTACACAAATGACGAGAACCGCCCAGATCTTCAGCAACAGCAAATCTCAACAAAACGTTCGCGTGGAAGCTTGTCCTGGATTTAATCCATACTATGTGCCCACAGTTAAAACCGTATTATGTTGAAGGAGCCCCTTGCAGCCACCAAACAGAGGCACATGCGGCACCTATAATCCATCAAATTATGACTATAAATAAGAGTAACTTGGACATTCCTAGGGGCTGGCTTTTTCTGCTTCATAGGAGAGATCATCCCCCAGACCCCCGACGAGGTACTTACGTGCACACAAGCTCAGGAGAGAGAAAGCAGGAGAGAGCATCCCCATTCCCACATCAGATCGTCAATGGAGTAAAGGAGACGCTACCGCGCTCAAGCTCCATCGTCACTACCCAGATCAAATATTGTACTTAGATCTTCTGCTTAGGATTTCTTTGTATGTTTGTTTGTTATTAAAAGAAAGTGTACCTAAACTCACTTGCGCGAATGGCGAACAATATCTTGCTACGTTCTATGTGTTACATATTTTATTATTCTACGCTACATGTGATATTATATTATTTCTCCAGCACGGACCTCATAGTTAGTCAGTGATCATAGCGTGGTTAGGTTGCTTGCTTGATTTATTGCATTACGCTTGAAGGAATCCAGATTTGGCTCTCGAGCAACAATATGGATTCGTACCTAGCGTACACGTACTACGGTGCATTATCTAAGGAGGATGGTCGTGTGACCACGGCACGAGATTCTATACAACCGTAGGGTTAATTAGGTAACTTAAACTGGTAGAAGCATTAGGAGGTAATGGAATCTCGAGATCATGCGTGGCATTTACCGGTAGGACATATATCCTAGGGCATCATATTGGTCCCCAACGAATACTGTATATTAGCTACAGTAGTAGAGTGCAGTATCCGGCTATATTATATATTATTACATGATTACTTGTGCGGTGGCCTTACGAGGGACCGGTGCTTACATATTATGTGTTATGTGTTTATTGGTTCGGCCAGCCCGCCTCACCATCAGTATGATATAAGGATTCCAACATTGCATTATTTTGCTGAGATAACTCGGACTCCATATAACAAGCCGTATGATTGATTGGCCGACTTAAAAGAGTAGTCTAGGGACATGAACTATTATGGTGCGACGGTTCAACCATTGTCCTTGTTTGGTTGTAGGGCTGAGCCAATGTGTCATAATATGTCATGTACTGAAGCTGCATATTATACCTATAATTTAGATTGTATTATGGCATTTGTGTTCTGGATTATATTGATGTGTTGTATTTTCGTCATGTTCATAATTGGTAATTCGTACCCTGTCTCGGCGTAGTACGATACCTCTTGTCCTTGTTTGGTTGTAGAGGTATCATACTGCTTCGATGAAAGGTTATACGCTTACAATTATGGCACAGATCTTATTTTATGTACTTTATTGGTTTTTGCTTCATTCACTTATGCTCCTTTGTGGTACTTGTTCTTGGGGCCTGACCCTGCTGGTTTTGTTTGGCCAGATTTAGCAGCAGAGCCCGATGATCTTGTCCTGTAACTGACCGATGGCGAACACAAGGAGGATGTCCGCTGATGAATTTGAGTGGGTTTCTTCTCCCCCACTATGAGTATCATTTTGTATTACCTTTTTGGCGTTTAGCCGACGACACTTGTTAGCCGGATTATCTGGACATCAATTTCTCTACATGATTGTATATTATTCAAATCGCAGTTGACTTACAGTTATGTACTCTTGGCAATCTACTAGTGTATCATTTTGTACTGCTTTATCTTACATGCTCATTCTTACTATTTTTGGTTGATAATTAAGACATAGAGATCCTTGACCCTAGGTGACTTGATTGTAGTATGCACCCCCTTGTCTCTAGACAACCTTAGCACATTATGGATTACTTCGATATTCCGCAAGGTGTGGTTGGCTGAGTCATTCCTCCGCTCTCCAGTATTCTGGTTCTGGGACGTGACATAGAGCAATGGTGGATCCATAGTGGAGATCTATTCACCCTAAAGCTGGTATCGTAGAAGGTTTGAATCAGCTTGGCTTCAAGATCAGGACTTCTCGAAAGCTTTACATGAATCATGGAATTCTATTAATACAAGAGACTTGCAATCAAAACTCAAAGAACTTCTTCCTATGCTTCATAAATGGGGTAGGAAACACATTGGTAATCTAAATGCTGACATCAAATTTCAAGAGAATAAACTCTTATACATCCAAAGCCTACCTTCTACCGAAGCTAATTACAATCAGGAACGAAGAATTCAGATAACCCTCAACAAACTGCTGTTACAAAAGGAATTATATTGGAAGCAAAGATCCAATATTTTTTGGCTCAGGGAAGGAGATAGGAATACTCGATTTTTCCATATGACTGCAACCAATAAAAAACACAAGAACACGATTACTTACCTGCGAAAGGAGAATGGGGAAGAAGTAACTGATCATGATGCAATTAGTCAGGCCCTTGTCTCTCACTTTGATGCTCTATTCAAAGCCACTGAAACATTGCTAGTTCCTTAACATATCCTATCAGAGATCAACAAAATAGATCCTACAAGTAATGAAGCTATCTCCTCCAACCTATCAGAAGAATAAATTAGAGCTACGATCAAACAGATGGGTCCTTACAAATCTCCAGGTCCAGATGGCTATCCAGCTTACTTTTATCAACAATGCTGGAACTCTATGGGTCAAAAGCTAATTGCTCAGATTTAGAACTTCTTTGCATCAGGTGAAATACCCCCATCCCTCAATCACACATATATTGCCCTGATACCAAAGATCCAAAACCCTTCCAAACCTACTGATTTTCGGCCTATGTGATATACAAAATCATCACGAAAATCATAGCCAACAGAATAAGACCTTTGCTTCATAACCTCATTGGAGCCTATCAAAACGCTTTTGTCCCTGGTAGCTATATTGGTGATAATGTTGTGATAGCTCAAGAACTTTTACATTCCATCTCCAAATTCATTCCTACCAACAGCTCATTCGCTCTCAAAATAGATGTCTAAAGCGTATGATAGGCTCAGTTGGGGGATTATCAGTCAAGGTCTTAAATGCATTCGGTTTACAAGGTCATACCCATAAGCTCGTTATGCAATGTATCTCGACTGCCTCCTTTGCTATCCTCGTCAATGGTATTCTGTCTGCAACAAGCATCCCTAGTCGTGGTATTCGCCAAGGTTGCCCCCTATCTCCTTATCTTTTTATTATGTGTATGGAAATAATTTCAATCTTTATTCATATCATGGAGAGAAACATGCTCTTTGAGGCTATCAAAATTAATAGAACATCTCATACTTACTCACATTTGGTTTTTGCGGATGATCTTCTTATCTTCGGGAAATGCTCTCTACACAACCTTACCCAAATCAAAATCATTCTCCAAACCTTCGAACTTTGGTCAGGCCAACAGATCAACTTCACTAAATCTTCTATATTTTTCTCCCACAAATTGGATTGCTACATGCGCCAACTATATCTTCACCTCCTTGGAGTCAACTTGATGTTAGCCTCTGATAAGTATCTAGGGCATAATCTACTGTTATCTAAAAAACATCAATCCACCTTCACTAATCTCCTTCAATTGAGCAACTCCAAACCCAGGGGTTGGAAAAGCAAGTGTCTTTCTCATGCTGGACGTACTACACTTATTAAATCAACCCTTGCTTCTCTGCCAACTTACTACTTATCTTCCTATGGCATTCCTAAGAAGCTAACACACTCTCTGAGTTCACTACAGAGGAACTTTTGGTAGGGTAATAAGGAGGATGCAAAGAGGCTACACTATACTGCTTGGTCGACTTCACCCAACCTAAATTTCAAGGAGGCCTGGGTATTAGAGATCCCTATATTATCAACATGGCCCTCCTGACCAAACTAGCTTGGCGTTTTCTCACATCTCCTAACTCAATCTGCGTAAAATTGCTTAAGAACAAATACCTAGCATCTTCCAATTTCTGGGCTGCCAAACAAACTGCATCCTCTTCTTGTATCTGGTCGAGTAACCTCAACAGTAGATAATTTCTCTATAACAATGTTATTTGGTCAATTGGAGATGACACCCAGATCAATATCTGGAATGAACCTTGGGTCCCTTCTCTTCCTAATTTTACAGTTTCTGGATACCAAATTGCAAGCCAGTGGGTCACTGTTGTAAGTGATCTTATCAATAAGAATACTTGTTATTGGAAGGAGAACCTTATTATGTTACTATTCCCACCCCCATGAAGCTGCACTATCTGCAATATCCAGCTATCTGCAACCTGCACCAATGATCAACTGATGTGGATTCACACGAAGAATGGAGGGTTAAACTCCAAAATTGCTTACAGGTTTATACATGAAGCATATAACGGGGCCAATTTGTCTACTGGCCAATCTGAGCTCAAGGAATGGAGCAAGCTTTGGGGACTCGATCATATCCGCCCGAGGGTGTTAATATTTGCTTGGAGGGCCCTCACCAATTCTCTTCCGACCAAATCTAACATCCATCGGCGAGCTCAACATATTGATCCGAACTGTCCACTCTGTAAGGTACATGTTGAAACACTAGATCGCCTCATTTTACACTGTCCTATTTCAGGTACTTTTTGGTAAGGGAATCATGAGTTCTCAAAGCACATTCAGCCTCAAACCACACTACCTGTATTCATATCCAACATTCTCAAAGAAGGAGATCAATCGATAATGTCTGCATGCCTATACCGAATGTGGATTATTTGGAAAACGAGAAACAAAGCACTCTTAGAAAACAAGACAGTCAGCACAACCTTCATCATTGAGGAAGCTCGCAAAAATATGAAGCACTCTCCAATGGTCCTGCAAACTCCTATGTTTCAACCATCACTTCACTACAAGATATAGTATGGATCCCACCCTCTGCTGGGAAATGGAAGATTAACTATAATGGCTCTTTCTTGGATGAGACGATGGCGGCAACAGCAATCCTCAGGGATGAGGTTGGTATCTTCTATGGTGCACTATCGAGAAAGCAAGAAGGAGGATCCCCACTTGAAGCGTAAGCTATGGGCCTTCGGTTAGCAATGGAAATATGCAACATGAATGATCTCTCTGGTGTAGTAATAGAGGGTGATTGTAAACCACTTGTGGATTCTCTTATGGATCCAAATTCAGGCATTCTATGGGAATCTCGCCATACTATTGAAGAGGGCGCGCAGTACAGAGTACAGACAGAGATATTACCTTTTCTTTTACTCCTATATGTACCGATCAAGCTGCACATTTCCTTTCCTATGAAATAATGCTTCATTACCAACCTGCACTGGTATTCCGATTTGAGGAAATTCCTTTCTGTATTTCAAAACATATCTTCAGTGATATGTCATTCTGTAACTATTTTAGTTATTAATGAATTCCTATATTAAAAAAAAAACTTATCAAAAGAATAAATAGAAAACATAATCAGATGAGGGATAATAGGCAGGTGGCCCGGCCGGTGGGCAGGGCAGGCTCTGGCCCAACGCAAGAGCCCAGAGCTGGCACTTAGATACATTAAAAAAAAAAAGAAATTTTGAGTTGCCCCTCAATTATTTTACCATAATTTAAGGTGCACCATACTGAATTACTATAATGCATGAAACCTCCCACTTTTAACGAAAATTGTCAAAATACTCCTATTTATGACCAAAATATTCTCAAATAAGTGGAGTGCACCTTGAATTATGACCAAAATACCCTCAAATAAGTTGGATGCACCTTGAATTATGATAAAATAAGTGGAGTGTAACTCAAATTTTCTCTTTTTATTTATGTAGGTCAAAAGAGTTGACTGTTAGTCATTGAAATTTTTCGTTAAAAGTGGAAGATTTCATGTATTATGGTAATTTAGTAGAATGCACCTTAAATTATGGTAATACAAATGAGGGGCAACTCAAAATTTATCTTAAAAAAATCATTGTATGTAAATGAACCAAAGTCCAGAGTCCATTTACATGTAGTTTTAATAAGTTCAAAAAATATTTTTTAAAAATCAAATATGTAAACGATGTTGGGGCTCTCTTTAATGGATTGAGTTTAACAATCATTGTCTATATTATTTTTCTCCCGTCTAGACATCGTTCTCTGCTTGTATTTTTATCTTTTTTTTAACAAATTTAAATTAAGTAATTAAATAAAAAAATGTTAATTATTTTGTTTGTAAAAGAACATCATTTAAAATTTTATCATGGGCCTTAAAAAAAAGGATCGGTGAGGATGGTGAGAGTGGATGGGTGAGAGAAGGAAAATGCTAACTTAATCATGGGCGGACCAGTCCGTCCGTCGCGTGTCGCTATCCCATTGTCCCTCTTTCCTTATTGATTTGGTCTCACCACCGATTGATCTGTCAATGGAATGACGACACGTGACGGACGGACTGGTCCACCTGCGATCAAAATAGCAGTTCTCGTGAGAAAAAAGAGAGAAATTAAACATTATGGAAAAAGAAAATTTGATTTACCAATAACTTTTGTTGGTATTTTTCAAAAAAACAAAAAAACAAAATGAAAACCTTTTCGACACTATAACCCCTTCGTTTTTTCTTTTTTAATTCAACACACACAATGTTATTGAAAATCAGTAATTTACTACTAGCAATTCACACGTGAGGTAGAAACCGGATGCTAATAGTTTTAGTAACTCCAACGAAATATGATTAGACGAGTTTTTTTTTCTTTTTTTTAAGTATTCTTAGAGCTGACGAGTTTTTTTTTTTTTTTAAGTATTCTTAGAGCCAAGACTAAGGCCATCTCCGATGAAAAATTCTATATTTTCTATTTTTATGATTAAAAAAATTAAACCATAATTTCTATTACAATTTCTATCGAGAATCTATCATACGTGACGTTGATGTAGGATACAAAATTTCTATAAAAGTTTATATATATAAAATCTCTCATAAAAATTATCCATCTCTCATATCAATTAATATTGAGTCCTACATTATTAAATTGATTCTTATATTTTCTGTCACATGTGAAAAAATGGACAACCGTTGGAGAGTATTTTTAATTTGTTTGCAATTTTTATGTAGAAACTTTACCAACTAGGATATAAATTTTCTTTGAGCCGAGACTAAGGCCATCTCCGATGGAAATTTCTATCTTTTCTATTTTTATGATAATTTTTTTAAATTTAAACAAATTTTTTTATTATAATTTCTATCGAGAATCTAGCATACGTGACGTTGATGTAGGATAGAGGATTTCTATAAAAGTTTATATATGTAGAAACTCTCATAAAAATTATCCATCTCTCATATCAATTAATATTGACTCCTACATTATTAAATTGATTCTTAGATTTTCTGTTACCTGTGACAAAATGGACAACCGTTGGAGAATTTTTTTTGGTTTGTTTGTGCAATTTATACGTAGAAACTCTACCAACTAGGATTTTTTTTTAAGTACAATATTAAGTAGGATGAAAAACTCAATTTAAAAAATTTCCATTAGAGATTGCCTAATTATATAGCAGTGTTGTGTGAATTTATGTGTTAGATTATTGTTTCAGTTCTTTTAATAAAATTGTAGAACTTGATTAAAGTACACTAGATTTAAGATTTTTATTTTATTTTTACAACAATACTTAGAAACGGTTTTAAAAATGAACCGTCTAATCCGTATGTATATCATTATTTAAATAAATTAAAAAATTAATAAAAAGATAGCTAAATAACTACCTAAATATTATATTAATTATTTTTAAAAAATTAACCAAGCATTTAACTACCTAATATGATATATTTATAACGAAATAATTCTAACTCAAGTGGTTAAGGTGAGAAGCATTTTCTTTGATTGTTTGAGTTCAATTTCTAGAAATAACATTTTTTTTTAATAAATTTATGTTTAATTTTATATATAAATATATTTTTACGCACGTGCAATATACGTGCACATTACTAGTTAGGAATAATATGTTGGTTATGGAACCACCCGATGTATCATGGATTTGATTTGATTTGGATGGTTAAGATTAAAAGACGTAAGACCCTTATATATATATATATATATATATATATATATATATATATATATGCAAATGACATCTAACCTAGTGGTTAAGATCATGTATATTATCCAGGAGGTTGCGGGTTCGAGCCTCCTGACCCCATTTGAAGAATTAAGTGGTGATTTGATGATGGATGCAGCGTATGTGCGGTTCAAGTGCGATGCAAAACTGTCATATATTTACGAAACTCCAACAACAACAGTGATTATCACTTTCAACCTTTCAAATCATCAACAATAAAGAAGAAAAAGCTAGCTTTTGAGAAGCGCACCAAATTTGGTGGAAAAATATTTGCAGGCCTACCACGAATAAAAAGGGTACCTGGTGCCGGCTGTCGACCAAACCCAAGTCTCGTGGGCGTGGTGACTGCCAGCCTTCGATGGAAGCAACGCAACGGAATCCCCGTCGCCACCGCCCCCGACCCGACATTATCAAAGAATATATTTCCCTTTTATATTTCCCACTCCACTCCGAAAACCCTAACACTAGATTTCTCCAGAATCACTTCCTTCCGCAATGAAAGAACTCGATCTCTTTCTCCACCACTCCTTCTCCTCCTCTACCAACGAATCGGTGCTCTTCGGTTGCGGCGGCCTTTTTCTGGAACAGTCGGTTCCGAAATCGCTCTTGTCGTCGACCTCCGCTTCGAACTCGTCGGTCTCGTTCCCGAGGCTGAGATCGAGTCGGAGAGGGAAGGGTTTCTTGTCGGTGAGTCTGTCGGTGAAGGGGAGCGTTGAGGGGTTCGTTCAGGAGTCGGAGGGGTTTCTCGAGAAGGATGGAGAGGGAGGGGGGAAAGGGAAGGAGGAGGAAGAGGAGAGGGCGGTGGTGGTGGCGGTGGAGAAGAAGAAGGAGAGGGTTCGTGGTGCCGGAGCTATTAACACCACGAAGCATCTTTGGTCTGGAGCTGTGGCTGCGATGGTCTCGAGGTAGTAAGAACTTAACCCAATTTTTTTTTCCGCTTATCACCAGTATTGGCATTTCAAATTTTAATAGTGTCCTTCAAATGTAGAAGATTGGTAAGTAGGAAGCATGAACTTGAGCCAATTTTTTGCTTATAAAAGAATTTACACTACTGGCATTTCAAATTTTGATTGTGTCCCTGAAATGTAAAAAATTGATAAGTAGGAAGCAAGGACACTTCATACTCTCCAACATACACTAGGACACACCAAAATTAGTGTCTGTGTCCATATGGCCTTTTGTATTGTATATTTGTATTATTGTCCGTTCAACATATATTTTGGTAATTTTAGCTGAAGTTTCAAAGAAACTGAAGGCATTATTTACTTGTAGACAAGTGACCATGTCGATAGCAAATTGATCTTCACACTTAACAAGAAACAACCCATTGTCTGGTTCAAAGTTTGTTATTAGTATTTAGGTACATTTCTCTGCAGTTCTGTAGGTCGCCTTATTTATTCAGAGGAAGTTTTGTGACTTGGAAAGGTAAATATAGAGAAACAGTGACCCTTTGGACTTAAAAATGACATTTTATTCTTATTGTTCTTTAGTTAAAAGGAATGTAATACGTGACACCTCGAACCATCAAGAACATGGTTTTAATTTAAATAAACAATTTGATTTTGCATGGCAAACATGTTTTATGTACTTATTCTACAAAAAAGAAACATACAAACATTTACCTTGTGTAATTTATATTCTGAAGTGACAAAGTATTTATAGACTGTAGGGTATTAACCGTTGCATACAGTTTTAAAGGTTTGAAACCCATTAGTTAATCTGCTTGCCAAAATGTGCTTTTGGTGGGAAAGCATCAGTGGGGAAATAAATCCCCAGCATCATTGGGAGGTACATGTGCTATTTATTATGCATTTTAATATATTTCTTTGTAAGTGCAAGAACATGATTTTTCCTAGAGTGATTTGGATTTTGGAGTATGCATTGTCTTTAATACATGACACTAGGAGGTAACCTGCCATTTGGATATGCATTTTAAGCTCATGCAACCAAGGAGATCCTCTGAGTTTCCATAGACTATAAAGAGTCTAGACGAAAATGGAAGATGATACAATTTTCTACATAACACATTAAGCTAAAGGATGTAAGGAGTAGCAATCCCATTGCTTTTATATATTGTTTGCAGTTCAATTTTTTGATTAGAATACATCTCCCCTACTTTGAACATATTTTGAAGTAGTTTTCTCCCTTCATTTTTTTGGGATCTTCCTTCTTTTATTTTCTTCTGTTATTAATTTCGTTTGTGCTCTTTGTGCTATAAGAAGCTACCTTTTCATAAATATTACATTTTATAATTTGTTGGGATAATAAAATCTTTTTGTATCAGAACTTTTGTTGCTCCACTTGAGAGGCTAAAGTTGGAGTACATAGTGCGTGGAGAACAAAAGAATCTATTTGAGCTCATCAAGCAAATTGCTGCTACACAAGGTTTAAGAGGCTTCTGGAAGGGAAATTTTGTCAACATTCTCCGTACGGCTCCATTTAAGGCAGTTAACTTCTATGCATATGATACATATAGAAAACAGCTACTAAAATTATCTGGCAATGCTGAAACAACAAACTTTGAAAGGCTTGTTGCAGGTGCCGCAGCTGGCATAACAGCTACAATTCTGTGCATTCCTATGGACACTGTATGTAGCTTTTGAGTCATTTATAGATTTATCTTATTAGTTATATTAACTGTGACAACTCATGTTTAACAATGGACTAGTTCTGAAGTTGGCATTCCTGTTAAAATTAGAAGGCTAGTTCTTTAAGTAATATGTACTTTATGTTTGTCTTGTGCACATAATTTTCTTCTTCCGTAATCATAGTATTTACTTATGAACATCAAAATCCAGATCCGAACAAAGATGGTAGCGCCTGGAGGCGAAGCCTTAGGTGGTGTTATTGGTGTTTTTCGCCACATGCTCCAAACAGAAGGATTCTTTTCTTTGTACAAGGGTTTAGTACCCTCCATCATTAGTATGGCACCTTCAGGTGCAGTTTTTTACGGTGTTTATGACATATTAAAGGCAGCTTATCTTCGAACGCCAGAAGGAATGAAGAGAATATCTCAAATCAACCAACAAAAAGGTCAAGAGTTAAATGCCTTGGATCAGTTAGAGTTGGGCCCCACGAGGACCTTACTATATGGGGCCATCGCTGGTGCTTGTGCAGAGGCTGCCACATATCCATTTGAAGTAATCAGGCGACAACTTCAGATGCAGGTTCAGGCAACAAAAATGAATGCATTTGCAACTACTATGAAAATAATTGAACATGGTGGCGTTCCTGCTCTTTATGCTGGGTTGATTCCGAGTCTGTTACAGGTATTTATACCAATTGTTTTGACTAATTTAGTTTTATATCTTGGATTGGAAGCTGCATCGTTTTGTTTGCACCAGTGGGATCAGTCAAATGATTTCCATAGATCTTTAAATTGATTGATGGAAATTGAACCTGCCCTATTGACTTGCTTTAACATATCAAGTTTATGTTATAATTTTTGTATTTTGTTACGGAACACATTTCTCCCAAATTTATTTTAGTAGTCTATCAAGACTCTCTTTCTAGGGTGTATATTTTTGAATTAGTCTTGTTTACATAATATCTACAGTTTGGAGTTTCAAATTTCCTCCTCCCCCCCCCTACCTTGCAAACTTTGGGAGGTCAGAACTTAGCCGACCACCCTTGGTGTACCCAAGTAGAGAATTGTTAAGTGGATAGTATCAAATTGGATGACTTGTTGTTCTCAGTACTCAAATGGTATGCATTATTAATGAGGTTGGTGCGCAGTTAGAATTTGCCTGAAGTCACTAAGGGTCACAGCATCAGGAAATAAATTACGACACTACTTATTCATGTCGACCTGACCAAGTCTGATAGACACCCACACTGGTTTTCTATGATTAATACACCAACAATGTTAAATAAGCATTTACCTTAACACACTCATCTAAGGTTGGTTACTGATACACTGGGTTACTTGGTTGATTTATCGCAATTATGCACACACTTAGAATTTTCAATTAATCAGGCACCTGATAAGTCCTTTTTTAGAACAATGTACCCCAACCAAAAGGTTGTCTCTCACCAACATATTTATCAATACTTGTGTACTCTTTTCCTCGAGGTGAAGTTTGAATTTCTGCATTTTATCAATTTCTGAGGCCTCACTCAAATTGGCAGGAAGAAACTAAGCTAGGTCGAGGCATTACTCAGGCAGGCTAAATCTTGGGTGGTTTTGGAATATGTCAGACCATTTTGCAGGGGTAGTCCCAGACACTCTTTTGAGTACTAAATTCATTCCATTGTAGTGCACCTATTATCAAGTTATGATCTTCAAGACACTATATGACTTGACTGATTTACTTTCCTCTCTTTGGGTTCCTACAAAACATATTATTTAATTTATTGGGAAGCAAGTAAATATTAACTGCTACTTGGTCTCCTGAGCAGTTTCTTACTAGATTCTGTTTTTAATGTTCCAGGTTGTGCGGGGGTCGGGGGGGTTGATTTTATGTGGCTAATGAGGATTGAACTTGTGAGACCTCTTGGTTGAAAGCATGTAAACTTAGCAACTAGGCTAACATTGGATTGTGATTTTTTCATAAAACACTATATATATATAATAGTATAAACATATCTATATAGTAGGAATGCAAAAATCCGGCACCCCCTATCCGGGTCTAGCGTGGGTCCACCCCTGCCATTTTGGACACGATGCCCATGTCTTTTAATTCTATCTTTTGATGCCTTCCACTGGCTCTAGCAATGCTGGGAGCTAGGCTGGTGGTGGCTGGAAGAGAATCTCCTTGTAGGCTGAATTTGGATATTTTGTACTGCAAGTTTAGTCAAGAGCTTCGTTCAGCCCGTTTGGAACTAACTAAAGACATGCAATACCCCTCCAATTTCCAGTAACCAAATGGACCCTGCCAACTTAATTAGAACCTTAACAGAAATCAGAATCTCTTTTTTGTGAAGGTCCCCAATAATTGCACAGGGTAATCCCTGACCAACAATCACACATATAATGTAGATGATTACAAAAACAATTATTTTAAGGTGTTTGCCACTAGAATACTTTACATTTTTGACGCAGCTACTTGATAAATGTTTTGGGTATATTTTGTTACTTTGTGAAAACTTCAAATTTATTACCATTTTTGTGACTTTAGACATTTCTACAAGAATTATCTTGCACTTAAAGACATGCTTTGAACGGCTGATCAATTTTAGTTCATGAGAACTTTGTATTATTTTTTTTTATGTGAATTGTGTTATCAACCATTTTGGTATTGATATACCTTATTGAATTGTTTTTGGTGTTTACTAGACAAAGTTGAGCCTCATGTTATTCCCCTTCTAAAGTTTAGCTTGATCTTACAAATAGTGTCTTTTGTTTAAATGAATGCTATGCTTTCAACAAAGTAGTCTCAACTCATAAAGAGTTTCATTTGGCTATAATCCTTTCTTTTTAAACAAATTTGTTTAAGCGTGATACTCTAGGTTGCGTGGACATAAATACAGATACACGTGTACGCACAATATGGAACTATGGATTTATGATTTGAGAATGGTTAAAATTCTAGGATATTGGTGCAGTATGGTGGTCATACAGTACTGTTGTACATAATATGTAAACAATCCTAAAACAGATCCACTTAAATTATTTTTTCTTTGTTTCTGATGCCTATATAATGTTTGGCACAAGCTTTTCTAGTATCCAAATGCATGTCAAGTTATGTTTGGAACTCTTAGAAACTAGACATCAGCCGGTATTGTCTCACCCATGTGTTGTGCAAGTATTCATTTTTATACTTGTCAGACATGGATATGGTTCTCTCTGGAGGCATGTCTGTGCAACATTGGTGATATTATTTACTGAAGGGTCTGTGTAAGGTGGCGTCTTTTGCTAGAACCTAAGAAGCATGAACACTTCAAAAATGTGGGGTTTTGTGTGTGTCAGACACGTACCAGACACTCCAAAATACACTAGGACACCAAATAGAGCTGTGTCCACGTCGCTGTGTCCTTACCGTGTTGTATCTGTGTATGTGCAATAACATAGGCTAGAACACTTAGAATTCACTGTTCTGAGGAACTTACTCTAAGAAAACTCTTGTATTGGTTGTCAAATCAGATTGACAATTCTTCGAAGGTTAAAAAGGTGAACTAATATGTGAGGCACGTCTCTTTTGCTAGAAATCTCAGGAATCACTGTTCTTAGAAACCTACTCAAAAAATTCTTATCTAAATTGTCTGTTAGAGTTATTTTATTTTGTTATTTATCATATAAGGGTATAATAGTAATTGTGGGTGTATTGCATATCAATATAAATAGACATGAGATGTAACCTAGGATTTTATGTTCTTGCAATCTTCTATCTCATATTCTCTATTCTCCTACTTTTTTTCTTCTTTTCTCTCCATTTCCAAACTTCACTTGGTATCAGAGCATATTTTAAAAGTACTGTACATTCCATCCACGATAGGGCCATTCGAACTCGGCCGTGAGTTCGATAGGGGTTAAGGGCGGCAGCCCCAAAAAAATTTTGATGTTTTTCGTCTACTTTTCATGATTCGTCGTTCGTTGCTCGTTGTTCATGGTTGTTCGTGGTTCGTTTGAGATCTAGGGTTTCTATAGATCTTCGTTGGTTATTCGTCGTCGGTTGAGGTTCGTTGTGAGATATAGGGTTTCAAAGATCTCGTCTTTCTGTTGCATCTGCAAGTATGGTGGAGACCGAATCTTCTGGCGAGGTTAATAGTGGTGGTGGTAGTAAATGTGGTTCTCCTTTTAGTGTTATTCATAATGATGAATTGGGAAAGTCGATTACAGCGGTAAAACTCAATGGTGCGAACTACCTTGCCTGGTTCAAGTCTATCAAAGTGATGTTAAGGGCGAAGAAGAAGTTGAAGTTTTTGACGGAAGAACCCCCGCCTGAAACTTTCGCTGAGTATGAAGATTTGATGAGTGCAGATGCATACGTTATGTCGTGGTTGTGGCATAGTATGGAGCCGCATATCGCTGCTAATGTTCAGTGGTGTGAATCAAGCAAACAAATTTGGTCATCTCTGGAAGAATCATATTCGCAGAAGCGAAACATTGTCCGTATCTATGAGTTGTACGAGTTATTGTTTAATACAAAGCAAAATGAGAAGCCTGTGAATGAATATCTGGCTTCAAAGAAGGCTTTGTGGGAGGAACTGCTTCAATATCATCATGTTACTACTGATTTAAAGGAAGCTCAGAGACAGAAGGAAGAGTTTCATGTTTCATTTATCCTAGCCGGCTTGGATCCTGCGTTCAAACCTTATAAAGCTAAATTTTTTGCTGGAGAGCAGTTACCTACGGTGGCAGATACTTTCTTCCGTCTCGATCGTTCCTTTCTAGGACAGAGTTTTGTGGTGCCGAGTACTGACTCTTCTGTCCTAGTTTCTAGTGCTGCTGGTCGTGGTGGTGGACGTGGTAGTGGATGTGGCGGCACATATGGTGGTCGTAGTTTTGGTCGAGGAGGAGGCCGTAGTGGTAGAGACAATGGTCGTGGTGGTGGTGGTGGCCGTGGTCAACCACGGAAGTGTAACTATTGTGGAATGTTCGGTCATGTCGAAGACTATTGTTGGGACAAGTGGGACAAACCAGAATATGCACATCAAATGCATGCTGAAAATATGCAGTCCTAGGTCACCACTTCTGCTCCCAGAGATGATACTTCGGGTTTCAATCAGACTTCAACGTCCGATACCTCATCTTCATTTGAACAAATCCTCCAGAAGTTGAACGTGCTTGCTAGTACCACCTCCCAATCTACTGCAACCATGGCACATATAGGTAAATCTGCTTTTGTGGCAATTCAGTCATCATCCACCTCTTGGGTCATCGACTCAGGAGCAAGCTCTCACATGTCTGGTATAACCTCTCTCTTTCATAATCGTAGTCCCATGAAACATAATATTATCTTGGCTGATGGGTCTACTCGTCCTGTGCTTGAAATGTGTCATTCACTCTACTCAATCACTATCATTATTTGATTCATTATATGTGCATAATTTTTTATTTAATTTGTTATATGTGAGCCAGTTAACCAAATCTCTTCAATGTTCTGTGACATTTTCTTCCAATTCGTGTGTTTTTCAGGACCTTAGGACGAAGATTGGTTCGGGGCATGAAAAAGATGAAATGTACTACTTGGATCTACCTGGAAAGGCTTTTACTTCTGTTTTTACTTTTCCGTTGCAGTGGCATTATCGTTTGGGACATCCGTCTTTGGCTAAGTTGCGTCAAGTTGTTCCTAGTTTGAGTCATGTTTCTAGTTTTGAACAGTGTAGTCAAAGGCGCGTCTCTGGCGCGCCTTGCTCCTAGGCGCAGGGGCAGCGCCTCAGCGCACTCCAGGCGAGGCGCAATTCTTAAGGCGCACCTAAGGCGCGCCTTTTTCGAGCGCCTTGGAATAGCTAATGCGCGCCTAGACGCGCCTTGAAAATCTTGTGAAAAAATAACATGTTTAGACTATTTTTTTAACTGTTGTACTGTTTTTAGATTGTTTTTTGAACTGATGTACTCTTTTTTTTTTCTCTCTCACTCAATTCAAAGTGATTGCAACCTAGACATGGGAGAATTTGAAGCACACATATTTATCAATGTAGAAATCCAATATATATATATATATATATATATATATATATATAAATTTTGCGCCTCGTGTCGCTCGGGTGCGCGCCTTAAGTGCGTCTTGCGCCTCGGGCGATTTGGACCCTTTGCGCATTGAGTGCGCCTTGCGCCTTTGACTACCTTGGTTTTGAATGTGAGGCTTGTCAGTTAGGCAAGCATCACCGTAGTTCCTTCCCTCGTCGTAGCGAGAGTCGTCAATTAGAGTCTTTTGATCTTGTTTATTATGATATTTGGGGTCCGTCTAGAGTCAAAAGTCCGAAAGGATTTCAGTATTTTGCTATTTTTATTGATGATTATTCCAGAATGACTTGGTATTATTTAATGAAAGAAAGATCCGGGTTTTCAAATGTATTATTTGTCTTTTATAATGAAGTCTATGTTCAGTTTGATAAACGTATCAAAATTCTGTGTTCTGATAATGATTTGGAGTATACTCAATCTTCTGTGAACAGTTTCTGTGTTGATCGTTGTATGATTCATCAAACTAGTTGTGTCCACATCTCTCAACAAAATGGTATAGCCGAACGCAAACATCGACACATTTTAGATACGGCTCGAACTCTCATGTTCAATATGCATGTCCCTAAACAGTATTGGACATATGTCGTTCTTACTGTATGTTATCTAATTAATCGATGCCATAATCTGTATTAAATAACAAAATTTTATTTTTTATATTACATACAGATGTCGCACCTTTTTTTTTTACCTCCTCGAATGTTTGGGTGTGTCGTTTTTTTTCATAACTTGGAACCTAATCGAGATAAGTTGGCTTCTAGATCTCTGAAGTGTCTTTCTCGATTATCCTAGTACTAAAAAAGGTTATCGTTGTTACAGTCCACAGTCACGCAAGTATTATGTCAGTGCGGATGTTACATTCGTTGAGTCTACTCCTTTCTTTCCTTCAGGAGATCTTTGTATTCCTTTTACAACAGATTTGATTTCTTTTATACCACTTTTGGTCATTCCTGAATCAATTTCCGTCTCCACTTTTGGTCATTCCTGAATCAATTGCCAGTGGTTCTGCAGAATTCAGCCTTCAACCAATCAGCTGTCGTACCTGAGGTTTCTGCTCCCATCACCACAGATCCAGATAATCTTCCTATTGCTCTCAGAAAAGAAAACGTCTTTGTACCACAAAGAATAAGCATCTAATTTCTAACTATGTTTCATTATACCGTGCTTCATCATCTTTTCATGCATTTGCTGTTTCATTGTCTTCTATTTCCATTCCCAAAACTTACAAGCAGGCTATGTCATCTTCTGGTTGAAAAAGTGCAATGGATGAGAAGATGTATTCTTTACATTAAAATCAGACTTGGGAGCTTACATCACTTCCTGTTAGGAAGCAGACAATGGGTTGTAGATGGGTGTACACTGTTAAGTATCATCTCGATGATTTTGTTGAGCGCCTCAAGGCACGGTTGGTTGCCAAAGGGTATACTCAGACATGATGTGGATTATATGGAGACTTTCTCTCCAGTGGCTCGGCTGTATTCAGTTCGAATTCTTATTTCTGTGACGGTTAATCGCCAATGGCCTATATATCTAATGGACATAAAGAATGATTTCTTGCATGGTGACTTACAGGAGGAGGTTTATATGGATCAACCACCGAGATATGTTGTAGCAGGAAATAAAAAACTCGTATGTCGATTGAAGAAAGCATTATATGGACTAAAATAGTCACCTTGTGCTTGGTTTGACAAGTTCAGTTTAGTTCTCATTCAGTATGGCTTTCGGCGCACCACATCAGATCATTCAGTATTTTGCCATTCTTCCTCAGCAAGTATTATCGTGTTGATTGTTTATGTTGATGATATCATTATATCTGGGAGTGATCATGCTGGGATTGTGGACTTGGAGACCTACCTTAGTCGTCAGTTTCATACTAAGGATTTGAGTCTTCTTCCATATTTTCTTGGAATCGAGGTTGCTCGATCTAAGAAGGGTGTGTATCTGTCACAACGCAAGTATGTTCTAGACTTGCTCTCTGAGACTGGGATGTTAGAGTGTCGGCTAGTTGAGACTCCTATGGATTATTATGACAAGCTTGATGCTGACCGGAAAGAATTATTTGAGGATGTTGGATATTGTAGACGTTTGGTTGGCATACTTATATATCTTACTGTTACTAGACCAAACATCACATATGCAGTTGGAGTAGTTAGTCAGTTTATGCATGCCCCTTGACAACCACATTGGGAGGCTATCTCTCGTATTCTTCGATACTTGAAGGGTGCACCTGGAAAGAGTTTGTTGTACAAACCTTCCCAGTTGCTTACGGTGACGGGGTTCAGTTATGCCGATTGGGCAGGCAATTACAGTGATAGGAAGTCTACTTCTGGCTATTGTACGTTTGTGGGTGTCAATCTTGTCACGTGGCGTAGTAAGAAGCAGAATGTTGTGGCTCGTTCTAGTGCAGAGGCCGACTACCGTGCGATGGCTCATACAACTTCTGAGATGATGTGGGTGCAGTCTCTTTTTCATTAAATGAGAATTATGATTCCTATTCCGATGGAGATGTACTGTGATAATTAGTCGGCAATGTTTATCGCAAGTAATCCGGTGTTTCATGAGCGCACGAAGCAATCGAGGTGGATTGTCATTTTGTTCGTGATTTGTTGCTGAAGAAACAGATTGTCACTCCTTATGTTCGGTCAGAGTATCAATTAGGTGATATCCTCACCAAACCACTTGCCCGTGGTCCATTTTCTGATTTATGTAGCAAGCTGGGCATGTTTGATCTTTATGTTCCTGCTTGAGGGAGGGTGTTAGAGTTATTTTATTTTGTTATTTATCATATGAGGGTATAATAGTAATTGTAGGTGTATTGCATATATAGACATAAGATGCAACCTAGGATTTTATGTCCTTGTAATCTCCTTTCTCATATTCTCACATTCTCCTACTTTTCTTCTTCTCTCATCTCTATCTCCAAACTTCACTTTGTCAAATCAGATTGACAAGTTTTCAAAGGTGAGTTAACATTTGAGGCATATGTTTGTGTTCAGACGCTAGGAATATAGCAAGTATGACAAGAAAATTAGATTTAACTATAGGAAGGGTTGGAGGGGTGGTAAGCAAATGAAAGTGGAGGAGTAGGTACTTTAACAAATCTGGGAAGCCACTATATGCTGGGAAACATAAGCTTAAACTTGGTTTCTACAAGGACGAGATTTTTTGTAATTTTCTTCCAAGATGTTATGTCCATTATTTGCTTGAGCAACCTTGCTGCAATGTTCTCATGTCCAGGCAAGCATAATGTTGGCTGGTCTGTGATTCTTATTATTTGTTTTTTTTTTGGGATTCACATTCCATTGAAAACATCAATTCTGCATGTGCTGTGGTTAATGTCTTATATTTTCACTATTGGTCACAAGCCCGGATAAAGGATGGTTGCGATAGGTCTGTTGCCATCATAAAACATTGTCGGATGTTGTTAAAGTATTAGTCTATTGGACTTTAGTCTCACATCGGATATAATAATAGAGAGATGTTGCCTCCTCTCCTATATATATATATGTAATCTCTCTTAATGAATGAATCATCCAATTTATTCCTTTCTATATGGTATAAGAGCCAAAACTCTTAACCCTTTCTCCAAATAAAAAAATAAAATTGCGCTTCCCCTCCAGCCGTCCTCTGTTTGAGTGGAAGTCCCCCCCCCTCCCGCCTCCCTCTGTCCGAGTGGAAGCCCCCCCCCCCCTCCGTTGGGATCTTCAGAAGGTAGACAATGGGTTATTTACATGAACCTTTGACTCTCAACGAGGGTATCCGAAGTTAACAGAGAGCAGACTTGGGTTTGCGTGATCTCTGTTCCTGACCCGGTATCCACATCAGGATCTAACAGGAAGTAACATGAGTTGCTTCTCTGCCCTGGCTTGTGTGATCCATATTCACTCTCTACTTTCCTTGCGCAAGTCGGTTCTGGCTACGTTGATCGCACATTTGCAGAGTTGATGTGATTATCAGGTCGGGACGACCAAACGACAGTTGAATCGAGAATATTGAAGGATGACGAACACTGAGGCGAATAGCAGTGCTACTAACACTAGTGTCGAAAATACAGTACAGTGGCGGGGACATTGGACACTTGCACGACGGTTTCATCGATTCGACTTGTCGATAGACGATTGGATGGACCGGATGGTTACTCGACATGGCGCAAGAAGGTCGAGAAGACGCTTCGGAGAATGTGGGAGGTCCTTGCAATAACAGTTGATGGCAAACACGATTTGTCTCGCATCTATGACTCGATCATTGGTGTCTACCGAGCTTATCAAGGAGAAAAGTCACATAAGGACCATTTTCGTGACTTCAAAGCACTAACTGATAAGGTGGATCGCGTGCTACCCTTGACGACAGATATCAATGAGCCAAGAACTCAACGCCAGCAACTCTATGTCATGGCGTATCTTGCCTCTCTTCGTCCTGATACAGACTCTGCACGGTCTCAGATCATTGTTGCGGCTGAGGTTCCGTCTTTGATGAAAGCACATTTCTGTGTCCTACGGGCAGCAAAAATTATTGAGATTTCTTCGGGTGATGCCCCTGCTAATCGGTCTGGCCTGGGTGCTGCTCGTGGTGGAGGTCGTGGTGGTCGACGTGATGGCCGAAATGCTGGCCGTGATGGTGGACGAGGCAATGGCGGTCGTTATGGCGGAAGACCACGCACATGCTTCAATTGTGGTCAACATGGCCACTTCCAGTGGCAGTGTCCTAGAGCCCCTGCCGCCAATGTTGTATCAGATAATCCTGACAGTGATAGGGTATCCGTACAGATGACGGCAGAGGCCTATGCTGAATTTCAATCTCAGCGTCGTGGTGAAGCCTCCACATCTGGATCCACAGCCGGGTACTCAGCAACGTGTGTGATCAAGTCAAAGCAGTGGGTGATCGACGATGGTGCATCTGATCACATGACAGGTGATGCAGGTATGTTGTGTGATTATATATCTGTCGGTCGTGTATCGGATATTACTGTTACAAATGACAGTTCCTTGAGGGTTTGTGAAAAAGGAAGCACCCGTCTTTCTCCTGGTCTGCCACTCAGATCAGTGTTACACACACCTATCAATCCATTCAGTCTCTTATCCATTAGTAGAATTACTCGTGACTTACAATGTTCCGTAACATTTTTTCTTGATGGTTGTATTTTTCTGGACCTAAAGACTGGGATGACTATCCCAGCGGGCATGTGGTTGGAGGTTTGTACTTGTTTGACATAAATTCTTTTGTTGCCTGTGCCGGCGTGAAACTTGATCCGTTTGAGTTGCACTGTCGGTTATGTTACCCATCTATCCAAGCACTCCAGAAGATGTATCCATCTTTGAATTTTTCTGTTCTGTTTAATTGTGAGTCATGTAGTTTGGCTAAACATCACTGGATACCCTATCCGGTGAATCTAAATGAAGTTGTATTAGCTCCTTTTGAGCTTGTGCACTCTGATGTTTGGGGGCATTGTCCTATTGAATCTGTGATGGGCTTTAAGTATTTTTTTCCTTTGTTGATGACTACTCACGTGTCACTTTTGTCTACTTGATGAAAAATTGCTCTGACTTATTTAATCTTTGGTGCAATTTTTATGCGGGAATTCAAACCTAATTTGGGGTTCCTATTAAGTGTTTTCGGAGTGACAATGGTCGTGAGTATTTATCTCGTAAGTTCAATTCTCATCTGGCTAGACATGGCATCATCCACCAAACTTTCTGTTCTTACACAACACAAAATGCTAGTCATCATCCACCAAAGTTTATGCTCTTACACAACACAACAGAATGGTGTGGCTGAACACAAGAATTGCCACCTTTTGGAAACAAAGCATGCTCTTATGTTTCAAGCACAAACTCCCAGAAAATTTTGGTCTGATGCAGTCCTTAATTTGATCAATCAAATGCCATCTTCTATTTTCAATGGTAATACTCCATTTTTTCGGTTATATCCCAATCGTGAGTCGTTCCCTCTACCTCTCAAAATTTTTGGCTGCTTGTGTTATGTTCGGGATACTCGACTGAATCTTTCCAAATTAGATCCGAAGGTAATCCAGTGTATTTTTCTCGGGTATCCAAAAGATCAAAAATGGTATCGTTTTTTTTTCCAACTTTGAAGCGATATTGTCTCAGGATGTTACCTTTGTTGAAACTGAGTTTCCTCTACTCCCGCCAACTACAAAGTCTGTTCTCAAGGTTTACCCAGAAGAGGATTTTCTGTTGTTTTTAGTTCAAATACAACAGCCCCCTGTAGTCTCCCGGTCGGACGGTCCCGGTCGGACAGTCCGCAACTATTAGTCTAGTCAGAACCGGCATAGCCAGTCCCACCAACTCCAACAGAACATGCATCACCGATGGTACCTCCGACCATCGTGTCATCGTCCTCCTCTAGCTCTACTGATTCACTAGTTGTGGCAGAACCTACATCATCGATGGTGCCTTCGGCTGTCGAGCCATCGTCCTTTTCCAGCTCCACTGATTCACCACCGCCTGTTATACCGGCTCGCCCCCGTCGTGCATGTCGTGACCATCCTGTAAGTTGTTGGCACTACAAAGGGCTTGTGTGTCAGGCTCAGTCCTTGGTGGCGACTATTGATGGGATTCAAATCTCCGATTTCGCAGAGGAAGGACTCAAACATCCCGGTTGGCGTGCTGCGATGGAAGAGTAGATGAAAGCGTTTCGGGATAACTATACTCGGGACTTGGTGGGTTTGCCTACTGGTAAGACGATAGTAGGTTACAAGTGGGTGTTCATAATAAAGGTGAAACCGGATGTCACTCTTGATCGTCTGAAAGCTCGTCTTGTGGCAAAAGGGTATTCTCAAACTTACGGTGAAGATTATTTTGAGACATTCTCCTATGTTGTCCGGATGACCTCTGTGCGCGTGCTTCTAGCCTTAGCAGTCCGCTATGATTGGCTATTGCTTCGGCTGGATGTGAAGAATGCATTTCTACATGGAGATCTTGAAGAGAGTTTATGTGATGCAATCTTGAAGAGAGTTTATGTGATGCAATCTCCTGGATTCGTTGCAAGGGAGGGTAAAGTGTGTCATCTGCGGAAGGCCCTTTATGGTTTCAAAAACCAATCTCCTCGTGCGTGGTTTGGTCGATTTATACATGTTGTTACCCAGTTTGGCATGTGTCAATCGAAGAAGGATCATTCGGTATTTTATCGACAAACATCAGCTGACAAGATACTACTTGGTGTCTACATTGATGACATTGTGATTACGAGAGATGACAGCCAGGGTATTGCAGGGATGAAGAAGTTTCTGGAAGAACAGTTTCAGGCTAAGGATATGGGATCGTTGAACTACTTCTTGGACATTGAAATCACACTGGGTAAGTGAGACATTGTAATGTCTCAGAGGAAGTATGTGCTGGACATTCTAAATGATGCAGGAATGATGCAAGCCAAGGGAGCAACCTCGTCCATGGATCCAGGGGTAAAGTTACTCCCCGATAAGAGGGTCCTGATGACCAATCCGGATCAGCATCGTCGAGTAGTATCGTCGAGTGGTTGAAAAACGCAACTACTTGGCGGTCATGACTCGTCAATACATTTCCTTCGTCGTAAATGTCGCTAGTAGATTTATGGTTTCTTCACGAATTTCACATTGGCATGCAATTCTCAGAATCCTACGCTATCTTGTCCAAATTTCGGAAAAATCAATTCGGATGGAGAATCATGGACATACTCAGCTTGAATGTTTTACAGATGCCGACTGGGGTGCTAGTCTTACGGATAGAAGGTCTACATATGGCTATTCGGTATTTATTGGCGGAAACTTGGTGTCGTGGAAGAGTAAGAAGCAGAGTGTGGTCTCACGATCGAGTTTAGAAACGGAATACCGAGCTATTGCTCATGGCACAACATAAGTGTTATATCTGCAACATCTTCTACAAGAGTCGGGAGAAGAAGCATGATCTAAATCAGCAGATATGTGGTGTGATAAGCAGTCTGCTATCCATATTGCTACAAATCATGTATTTCATGAAAGGACGAAGCACATTGAGATTGATATCCACTTCGTCCGTGATGAGTATAAAAAGGGGGTAATAAAGTTTCACCGTGTAAGGACCGGTGATCAGATAACTGATATCTTTAAGAAATCTCTTTTAGGTCATCGAGTTCAATTTCTTTGTAACAAGCTGGGCATGATTGACATCTATGCTCCAGCTTGAAGAAGGGTGTTAAAGTATTAATCTATTGAACTTTAGTCCCACATCGGATAGAATAATAGAGAGAGGTTGCCTCCTCTCCTACATATATGTAATCTCTCTTAATGAATGAATCATCCAATCTATTCCTTTCTATAGATGTCTATGAAATAAGCCTGACCCCAGAACTTTGGGATAAAAGCTTTGTAGGTTTTGTATTCCATTGAAAACAATGCATTCAATTTTCCATTGTGAGGGACCATCTAGTAGTGATGGCATGTATTTTATCAACCTGGAATGCAAATAGATGGTGAGAATCATCAGCTGAGTTCGTCTCACGGGGAAAATTAGAACACTCATCTGTAGACGTAATACAAAAATTGTTGTTCATGAATCATGACTTGCTTGGTGAAGGCGGTTTAGTGTGATATTAATATTATATCAGGCATCTGATTGTGTTGTTTGACAGTCTAATTTGTGGGAAGTGCATACCATTTGTGATTTATAGTGAAGTGTACCAAATTCTATCATAAACTTCTTTTTTCTGTTTTGGTTTAAATCCAATGTGCTTAAGCCTTATATGTAAAGTAGGCTATTACCTGTGAGTACTGAGTCTTGATAGCAATATGATTGCTTTATTTATTGCATCATAAGCGCTCTATTGTTTCTTTTGTAGACTACTTTTGCTGGCTTAAATTGGACCAAAATTCTTAATCGAAATGGTTTGTATTACTTGCTCTGACGTTTAGATGTTTTGCGACTTTCTTTAATTTGTTATTTTTCCCTCTTTTTCCAGGTGCTGCCATCTGCTGCCATCAGTTACTTTGTATACGAATTTATGAAGATAGTCCTGAAAGTGGAATGATTGCATAAGGAGTCCTGAGGAGGGGATCCCAACACATATTCGAGAGTTGCTAACACTTCTTTGCAATGGGCAATTGTGATTTTCGGAAGCCGACTGTTATACTACAATTTTAGTTCAAAGTGGAAAACTAATTTCCTGTTAGAACTTGTTTCTTTACTCTTGGAAACGGTCAAAAAAGACGACCCATCGGATTTTAGGAAACATGTATGGTTACATAAGTGCGTGAATTATATATATATATATATATATATATATATATATATGGTCATGTCATGGGCGTGATTGAGAAAAAATCTATTGTTCTTTTATGGTCGCAATCTATGTGTAGGAGATTTCGTTTGAATGTTGAGTGTTTTTGACGGAGAACTTATACCTACTATTGTTGGGCTATGTTGGCCCGGAGGTACCTTTTCCATGTCTTCATCAATAACTTTTCCATCTTCGTCAAGACCATTTGTCAGTGGGAGGCACTTGCTTTCCCAAAGTTTATACAATCTTGATACCTTCGGTTCAGTGTGGGACTCTTTTGTGCAACTCTAATTGAGTACTGTTTTTGTTATTGCCTATCCATCCTGCGTCTTCTTTATACATTTACTGACTTGTCTATACATTTACTGACTTGTCGATCATCCTTGGAGAATCTGCAATCCTAATTTCTTGTAATGTGTTGTGATTCCAATGTAGCATTAGGTATAAAACAATATTATTATTTTTTCTGTGGCAAAACTATATTCACAAAAGACAATGGAATAGAAAAGCCTCTCTCTATTGCAAAAGTATTGAGTTACTTTTTTCTAATTTTCAAGACATTTTATTTTTCATTTTTCTAAATATTTTTTATTTATAGTTGATGACACGAATGTGAAGACATTAAGTGCATTTATTGTCTAGAACTGTAGACAACTACTTTTACAATGTTTTTAAAACTTTTGTAACATTTTTTTATCATTCTTATGTGACAACTACTTTCAAAAGTCATAATAGGGTTGGAGATGCTCTTGGGCCACAGAACTGGGCCCAATGTATGTTAGATGAATTGGAGGATTGGTGTGATAAGTCGACTGTATTTCCTCGTTTCTTGACCTTTTTTTCCCTTCTAAATAGTGTGGGGAAATTGCATTCTAGTAAAGGGAAGGAAATTTTTGTTAATGTTATAAAAGTAAGAAATGATTAGGGTATGTGTGTATTTGGATAATAACGGCCACTTATTTGTGATTATTCACAACTATATGGTTTATAACACTTCATACTGTATGCTATGCTTATTTTAATCATTGTCTCATTAATTTTTTTTTTTTTTTTACCATAGTGAAAGAAAAGTGTTTAGCGTATCCTTCAGAAAACGATTCTTCATAAATTCAAGTGGGTGCGACTTATATTGTCTCATTAAAATCCTTTCGAAGTAAAAAATATAGTTGAAAAAAATTCATTGAAAAAGAGAAGAGTACAATGTGCAAAATAATTACTCAGGATGCTTGTATATGTATAATCCTCCTCCTTCTCAAAATACTTAAAAATATTACATTTCGTTTTTACATCAACTTAAATGAAGAGTCACCCTTCAATTAATACATTTGATTATTATATCACACTCCGGTATTTTATTAGTATATACATTTATATGCATGTCTCTTTGATGAAGCCTTCTTGAATTTGTTCTATACAAGTCGCATTATCGTCATAAAGGGTTGTAGGTTTATTTGTCTTCTAGAAGCTCGTAATTCCCTCTGATATCACTACAATAAGCTGCCTTTTAGGACGACTAAAATTTATTTTAATAAACGTAAATACCGTTCCAAATATTATTTGGGACGTTATTTAGAACGGATTTAAACAGTGCTATTAGGATGACGTAGCAAAAAGTTAAGAGACAAAAATAACCGTTGTAATAGATTTTAAGTGACGGTTAAACCAACCGTCTCAAAAAAATTACAAATTCTTACATTTGTGTGACGGTTTATAAAGCCGTCACAAAAGGTAAATATTTATAACGGATTAAAACTGTCCTAATAATTTTGGCATAAATTTGTAAGGAACGTATTAAAAAGAGTCACAAAAGAATATAGTTCACTTTTAGGACTTTAAAACTGTTAAAAATAATCTTATAAAAGCTTCATTACTAAGCTTTTTTGACAATTACATATTCCTACCAAAAAAAACAAATAACTACCATCCCACATTATAAAATTATATTTTCCATGTTCCAGGTATAAAACATACAATTAAAATTCATATATAACAAATAATCTTAAATAGCAAAAAATCAACAAGCACCATTATAGTCTCTAAAGTGCATTAACAAAAAACAGTATTACAAAGCGTCATCTCTCCGATCGTTTATAAAATTTACTCAAAAGGATTTACATCATTAAGCATCATCTCTCATTATTTACAAAATGAATTCGATACACTTTACATCATTTAGAGTCATCCCCCATCATTTATAAAATGAACCCAAAAAATAATTACATTATTAAACGTCATCTTCTATCATTTGTAAAATGAACGTCATCTTCCATCCTTATGTGCGTTCTTGTGTGCACTCTTTCAGTCTTTCTTGACATTTAAGAGCCCAAAACTCAGAAGTTAAATAAACTCGGATCATTATTTACTAATATACAAGAGTGGTGAGGCCTATACCAGACTACCATGTTAGCAGTGATGAAATAAATTCACTATTGCCAATGAAGTAGTTGAGAAGGACATGAACTAAAAAATTGGAACATATTTGCTAGAGAGGCTGCTGTTAGTAGATTCTTGAGCAAACTACCATGTCTATGATTTGAAGCTCATTGATAGTATTTTCGGTCATGTAATTGCCATGCAAAAATAATTCGCTTTCCATTAGTCTTTAAATTATTGTAGGATTGTATGCAAAACTAGTTACATATGAAGTTATAGTAAAATGTAAATGTTGTCTAAACAAGTTTTCGTTAAGCTTTAGAAGCACAATTCTATACAATATGTTATAGGTCTTCATTACCCTGTACTGGTCGATCTTCATTATCTTGACAAGTATTATAGCTAAACGGCATTGCTTATAGTAGTGTAAACTATTACTTTGATAATCATGTTTTTCACTAATCATAAATCGTAATACGAAAACGTAAAAATATTCCTTTCTCCATTTCGTAATGCGAGATATTTGATCTCTGGAAATCGTTTCTCTTTCACCAACTCTTTACTTTCGGAAGCAGACAAATATGAATTTTGTTGATTCTCTTTGGAACAACAAGACTCATTATATACACATCTAATGATGATTCATTATGTCCATTCACGAGGATTGCAACTCTTTCTAAAGGGTTCTAGACAACAAATGGGTGTGTGTCTATTCGTTGAGGTGTGAGATATGACTATTTCCTATAATTCCAATAATATATTTTCTCCCATAAAGAAAATATAATTAATTAACCAATATATCAATTTGTATTAACATGTGGGACATAAATTCTTACATTCTCCCACTTGACCAATATGATAAGACAATTGATACTACTTTAAGTTTAAATCTTGATATGGTTAATTCTTAAACATCATAGTGACAGATTTACTAAGGTGAGTCATGGCGGTTGTAAGTCAATTAAAAGGCATACTTTCCTTCCATGTACTACAAGCTTAGAACATCAATCAATATAGTCTATAAGTTGATCAACATTCATTCAAACCTTTACTCTGTACAATATTTGAAAAACTAGAAAAAATAATTCAAAAAAAAAAATATATATATATATATATATATATATATATATATATATATATATATATATATATATATATATATATATATATGTATTAATGAGGTCTCAAATCACATAGAACATATTACATAAAGATTACATAATGGCTTTCAATTCTTACTACACATAAAACTCATTCTTTCAACATGTTCATAAAAGGTCTTCGGTTGTAGTCCTTTAGTAAGTGGATCTGCTATCATGAGTTTTGTATTCAAATGTTCTATGGACACTCGTTGTTTCTGAACTTCTTATTTAACAGATAAATATTTCAAGTCTATGTGTTTGGCACCCTTAGAATATTTATCATTCTTAGAAAAGAAGACTGATGCTGTATTATCACAATAAATTTTCAGCGACTTGGTAATAGTGTAGACAACTCCAAGTCCTGAAATAAATTTACGCAGTCATGAAGCTTGAATTGTGGATTCAAAGCATGCTACGAATTCTGCTTCTATAGTAGACGAAACTATAACACTCTGCTTCGCACTCTTCCATAAGATTGCTCCTCCAGCCAATAGGAACAAATAACCAAAAGTTGATTTTTTGGTATCAATGCATCCAACATAATCCGAATCCGAGTAACCAATGACTTCAAGGTGGTCAGATCTTCTATATGTGAGCATGTAGTCTTTTGTCCCATGTAGATAACTGAGAACTTTTTTTGCAGCTTTCCAATGTTCAATTCTAAGATTGCTTTGGTATCTGCCTAGCATATCAACTGCAAAGCTAATATCCGGTTTTGTATAAGTTTGAGCATACATAAGACTACCAACTAAAGATGCATAAGAAAATTCCTCCACTTGCTGGTGTTCCAATTCATTTTTAGGACATTGCATAAGGCTAAATCTATCCCCTTTCTGAATTGGCATTACACCATCCTTACAATTACTCATTCCATATCTTTGAAGAACTCTATTGATATTTTCTTTTCTGAGAGAGGCCTAGCAATCCTTGCAATATTTCTATTCCTATCACATAAGATGCCTCACCAATATTGTTCATTTCAAAGTTCTTAGAAAGATATTTCTTGGTTTCGTGCAACAAACCAAGATCACTACTTGCCAACAATATATCATCAACATACAAAACCAAAAATATGAACTTACTCCCATTGATCATCAGGTATATACACCGGTCAACGATATTTTCTTTAAAACCAAAAGATGTGATGATATCGTTAAACTTAAGATACAATTGTCGTGAAGCCTGCTTAAGTCCATAAATTGATTTATTTAGTTTACAGACCATGTGTTCCTTGCCCTCAACCAGAAAACCTTCGATTTGTTCCATATAAACTTTCTCTTCTAAATTTTCATTTAGAAATGTCATTTTTACATCCATTTGGTGTAACTCTAGATCATAATGAGCTACCAAGGCCATGATGATTCTAAGGAAATCCTTCTTTGAAATATGAGAGAAGGTTTTCTTGTAATCAATACCATCTTTTTTAGTGTAACCTTTGGCTACTAATTTGGCTTTATGTCGTTCAATATTGTCGTTTGAGTCACATTTGGTCTTAAAGACCCACTTGCAACCAACTCTTTTCAAATTTTTAGGCAATTTTACTAAGTCCCAGACTTTATTATGTGATATTGATTCCAACTCTTCTTTCATGGCATCAAACATTTACTAGAATTGTCACACATTATGGCTTGTGAAAATGTTATTGGATCATTTTTCAATTCCTATATCATAATATAATTCTTGTAAATAAACCACAAAGTCATCCGAGATGGCTGATTTTCTTTGTCTTTAAGACTTACTTAATTCCATCTGTTGTGGTTGTTCTACTTCATCTTCATGTGTGACAACTTGTTCATTATTAACAATAACATCTTCATGATTTATTTCAACCTCAATATGGTTATTATTAATATTAAGTGATACAATATAATTAATGTGTTGTCCTTGGTTATTATTTAGTACAATATCCATATGAACAACGATTTGTTGAGAAGTTGAAGGCAAATGTACCATTGGTACCTGTACCCCAACTTCTTTAAGAACCACTTTTCGAGGTTCATTGCTCCCACTAGTTTCACCACTTTCAAGGAATCTTGCATTACTGGATTCTACGATTCTCGTACTATGGGTTGGACAATAAAACCTATACCCTTTAGATTTTTCTAGGTAACCTATAAAGTAACCACTAATCGTTCTAAAATCTAATTTCTTTTCATATGGATTATATACTCTTATCTCTGCTGCACACCCCCAAACATGTAAATGTTTTAAGCTGGACTTTCTTCCAGTCCATAGTTCAAAAGATGTCTTTGGAACTGCCTTACTAGAAACTCGATTTAGAATGTAGACAACAGTTTTAAGTGCATACATCCATAATGATATGGGTAAGGTTGAATTGCTTAACATACTCCTAACCATATCAAGTAAAGGTACGATTGCGTCTTTCGGCAACTCCATTTTGTTGAGGCGTACCTGGCATAGTGTATTGGACACAAATACTAAGTTTCTCAAGAAGTTTAGCAAATGGGCCTGGGGCATTGACCCAATTCATTATATTTTCTGTAATATTCACCACCTCTATCAGATCTTATTATTTTGACTTTTCTATTTAATCGCCTTTCGACTTCCTTGATATAGATATCTAAGACATCTACATCTTGAGACTTGTCATGCAATAAATAAAGCAATAACGTGAAAAATCATCGATAAAGGTAATAAAATATTTTTCTCTACCAAATGATGGAACATCAAAAGGTCAACATATGTTTGTATGTATTATTTCAAGAAGCTCAGTACTTCTTGTAGCTCCTTTCTTAGTATACTTTGTTTGCTTTCCCTTAATGCAATCAACACATACATCAAAGTCATTAAAATCCAAATTTGGAAGAATGTCATCCTTGGCTAATCTTCCAATTCTTTTCTTGGATATATGACCAAGACGTTTATGCCACAAAAATGATGAATTTTCTTCCATCAATTTTCTCTTGTTTCCAACTTTATGGTGCAGAGTTAAAAAAGTTTTGAAGAATGTATCATCAAGGTTGAATTTGTATAAACCATCATTAAGAATACCAGAACCTATATGAATGGTATTTTTAAATAAATTGAAACTTTTATTACCAAAGTTGAATACATAATCAAGTTTATCAACTTTTGACATAGATAATAAATTTCTGGAAATAGAAGGTATATATAAGGTTTGATACAAATCAATAAAACGTCCTGAAGCTAGAAATAATCGGTATGTTCCTATAGCTTTAACAAGAACTTTGACTCAATTTTCCATGTATAAGAAATGCTCATTTGGCTTTATGGTTTGGTTTGTACCGAATTCTTGCATTATTTTGGAAACATGAACAGTAGCACCAGAGACAAGCCACCAAGTATTAGAAAGAACTTCAATTAAATTTGATTCGAACCATACAAAAGCTAAAGGCTTACCTTTCTTTTTGAACCATGCGTTACATTTTGGGCAATCAGCCTGGAAATGACCAGATTTCTTGCAGAAATGACAGTTCTCGTTCTTCTGTTTCTTTTCTTTGTTGCCATTACTAATGCCATCTTTCTGGAAAGTTTTGCGTTTATTTTCCTTTCCACGCTTCTTTCCATTATGCTTACTTGCTTCTTGGATAGTAAGATGGGTTGTATTGATACCTTGTTGTTTGAGTCTCACTTCTTCTTGCACAATCATACTTGCTAATTCATTTATGTTCCACTTATCTTTAATAGTGTTATAATGAACATGAAATGGCCCATACTCAGGAGGTAAGGAGTTTAAAATGAATTGCACTAGAAAAGTATCATCTACAACCATCCCAAGGTTTTTGAGTTTAGCTGCTATGTTGGTCATTTCGAGGATATGATCATGCATATAGCCGCTTCCATCAAATTCCATAGTGGTAAGCTTGCTCATAAGTGTTCCAGCAAGTAACTTATCGGCACTTCTAAAACGATCATCAATGATTTTGAGATATTCCTTTGCACTATCAGTTTTGGGTAAGATAGTTTTAATGTTGTTTGCTACTGTCATTCGCATGAACATAATGCTGAGTCTGTTCGACTTTTTCCAAGCTTTATGGAGAGTCTTTTGAGCTTCAGTACTGGTCTCAGTAAAATCAGAAAGCTTATCAATTTGGAGTGCAAGATCGAGGTCAAGCACACGAAGGTTGAATTGGACTTGTTCAGACCAATCAGAAAAATTCATTTATGTAAGCATTGGAACAGATGAAGCTAGTAAATGAAGTAAAAAGGACGACAGTACTGCAATATTATAACACATACTTGTTAGTGCTTTGAATTTAACATAAAAAAAATATTTTCATGTATTATCTTTAGGCAGAAAACATGAAATACTACGTTCACATAATGATGCTTTTAGCTTCTACAATAATTGATAAAATTACATTGTATATTTGAGTATACATGTTATCTTTGGATATTCAATGCATACACAAATTATATTGTGTATTTGAGTATGCATGTTATCTTTGGATATTCAATGCATACACAAATAAAACAAATTCAATTGATTAAATTATTTATTTAGTAGCTGGATTCTATTCTTGTTCTAGTTTGGTAGTGGATTTGTCTTTACCCAACTAATTGTTCTTATCAAGCATTTTATACTTGATTCAGTTATATAGTTGATTTATTATTCATTTCTACTCAGTTATGTGGATGAGATTTAGTTATGTCCTGTGATTTGTGACATTATATACCACTTGTGAATTATTATTCATTTTACAGCGTACGTATGTGTTATGATTTTCATATATCGGAGTTGCCATATACATACGGCTGACATGTTTACGTATACCTAGTCCTACGTATTTTGAGACTGGGACATGACATATTTTTGTGGTTGTAACGATCCATTCCGCTCAAGCGGACAGCCGAGTTAAACGGAAAAAGTGCAACGACCAGACCCGCTTTGCTCAGCGAGAATACTCATTTGAGGCAGAGGATCCTGACTTGGCCCTTCAGGAGTTCCAGCTTGTACTTTCAGAGGCTCGCTCGGAGTATCGCTCGACCGAGGTGAATCATCGCTAAGGTGGGTGGCTACGATGAACTTATCTTTGCTTAGTCAGCACACTTAAAATATGGATGATACATGCTAGTCACTAGGTGAATCATCCCCTGCATGCTAATAAAGAATACAACGCACCTAACTAAGGGAATAATCCTAACTTGTATTGCTTGGGTTAGAACATGAAAATGAAACTTTGCTTATAAATGGACCCTCGCATGCTCCCTTTGCCTTGTGCAACTAGACCCCTCTGTGCCTCGAGTAGAACGATATATATATACTCTTCATAGTGCACTGTTCACTTGCTTACACTGCACATCCCTTAGATAATGTCGCTCGGTGTGTCCCTTTACGGTTTTACTCCTCGCTTACCCTTAGAACCGTGCCAAACATAAATGCTTATGTTTACATAAAAATCCATGCTTGCCTGCTTATACGTTAACTTGTAATATTGTCTCGATCCATTACTTGCCACAATGAAACTTATGCCACAATCAAGTAACACTGTCGCATATCGTGCATGCATCTTGTTAGCCAGAAGACTATCAAATATTCATTTCGTGCAATATGAACCTGCAAGTATCCGGGACCGTTAGGTCGCCAAGGCAGTCCCCGCACCAGGGGAATGCATTAAGGCAAGTTGAACTCTGAACGAGAATTATGTCAAGCAAATCAAGAATCACAGCTCATGGAGCAATGCTCCTTCAGAACAAGAATTATGGATTATCATGTCAAGTTGTGTGAATTTGGAAGACCAAGACTTGCATGTCGCGGACAACTTGGAAACAATGGGGATCTTCGGATCTCGTTCCACGGACGATCACCGGGGCACCGGGGCCGATCCGATCCGGATGGAACATACTGTATAGCAGGATGGCGTATGCGCTTCACGCTGCACCATTCTCGCTAGTGGGTCTATTGTATTGGCGGTATGGCTTACAACGCACCCTGTACTTTCGTAGCTTTTTATTCTCGTTAATGGCCCGGGGTCTACTGTATTAGCAGGATGGCTTGTAGCGCACCCTGTACTTTCGTTGCTTTCTATTTTCGTCAATGGCCCATCCTTTATGGCTATGCCAGCGACTCCTGTTCATATAGATAAGTCATCCTCGCTTAGCGGCAATCCGCGTGCGGGTCATTGTATCGCATCCAAAAATTGGAAAACACCTAAACAAATCTTGAGTATAACACACTTGTACATATGAAACACTTGAATATCTTCTGCAACACCTGATAATCAGTATAATCGTGCACCCAAAACATATCCTCTTTCACGATACAGTGTTTACATATGCTATTGCCCCTAAATTTTATTATATATGCCCGTGCTTGATTTAACTTGGTTTTTCTTGGACAGGAAAACAGATGGTAAGTTGGTAAGTCTCGTCGTGTTCCTTTATATCGTATGACGCACTGCCACACGAGTTAGGCTATTCATCATTGCGATGAAACTGATCATAGGACAAGACTAGAAAGATAACTTAATAGATGGTGCACGGAACCTATATAACGTGTTTAGATTTGTCGAGCGGGCGAGTAAACTCCCCACCAGTGCATTTATGTACTGATAACCCACCAGATTGCTTGCAGGATGTGGTAGAACCTCGTTCGGTACGGATGCCTCCCTCGTGCGTGCTAAGGCGTGGAGTTCACTCTGGAGCCTTGGAGCGTTGCGTCCGGAACTGAAGCACATATACAAGACATAATGTTGGAACATCGCCTATGTATCATTCCATAAATGTAGCCACTTGGCATGATTTTACTGTTTTAGAGAGAGAAAGGCTTGAGCGACTTATAATCTCGGCCTAGCGCCGCTTGTAACACTTGTTCAATATCAATAAAGAGCTTGCTTTTCTTCTATACTTGTGTTATTCAATGCTTCCGCTATTGACGACTCTGTGAACTTGTTACCAATCGCCTATGCGTTTATTATTCCGCTATACTCGGACAATCTGTGCGACTCTGTGGCTTAGACCTCTTACCACCTGCATGGACCACGACCTTGCACGGGCGCGGCTTACGCTCGTGCTGAATCACGCCCAGATGGGTCAAGCGATCCTCCCACGGGAGCCCTGGCGCGGTGATTTGTGCCTAACGGGGATGACTAGTTTGCCTGCGGGAGATCGGGGCATGACGTATTGGTATCAGAGTATGTAACCCCCTGATTTTTCAGAAATTTTTAATTTGGATTTTTCACAATTTTTTGTAATTTTCTAGAATTTTCAAGAATTTATTTTAGATTCAAATATAATTAAAAATATCCCAAACTTTTATTTTATGTTCTAAATAATAAAATATATTTTCTAGAAGTTTTTGGGAATTTTCTGAGTATTTTTAGTATTTATTGGGAGTTATTTAGGCTAATAACTAATTTTTAGGACTTGTAGAATTTATGGTGCAAGCTCAGGAATATAAAATAGACCCACATTATTTTCTAAGGTTTATAATATTATTATATATTTTCTGGAATTATTTTAGAATTTGTGGAATAATGTTAGTATTTATTTTTAGTTTTATGGCAAAACTAATTTTTAGAGCTTCTCCTAATTATAGTAGGAAATCTATGAATATAAAATTATCTCAAATATTTTTCTAAGGTTTTTTGGTTTAAAATATATTTTCTGTAATTTTTCCAGATTTTTATGATTATTTTTAATGTTTATTTTGAGTTATTTAGATTTAAAACGACTTAAATAATGTTTTGATAAAGGCAAATCAAAAATAAATAATATAAATAAAACCATTCAATCAGATTCTGACACATGTCAGCCTATAGATATCCATTCAGCCGCAGGTACATCTATATATATATATATAATATAATAACCCTAATTATCTCATTATTTTAGAGAGAGAGAGAGATTTGGGAGAATTGTCATCTAGGGTTTCTTCATCTTCCAGAAGCCATTGCGCATAGCTCCGGACTCCAAACGAGGCCTAGTTTCTTGCGTTAGAACGATATTGAGGTTAGATTTCTGATTATATAATTTGTTTTACAAAATTATTAGTATTAAATTCTGGAAAATTCGTAGAGCACAGCATGTCCGAAAATAGACGTGTTTCGATGTTTTCGCAATTTCGGGAGAACCCGGAATCAGAATCACGAACCGTTTAAAGTTTCGGAAATATAATATCGAGATCATCGACATATATTTTTCCAGAATTTAATTTGAAGTATTTACATACTGTTAATTCTGTAGAACTTCTAGGTTAGAATTTAACCATCGGTGCACAATACAAAATTTGTATGTGCCATAATTTCCAAACGAATTTGAATTCGGACGAGCCGTAAATTCTAGTATATTTTTGATGCTGAAATCTACAGGAAATCATGCATGAAAGTCAAGTTTGTGTCGGTTGACTTTTTGGTCAACAGATCGCCTCGATTTGCGTGCCATGAGTCTCGAGTTGATAAAATTCAGTTTCTTTGGACAAAATTTAGGAATTAACATAAAAATCAGAATAATAAGATTAAAATAGGATTTTAGAGTAATTATTCCAAAATTAAATAAATTAAAATAAATTATCTTTTGACGTGATAAATTTGTAATACATAGGCTATTTGGACTGTGACTTGGACTCTGATTCATACCAGCAACAGGACCCCAGGTAAGTGTACCTTGCCAAACTCTGCAGTATTGTTATATATTTTCCTTGCTTTATTATATTGCTATGCATGCTTAACCTAGGGCCGTGTGACGTACTTAGCGTCCGATTATAGTCGGGTGCCAACACCGTACGCGGAGTTGTGTATTGTCATCTAGACATGGATATTTGTGACCCTCTTTATTCTCGTATTTGTCCTATCAAGTACACTATAACCCAGGACACTTGACACTATTCATGAGACAGAATCTTCCTGAGATATTCATGGTGATTCTGTGTAGGATACATATTTTATGACATAGACATCATATTCATAGATATTAGATGACTTGCTGCATTAGATATGATCGTGCGTGACATGGACATGGTGCATCATGAACATGAGACGTATGATTACATTGGGTGGGGAGAGACACACAGGCTACAGGCTGAGTTTATATATATATATATATAAAACATAGTAAACACATAGTAAACACATAGTAAAATACATAGTAAACACTGCTACCGGCTCCAAGACACAGAGCTTGTAGTGGTCTCAGCCTGAGTTTAGTGATGCTCTCAAATTGCATTTTCACATAGATGGTTATATAGTTTACCCTATTTATTTTATTTACTATTACACTGCATTTTGGCATGTCGATTTATGTACCTTGTTATGTCCCCTGAGGACCTGGATACCGGACTTTGTCCCCAGGACTAGCAGACGAGATCGACCCCGAGTTACACGGGACAGGAGCATTAGCAGAAGATGGAGCAGGAGCAGACACTGGAGCAGTACCAGATCCAGTAGACAAGATCCCCGAGGGTATCATCTGGGTATAGGCTTTCCCCATACTCGGTATTTGTTGTGGTTATCTTTATTCTTGTATCTTGACAGATGTATCAGACTCATTATCGGGTTATTTTCCCGAGTTTATATCATATTGAGATTGATCTTGCTTTATGATTCTGATATTGTTGTATTCATTTCTGTGGATGAGATTAGTATATCTAGACCATTATTATTGTATTACAGCTTAAGTACGCCCCGATGGATCCATTAAATTGGGTTTGTCCATCGGTGTGTGCTGCTGGCCATTGCCACGTGTCTAGTCCCTCGATATTTTGGGACTGGGGCGTGACATGGTTTTTGTGGTGGCCCATGCAGGTCGACGACTAAATTGTTCGGTTTCAACTTAGGAACCGAGCAAGCCTGCAATAAGGATAGGATAAGTTTTTGGATCTCATCCACTTGCTTGAATCGTTCTTGACATCTATATCGGATTCGAATTAATTTCTTGACTTGCATCCTGCCTTGATTTTCGTGCGCCTCTTATTGTTTATTTTGGTTGTTACTCTAAACTTTTTATTATGTGATTGGTAATTAGAACTTGACAGTTTGAGTTAATCTTATAGATGGTGACCTAATGATTACCCCTTAGCTTTGAACCGCGTAATTAGTACCCCACCTCGATACAAGTTATCTTTCCTTTCCCTTGAGACTAGTAACCTGTCCATTCTCACTATTGACACATGACCTATGAGCACTATGATTAAGACTTAAGATGACCATTACTTACGTAATACCATAGGAGACCCTAATAAGAGTTCTGTTTATTTAGATGTGCAAGGTTATTTTGCAGGACCCTCTTAAGACTGTCACAGTATTAGTTTAATTCTTATAAGTTGGGTAGTATGTCTCACAACATAGTACCACCTAGCCCTATTGATGAAGTGACTTAGGATGACACAACTTTAGACTTGCATAAGACGACAGTATTTATTCAGATGATAGAATTTAGAGATCCTTGCCCCCATTTGGTCGACTAGCGACATAGACAAGGAGTTGTATGATAACTGTAGAGATTGTAGAGTCTTTTATTATTGTTGCTTATTTTGTTTCTGTTTGTGAACTCGAATTGATTTGTACCTCCTTTCATCATCATCTAGTGTACTTATAATTTTTGTACTACCTTGACTTATGCTGCTATATTATAGCCTAGTTTTTGCAAGCTTATTCTTTATCAAGCTTGTTCATGACATATGTGTTATTGGGGCTTGATCAACCCCACTAATACAATTGTCTATTCAGAATCAATGTATTATGGTCTGATCAACCTTAGTGCATTTTGGTTCGCTCTTCACACGACTACTTTACGTGGATTGAGATATATAGTTGACTAGTAGACGCCTGTACTTACCCTCTAGATATGTCTGAGCAGATCGTATCGGTTACATAACTGTACTAATACGAGCATGCAAACAAAGGATTACCAAAATAGGATTTCAATCCACAACTGCTTTGATAATTCCCAATTGAATTCTTTAAACGCCTTGATCTCAATACTTCTATTCTATTACGCTGCCCTTGAACTCTTTATTATTGGTCTCCGTCTTCCCTTATTTCGGAAAGACAAAACATCGTGCTTGGTATAAATTGATACACAGAGAATACTAGATATACCCCATAGGCCGATCACATACTTGAGGATTATTCTTCGTAATTAAGGACATATCATATATGATATGATCGGCATTGAAGTTCGAGGATTGAATGACATGAGTAAACATATTAAGGAATATTCTCTTAAGGTATATAGCCTTATGTGATAGATGGGTAAATTCTAAGTTGGGTAGTAGTGCATTGTCAACTCGAGAGGAATTTCTTTTAGATTGTGATCGAGTAAGATTAAATTGGGAGAGGTTCAAGCCATTTTAATTTTGAGAATTTTAGAAGAATGACTAAGATGATGAGGATTAATGAATTGATATTGAGGACCCAATATTTATACCTTAAGTACATGATTTAAACAATGAAGGTAAAATCATCAACTTGAAATTTAGAGGATAAAAAGATGAAATTTCAGACTTGAACAATGGTGGACTGCATTTTAATTTTTTTTTTTCAAGTTGATGATTTGAGTTAAAATAAAAAACTTGATGGTTGGACTACCTATTTGAAATATTAAGGATGTGAATGGAATTTAAGAAGTTGAAGCATACAAAAACTTATAAGTGAAAATAGGAATAATAATGGACTCGAATTACTTCTAGAGGAGATTATGATAATTGGAGATCGTGAGGTAAAATTGATATGCGTATTTAAATCTTGAAGATGATATATGGATTTGATTTAAATTTGGATATGGATAATTTAAAAAAGCGAGAAGAGATAACCATAGGTTGAATTTGATTGGATAAGTGGTCATCTTAACCTAGAAGTGATTACAATGGATATGATTAGGATTTTAATTGTCGCAAGGAGATTGCGATTGACTTGCCTTATGTACACGAAGGATTAACAAATTATGCCTTATTTTAATTTTGAGGACGACATTGTCTTAAGTTGGCTGGATTGTGAAACCCCCTCACCTAAGAAGTAGACCTACTTGGCTTAGATAGTGAGACTAAGGCTAGCTCGAATCCACTTAGGAATAGAACACGACATTTTTTATTTAGTTTTATAACATGGTATCCCTCGGCGCGCCTTACCATTGCTTCGATAATTGGAGCACTTCCCTAGTCACTGCCTTCCTACAAATTCCACACCTTGTCCTAGACATGCCCATCCTCTAATTTTTATCTTTGTGCAATGTTTCAATTGTTGGGTGCTTTTATGCAAAAGAGCATTTAGGTGTCCACACTATTGGACATGACACACGAAGAAACCTATTTTCACTCATGTGAATTTCTCCCATAATTTTCGGAATGTGCAACGTGCAACATCGTCCACTCCGTTAAACCTAGCCTTGCATTTTAACCAATACAAATCTTAGACCATCCTTGACTTCTACCATGGCTTAATTTTAATTTCGAGGACGAAATTTTTTATAAGTTGGGTAGATTGTAACTCCCTGATTTTTCAGAAATTTTTAATTTGGATTTTTCACAATTTTCTGTAATTTTCTAGAATTTTCAAGAATTTATTTTAGATTCAAATATAATTAAAAATATCCCAAACTTTTATTTTATGTTCTAAATAATAAAATATATTTTCTAGAAGTTTTTGAGAATTTTCTGAGTATTTTTAGTATTTATTGGGAGTTATTTAGGCTAATAACTAATTTTTAGGACTTGTAGAATTTATGGTGCAAGCTCAGGAATATAAAATGGACCCACATTATTTTCTAAGGTTTATAATATTATTATATATTTTCTGGAATTATTTTAGAATTTGTGGAATAATGTTAGTATTTATTTTTAGTTTTATGGCAAAACTAATTTTTAGAGCTTCTCCTAATTATAGTAGGAAATCTATGAATATAAAATTATTCCAAATATTTTTCTAAGGTTTTTTGGTTCAAAATATATTTTCTGTAATTTTTCCAGATTTTTATGATTATTTTTAATGTTTATTTTGAGTTATTTAGATTTAAAACGACTTAAATAATATTTTGATAAAGGCAAATCAAAAATAAATAATATAAATAAAACCATTCAATCAGATTCTGACACATGTCAGCCTATAGATATCCATTCAGCCGCAGGTACATCTATATATATATATATATATATATAATATAATAACCCTAATTATCTCATTATTTTAGAGAGAGAGAGATTTGGGAGAATTGTCATCTAGGGTTTCTTCATCTTCCAGAAGCCATTGCGCATAGCTCCGGACTCCAAACGAGACCTAGTTTCTTGCGTTAGAACGATATTGAGGTTAGCTTTCTGATTATATAATTTGTTTTACAAAATTATTTGTATTAAATTCTGGAAAATTCGTAGAGCACAGCATGTCCGAAAATAGACGTGTTTCGATGTTTTCGCAATTTCGGGAGAACCCGGAATCAGAATCACGAACCGTTTAAAGTTTAGGAAATCTAATATCGAGATCATCGACATATATTTTCCAGAATTTAATTTGAAGTATTTACATACTGTTAATTCTGTAGAACTTCTAGGTTAGAATTTAACCATCGGTGCACAATACAAAATTTGTATGTGCCATAATTCCCAAACGAATTTGAATTCGGACGAGCCGTAAATTCTAGTATATTTTTGATGCTGAAATATACAAAAAATAATGCATGAAAGTCGAGTTTGTGTCGGTTGACTTTTTGGTCAACAGATCGCCTCGATTTGCGTGCCATGAGTCTCGAGTTGATAAAATTCAGTTTCTTTGGACAAAATTTAGGAATTAACATAAAAATCAGAATAATAAGATTAAAATAGGATTTTAGAGTAATTATTCCAAAATTAAATAAATTAAAATAAATTATCTTTTGACGTGATAAATTTGTAATACATAGGCTATTTGGACTGTGACTTGGACTCTGATTCATACCAGCAACAGGACCCCAGGAAAGTGTACCTTGCCAAACTCTGCAGTATTGTTATATATTTTCCTTGCTTTATTATATTGCTGTGCATGCTTAACCTAGGGCCGTGTGACGTACTTAGCGTCCGATTATAGTCGGGTGCCAACACCGTACGCGGAGTTGTGTATTGTCATCTAGACATGGATATTTGTGACCCTCTTTATTCTCGTATTTGTCCTATCAAGTACACTATAACCCAGGATACTTGACACTATTCATGAGACAGAATCTTCCTGAGATATTCATGGTGATTCTGTGTAGGATACATGTTTTATAACATAGACATCATATTCATAGATATTAGATGACTTGCTGCATTAGATATTGTCACGACCCGCACCCGGAAATTCGGGCACGAGTGCGTGGGTACGTCCAGCCTACGCCGCAGAATCGGCGGTAGTACGCTGTCTAGGTCAAACCCAGATTTACTAACTAGCTCATTCACAACAACATGGGCAAGATAATAAGGAGAAAAGAAACTTAAGATTTGCAACTGGAAATAAATGTAACAACAGATTCAAATGTTTAAGTACAGAAATTCAATATTCGAATCGGGGACAAACCCGATTAAATAAGATAAAGGGCAAAACTAAGATAACTACTGCTAACTACTCAGCAGGAGTAGCTTCCTGAGCGGGAACTGGCTCTGCAACTGTATCACCTGCTGCCTCATAGGGGCCATAATAGGTGGGGGCAAGGTTCTCATCATCGCCTAAACAACAGATCCAGTCAGGAAAGGAGCAAAGTACACAGTGCACGACAAGATTAAACTAAATATTTTATGACAACTAAATATTGGAGATCATGTTGAGAACCAGCATTAGCAGAACATTATTATCTCAGAGTTAGCTGTAAACAGGAATATGAGAAACAGAAATAAATGGAACAGGAAATGAACTACAATAGCCAGCAAGAAATATAACATGACCAGAACTATCTGTGTGAACTTGTGTTTGTTTTTAGAATACATAGTTGGCATGTAGGGGTTTATAAGGCTAATCCGGCCGTCATAAACGGCTATTAGACAATTCAATCGAGATCCGGCTGATGGACAGTCGTGTACCAACAGCTATTAGTCAATCCAGGGGAAAGGGTAAACTACATGCCTTCTAGGTATTCTCCCACCCGACATGAAAAACAAGACAGGAACTACCAATATTCAAGACATGAAATTCAATATTTCTAACACTAGGTGTAAACATCAAGGGTACATGTATGGCAGGAAATTAATTATCACAATATATAAAGATTAACTTGAAGTGCAGGTACTTGCCTGTTGTTTGGATCTGATTAGTTAGGTTCTTGGGGAAAAAGTCCAGAGATGAGTCCAGAAGCTGAAATAGACATTACCATCATGCTCAGAAGATGTCAAATAGCTAGAAACGCCTGTCCTTGGGTCCAATTTGGAGACAAGGGCAAAAACGGCAGTTTCGGGTCAAAACGGGGTCCGCCGTTGGGCCCGCTTTGCACCGAAAAACGTGTCCAGGTCAACGGTCTCCAAATTCACCAAACTTAGTGTCAATAGGTCAGGAACGATGATACGAACCCAACGGAACTTCCAGATTTGGATTCCGATGAGCCGAACACAAAATCGTCCGTCGAGCGGGGCCTGTGGGGCCCACGACACGCGATTTCGTCAACGTTCTCAGAATCGAACCAAACTTGACCCACAGGACCAGCGTATCGCTACGAGTCCGATGGCGCAAGTTTCGTCTCGATCCGACGTGTGTGCACGAAGTTAGGGTGAATTGCAGAAAAGGCGGATACGGGGCGATGTCCGCGGATACGCGTTGATTTCGGTGTGCACGCACACCCGAATCAGCTTCCGCGAAACCTCACACGTCCGTATCGACGCTGCGCACGTATCTGTGAAGACCGCACGCGACCAAGTCGTCCCGTTTGGCGGGGCGGACTCAGTTCCGGGGTGAAACAGGGTCTGGTTTTTCCTGTTTTTGGATCGCGGTGTGCGATCACCACAGGACGCGGTGCCCCGAACAGTTTGTCCGGACACCGAGAGGGTCATACAGGCTTCACAACGCAATTTGCGGAATTGAAAACGGAGCTACGAGTCAAAAGTTACACGTACCTGAAGGGGACCCGAAAACAGGGTCGAACCGTGTCCGTGTCGTGTCGGACACGACACGAAGAAAAGGGGATTTAGGGTTAGGGTTTCGTCTGCGGCGGCCGGCGGCTCGCCGGAGGGAGGCTGGAGGCGGTCGGGGGCTTCGCCGGAGGTGGCCGTGCTCGCTGGCGGGGGGCAGCGGCGTGCGGCAGGCGGCCGGCGGCGGGGACGAGCAGCTGCTGCTGGCTGCTGCGGCTGAGGGGAAAGGGCTGAGTCGTCGTCGATGGCCGGCTGGCAGGCGGAGGACGGGGGAGAGGTGACGGCGGTGGTGGTGGAAAGGGCGAGGTGGCCGTGGCGGCGTGCGGCGGAGGGGAGCGCGGTGGCGGTGGCGGATCGTGGTGTCCGGAGGGAGAGAGGGGGAGGTTAAATAGGGCGGAGGCGGGTGGCGGTTGCAGCGGCCGAGACGAGCGGGGAGGTGGCCGGGTCGTGGAGGAGCGGCCGAGGCGGGCGGCGGCGTCCGCGGGCGGCGGCGCCGGACGCGGGGAGGGAACGGGTCGTGGGGGAAGGGCTGGGGAGCGGGTCGGGGTCCGGGCGGGTCGGGTTCAAGCGGACCCGACCCGACCCGCTAAGGGTGACGGGCCGTGGGGGACTGGGCCGGGCCGGCCCAATGGGCCGCGGGCCGAAAATTAAATATAAATATAAATAATAATAATAATTAATAAATAAATCAGTAATTAAATAAATAGTTTTAGGTGATTTAAAAATAGGTCCGGGGCCCGATAAATTCCAGAAAAATTACCCTAAGTCCAGTTTTCCATTTTACACCCAAAAATATTATTTTCATAATATTTTAATATTATTTATTAACAATTAAAAATCATTTAGTAATTAAAAACCCTGATTTTAATTACAGAAAATTTCCAGAAAATTCCAGAAAAATTGTGAAAAATCCCAATTTTATTATTTTTGAAAAATCAGGGACTTACAATCTACCCAACTTATAAAATTTCGTCCTCGAAATTTAAATTATGGCAGGGTTCTCTCTGTCCAAACTCACTTGGTCACAGTATAACGGGTTTCTCTTAGGTGAACATTGCGGTCGCTACCCAACTTAAAATTTTACCCCTATCCTTTAAGGCTGTACAACTAGTAAAGCTAGGTCCAATTTAATAAATTATGGTATTGAAATTTTTAAGTCTGCAACACAAAACACATCACCTAGGGTATTGCCTTAGTCATAAAGGGTTATCATCTAGCACTACAAATCAAACTTATACCAAACACAGGATTCTGTCTTTCCGAGGTAAGGGAAGACGAGGATCAATAATAAAGAGTTTAAGGGCGAGGTGGTAGGACAGAGGTATAGGGATCAAGGCGTTTAAAGAATTCTAGTGGGGATTGTCAGGCGGTTATGGATTGAGATTCTATTCTGGTAATCATTTATCCGTATGCTCGTATCGATATAATTATGTAACTGATAAGATATGCTCGGATACATTTAGGGGCAAGTATACTAGTCACTATATCTCTCAATCCATGTAAGGTAGTCGTGCGAAGTGCGAATCAAAATGCACTAAGGTTGATCAGACCGTAGTACACTGATTCTGAGTAGACACTTGTATTAGTGGGGTTGATCAGGCCTCAATAATACATGTGTCCTGAACAAGCCCGATAAAGGGTAAGCTTGCAAAACTAAGCTATAAAATAGCAGCATATGTCAAGTTCAGCAAAATTTAAGTGCGCTAGATAATGATGAAAGGAGGTACAAATTATTGAAGTTCACAAAATAACACAATAGCAAAAGTCTAAAGAATCTATACAGTTATCAATTTAAAATATACTAGGTTATTTAGCAAGTTCAAAATTACTAGGTTGGGGCTGAGGTCACGAACCAATAGGCACGAAAACAATACTAGAAAAGATATCTACGAATCACTTACGCGCATTAGCTGCTTCCAAAGTTTGCGCGTTCTCCATGGTCATTACGTAAGCCTGTCCGCGTCCTTGAGCAGTGGGGCAGTCCCTCACTCGATGTTCTGCTGAGCCACAAAGTAGACAAACACCTAGCCTCTTTCTGCAAACTTGCCAAGTATGGCCTGGTCTATGACAATAGTTACAAGCAGCAGCTTGTTGGTTCTGTCCCTGGGCCTGGTGTTGGGGTGCTGGAGCTCGAGGGAGAGGACGCTGAGCTTGTTGCGGGGATCTCTGCTGTTGTTCTTGTTGAAAAGGGCGTTTGTTGGGTCCCGCATTTCTGGTATCTCTTTCTCGCTTTAGCTTATGCCCCATGTCTCTCTCAACGCCTTGTGCCACGTTTAAGATTTCCTCATAGGTGCGAGCTCGGCTGGTGGTGACAGCAAGGCGAATATCCGGAGATAGCCCCTTCTTGAATCTTCGGGCTCTGTCCTCCGGGGTACGAACCATGTACTCCGCAAAGTGGCTTAACCTGCTAAATTCGGCAGTATATTCATCAACAGTTAGGTTACCTTGTTCCAGTCTCTCGAATTGGCTTTCGAGAGCTTCCCGAGCCACTTCGGGGTAGAATTTCTCCTTGAACAGTCTCTTAAAATCTTTCCAGGTGAGGTCAGGAGCTGATAGTTGGGGTTCATCTCTGAACCAGGTTCGAGCTATGTCGAACAGTTGCAGGCTTGCGGACTCCACTTTGAGATCATCGGAAACCCGGGCAGTCTTCAGGAGTCTCTCTACGTTCTCTATCCATTCATCGGCATAGAGAATGCCTTCAGTTCCGTAGAATTCCAGGGGTCTTAGGTTCTTGAAATCTTTGGCACTTCCTGGCCTCTTTTGTGGCGACTCCTGGGACTTAATAGCTTCTGAGAGGCTGGTCCGCAGAAGTGCAGTCTGCTCTTTCTGGGATTCCACTAATCCCTGGAACACTCCAAGTAGTTGTGCTCCATCCAGAGTAACTGCCGGAACAGATGGAGGCGGCGGGAGTGCAAGGGTCTCGGGCACATTCTGCTCAGCTGGTTCTGATATGCCTCCTACTGTGTTCCTTGTCTGGACCATTCTGAAAGATGAAGGGGTAGGGAGTTCAGAATAGATTACTTGGAAATCAAGGGCGATAGGGAAAAATTGATCAGAAGCGATATTAAGAATTGAAATCAGGACCCTATACTGTGAATGAGCTTTTCCTAGATTCCTCAATCTTATTGCAGGCCTGTTCGGTCCCTAAGTTGAAACCGAACAATTTAGTCGTTTGACCTGCATGGGCCACCATAAAAACGTGTCACGACCCGCACCCGGAAATTCGGGCACGAGTGCGTGGGTACGTCCAGCCTACGCCGCAGAATCGGCGGTAGTACGCTGTCTAGGTCAAACCCAGATTTACTAACTAGCTCATTCACAACAACATGGGCAAGATAATAAGGAGAAAAGAAACTTAAGATTTGCAACTGGAAATAAATGTAACAACAGATTCAAATGTTTAAGTACAGAAATTCAATATTCGAATCGGGGACAAACCCGATTAAATAAGATAAAGGGCAAAACTAAGATAACTACTGCTAACTACTCAGCAGGAGTAGCTTCCTGAGCGGGAACTGGCTCTGCAACTGTATCACCTGCTGCCTCATAGGGGCCATAATAGGTGGGGGCAAGGTTCTCATCATCGCCTAAACAACAGATCCAGTCAGGAAAGGAGCAAAGTACACAGTGCACGACAAGATTAAACTAAATATTTTATGACAACTAAATATTGGAGATCATGTTGAGAACCAGCATTAGCAGAACATTATTATCTCAGAGTTAGCTGTAAACAGGAATATGAGAAACAGAAATAAATGGAACAGGAAATGAACTACAATAGCCAGCAAGAAATATAACATGACCAGAACTATCTGTGTGAACTTGTGTTTGTTTTTAGAATACATAGTTGGCATGTAGGGGTTTATAAGGCTAATCCGGCCGTCATAAACGGCTATTAGACAATTCAATCGAGATCCGGCTGATGGACAGTCGTGTACCAACAGCTATTAGTCAATCCAGGGGAAAGGGTAAACTACATGCCTTCTAGGTATTCTCCCACCCGACATGAAAAACAAGACAGGAACTACCAATATTCAAGACATGAAATTCAATATTTCTAACACTAGGTGTAAACATCAAGGGTACATGTATGGCAGGAAATTAATTATCACAATATATAAAGATTAACTTGAAGTGCAGGTACTTGCCTGTTGTTTGGATCTGATTAGTTAGGTTCTTGGGGAAAAAGTCCAGAGATGAGTCCAGAAGCTGAAATAGACATTACCATCATGCTCAGAAGATGTCAAATAGCTAGAAACGCCTGTCCTTGGGTCCAATTTGGAGACAAGGGCAAAAACGGCAGTTTCGGGTCAAAACGGGGTCCGCCGTTGGGCCCGCTTTGCACCGAAAAACGTGTCCAGGTCAACGGTCTCCAAATTCACCAAACTTAGTGTCAATAGGTCAGGAACGATGATACGAACCCAACGGAACTTCCAGATTTGGATTCCGATGAGCCGAACACAAAATCGTCCGTCGAGCGGGGCCTGTGGGGCCCACGACACGCGATTTCGTCAACGTTCTCAGAATCGAACCAAACTTGACCCACAGGACCAGCGTATCGCTACGAGTCCGATGGCGCAAGTTTCGTCTCGATCCGACGTGTGTGCACGAAGTTAGGGTGAATTGCAGAAAAGGCGGATACGGGGCGATGTCCGCGGATACGCGTTGATTTCGGTGTGCACGCACACCCGAATCAGCTTCCGCGAAACCTCACACGTCCGTATCGACGCTGCGCACGTATCTGTGAAGACCGCACGCGACCAAGTCGTCCCGTTTGGCGGGGCGGACTCAGTTCCGGGGTGAAACAGGGTCTGGTTTTTCCTGTTTTTGGATCGCGGTGTACGATCACCACAGGACGCGGTGCCCCGAACAGTTTGTCCGGACACCGAGAGGGTCATACAGGCTTCACAACGCAATTTGCGGAATTGAAAACGGAGCTACGAGTCAAAAGTTACACGTACCTGAAGGGGACCCGAAAACAGGGTCGAACCGTGTCCGTGTCGTGTCGGACACGACACGAAGAAAAGGGGATTTAGGGTTAGGGTTTCGTCTGCGGCGGCCGGCGGCTCGCCGGAGGGAGGCTGGAGGCGGTCGGGGGCTTCGCCGGAGGCGGCCGTGCTCGCTGGCGGGGGCAGCGGCGTGCGGCAGGCGGCCGGCGGCGGGGACGAGCAGCTGCTGCTGGCTGCTGCGGCTGAGGGGAAAGGGCTGAGTCGTCGTCGATGGCCGGCTGGCAGGCGGAGGACGGGGGAGAGGTGACGGCGGTGGTGGTGGAAAGGGCGAGGTGGCCGTGGCGGCGTGCGGCGGAGGGGAGCGCGGTGGCGGTGGCGGATCGTGGTGTCCGGAGGGAGAGAGGGGGAGGTTAAATAGGGCGGAGGCGGTGGCGGTTGCAGCGGCCGAGACGAGCGGGGAGGTGGCCGGGTCGTGGAGGAGCGGCCGAGGCGGGCGGCGGCGTCCGCGGGCGGCGGCGCCGGACGCGGGGAGGGAACGGGTCGTGGGGGAAGGGCTGGGGAGCGGGTCGGGGTCCGGGCGGGTCGGGTTCAAGCGGACCCGACCCGACCCGCTAAGGGTGACGGGCCGTGGGGGACTGGGCCGGGCCGGCCCAATGGGCCGCGGGCCGAAAATTAAATATAAATATAAATAATAATAATAATAATAATAATAATAATAATAATTAATAAATAAATCAGTAATTAAATAAATAGTTTTAGGTGATTTAAAAATAGGTCCGGGGCCCGATAAATTCCAGAAAAATTACCCTAAGTCCAGTTTTCCATTTTACACCCAAAAATATTATTTTCATAATATTTTAATATTATTTATTAACAATTAAAAATTATTTAGTAATTAAAAACCCTGATTTTAATTACAGAAAATTCCCAGAAAATTCCAGAAAAATTGTGAAAAATCCCAATTTTATTATTTTTGAAAAATCAGGGACTTACAGATATGATCGTGCGTGACATGGACATGGTGCATCATGGACATGAGACGTGTGATTACATTGGGTGGGGAGAGACACACAGGCTACAGGCTGAGTTTATATATATATATAAAACATAGTAAAGACATAGTAAACACATAGTAAAATACATAGTAAACACTGTTACCGGCTCCAAGACACAGAGCTTGTAGTGGTCTCAGCCTGAGTTTAGTGATGCTCTCAAATTGCATTTTCACATAGATGGTTATATAGTTTACCCTATTTATTTTATTTACTATTACACTGCATTTTGGCATGTCGATTTATGTACCTTGTTATGTCCCCTGAGGACCTGGATACCGGACTTTGTCCCCAGGACTAGCAGACGAGATCGACCCCGAGTTACACGGGACATGAGCATTAGCAGAGGATGGAGCAGGAGCAGACACTGGAGCAGTACCAGATCTAGTAGACGATTGATCCCCGAGGGTATCATCTGGGTATAGGCTTTCCCCATACTCGGTATTTGCTGTGGTTATCTTTATTCTTGTATCTTGACAGATGTATCAGACTCATTATCGGGTTATTTTCTCGAGTTTATATCATATTGAGATTGATCTTGCTTTATGATTCTGATATTGTTGTATTCATTTCTGTGGATGAGATTAGTATATCTAGACCATTATTATTGTATTACAGCTTAAGTACGCCCCGATGGATCCATTAAATTGGGTTTGTCCATCGGTGTGTGCTGCTGGCCATTGCCACGTGTCTAGTCCCTCGATATTTTGGGACTGGGACGTGACAGAGTATGTACGCCTTTGGACTTCGTTTTGATTTTCTCAGTTTTGAAAGCTCGTTCGTGGGTTATGTGCATACGCTCTCTCTCAATGTCCCATCGGAATATTCCAAACAATGAGTCTAAATACTTTTAAAAAGTGCATATAAATAATATGATTGCTTGTACGAAATTGTGATACGAAGACCTTTGTGCCGACCTGTGTTAGACTTGGTTGAAATAGACTCGTGCTAGAATTTATAAGTTATGTGTGAACCCGAATACCTATACATGATTACCCAACTAGTTAGTGTATGGAATAGAATGTCGTTCAAACGGTTATCTATGCACACAGCCTTTCGGCTAAGTTATGTAGAGTATCGCGCGCCAAGACCATTTGGTGCTAGCAAGTTGTAAACGAGATTGTGATATCATTCAGGAATAAGAGACAAGTCAGACTTAGAATGGCAACCAATAGAAACATTTCAGATTTATCGCTTAGGCGAATATATATATAGTGCGGGGATTTTGAGTAATAGCTCAAACGGTTTTTCGTGTCGGCAGATACAAATCAGATATGGTTTGCTTGGATGACTATCAAAAGGATATATATATATATATATATATATATATATATATATATATATATATATATATATATATATATATATATATATATATATATATACGAGACTAAGATTTATCAGGCGATACCTAAGTATTATGCAGAAATTATAAGGAACGACTTGGTGAATATACTAGCGATTGATGCGAACATGATTGAGGATTCAATTTGGTGACTCGATTTCGAGTGGTGTATGGATCATTTAGAAATGTCCAAACGGATTCATAGGTCTCGTGCGATAGTCGGATTGAACGATTGGAGAGTGTCTCGAATAAATGATAAGACTTATATCGAATAGGAATTCATGGAAATGAGAATCAATATCTTGGTTAAGGAAACTTGTTGGAAACTTGGAGGATTGTGCGAGCGATTTCGGATTGAAACAAATGGATTGAACTTGAATACAATATCGCTCGAATATAAGTTAGCACGAGAATAGACATTGTGGTTACGAATTTATATAATTGTCTTGGTATCGATAATTGGAAGATAGCATGGATCGATACAAGTAAAAAAAATATTGTGGTTCGATGAAAGAGATAAGCGATAATAAATTTGGCATGGAGTTTGGAAGAACGATCTTGAAATCTAGTTCGAAAAGATAACATTCGAAATCAGTCCCAACGAGAACGATTATCCTGCGAGAGCACCGGCGTGGTGATTTCACATACGACGGGGATGATCGAACTCACGAAAACATATTCGGTGATTATTCCAAACAAACTCGATGAATGGAACATATCAAAAGTGGATAGACTTTGTCTTGAATATTTGAAACTTAGTTGCTTGAGGAATGATAGAAGTAGACTATAGATTTACCGAACGGTAACATTGAAGTTGGATGCTTTTACTAGATGGATTATAATCACTGCATGAACGAACTTGACTTATTGAACAATTATCTATATAACTAGGATGGAGCAAAGGTAAAATATTAAGGTGTCTCAATCATTTTGAAGATAACCATAATGCTTGACGTTCTTGTCTTGTGCGAGCGTAACTCTATGCTCGTGTATGCGTCACGTCCGGATTAGGACGATTATCCAGCGGGAGCGTTGGCGTAGTGATCTCACCTCCAACGAGGGTGATCGAACTTACGGGAGACCGGAGTGTGACAACTGATGGATCATCTTGACTTTTGGTTCGACACGATATACATATACAAGAGAGGTATGGGATCACAAAGATATAACAATAGATGAGATATTCTCATTTTCAGTAGCTACTGAAATATCTAAGGGCATTGATGACACCGAAGCACGTAGCATCGATTAATGTCGACAAAGAAAAGATTGGCCAAAATGGAAGGATGATATTCAAGCAGAATTGGATTCTCTTATAAACCTGGAGTGTTCAGACCTATAATACAAACACCAAAAGATGTCAGACCGGTAGGTTACAAGTGGGTGTTTGTAAGAAAGCGAAATAAAAAGAATAAAATTGCTCGATTTAAGGCATGATTAGTGGCACAAGGGTTTTCTCAGAGACCCGGGATTGATTACGAAGAGACGTATTCTCCCGTAATTGATGCAACAACGTTCCGTTATTTGATAAGTCTGACAGTTGAGAAAAAGCTGGACATGGGACTTATGGACGTTGTAACAACCTATTTATATGGTGATTTAGATAGTGATATCTATATAAAAATTCAAGATGGATTTAACCTACCTAGCTCAAAAGCTAAGAACATGCATTCCATAAAGCTAAGATGTTCATTGTACGATTTGAAATAATCTGGAAGGATGTGGTACAACCGTCTTAGTAAATATACAAAAATGGAGGAATATGAGAATAATCTTATATACCCATGTGTCTTCATAAAGAAATCTAAGGAGGGTTTCGCTATAGTTGCAGTATATGTCGATGACATAAACTTGATTGAGACAATATATGAAATCAGTGAGACTGCAAACTATTTAAAAAATGAGTTCGAGATAAAAAATCTCGGAGATACGAAATATTGTCTCGGATTACAAATTAAGCATTGTACTAATGGAATTTTAGTGCATCAATCCAAATACACAGAAAATATATTGAAACAGTTCAATATGGATAAAGCTCATCCCCTTAGCACTCTAATGGTTGTTCGATCTTTAGATATCAATAAAGATCCATATTGTCCTAAGGACGATAATGAAATGATGCTAGGACCCGAAGTACCGTACCTTAGTGCCATTGGGGCATTAATGTATCTATCATAATGTACAAGGTCAGACATATCATTATCTGTCAATCTGTTGGCTAGATATAGCTCGGCGCCAACTCGCAGACATTGTAATGGCATTAAACGTGCGATGAGATATCTTCGTGGAACTACCGACATGGGATTATTTTATACTTGTGGTTTAACTGACATCGCGAATCTAGTTGGCTTTGCAGATTCAGGTTATTTATCTAATTCCCATAAATGTCGTTCAAAAACTGGATATGTGTTTCTTAATAGCAATGCAGCTATTTCTTGGCGTTCAACAAAATAGACAATGGTTGCTACCTCCTCAAATCACTCAGAAATATTGGCTCTCCATGAAGTAAGTAGAGAATGTATTTGGTTGAGATCGTTGATTCAATACATTCGTAGCTCCTGTCATATTTTTCCTACCACAGATACTCCAACTGTTATTCGTGAGGATAATGCAGCATGTATTGCACAAATTTAAGGTAGATTCATTAAAGGAGACATGACCAAGCACATCTCACTGAAGTTTTTCTATACTCACGAGCTTCAGAAGAACTTTGATATTGACGTCTAACAAGTTCGCTGAAGTGATAATCTTGCAGACTTGTTCACTAAATCGTTGCCAAAGTCAAAATATTCAGAAACTAGTTCATGGAATTGGAATGTGACGTCTTCATCAGCTGACTGTTCAGGATTAACATCATCAGGGGGAGTGATTGTTTTTAGGGGGGTTGTATGGACTATAACGCATTGTACTCTTTTTTCTTAGTCATGAATATTTTCCATTAGGTTTTTTCTGACAAGGTTTTAATAAGGCAACATTAAGCGTGTCCAACACCTACCTAAGTTATCCTAAAGATTGTACTCTTTTCTTTCGCACATGTTTTGTCCTAATGGATTTTTCTGACAAAATTTTAACGAGACAATAGGCTTAGAGATGATGGTTATCCAAAGGAGGAGTGTTATAACATGGGTTACTAAAGGTTGAATTTTTCTTTGTTTTTAGTTCCACATTAGCTAGATATTAGTATTACATCTTCATTGGATTATATAAATAAGATATAAATAAGATCATTGTTTTTCACTATGAGATTAAATAAAAAAAAAATTCTTCTATTCTTTTCTTACTCCTACGTTTATTCTAACCTAATTTTTCCGTGCACATAATATTTTCTAATTATATTCATTTGGATGGTGAGTTGACCCCAAGGAAGGAAACGGACGACGAAAGAAAAGAAAAGAAAAAGAAAAAGAAAAAAAAGTGTGAATTAGTGAAAGAAAAAGGAATGATTGAGCTGTACACAACATAACCACAAAAGAAAAGAAAAGAGTAAGGTCGGTCGGTCGGTGTGCAAATAAGTCTTTGCCGACCAATCATTACGTTACGTCTCTATCTAATCCCTCCCGCAATTAAAACCCCTATAATCCAATCCAATACAAAACCCCAACCTCACGTCTTCTTCCTTCCGATACTTTTTCTTTTTCTTTTTCTTTTTCTCGATAAATTCTAGGGTTTCCTCAACCGCCCTCTATTTGTAAACGGAGTTATGAAGGAGACCGGCGATCACGCGGCGGCGGTGGAGGACGGCGAGAAGGACAAGAAGAAGAAGCGGCGGCAGAACAGGAAGTCGAAGCAGAACCAAGCCGCCCTTCCAGAAGGTATCGTAAGAGAAAAAGAAAAAGGAAAGACCTATTTTTGGTATACTTACATAGGAGTTCTGTAGATTTTTATAGATCCAGTACTTCTTTTTAGGAAGAGAAGGTTAGGTTACTATTTGGAGAAATTGTTCTGTGTTTCTATTTCTCTCTCGGCTATTGATCGTTCCATGAATTTCTTGAATAAGTTCAAAGTTTCTGCTGAAATGATTGTGGATCTCTTGGGGTTCCGTCCTTCATTAGAAAGAAAAAAAAAGTTTTATGCGGATTTTTTTTCCAATTATTTGTGCTTTAGTTACTTTCTTGGGGGAAGATATCTCATTTTGCCAAAGGTGAGAGTGGAATTATGTAGAATTTGATGAACTAAGTAACTTCTTGTTAGAGATGTGTGTTTAATTGGACTCGGTACTTTCTTGGAAGAGAAGCACTTCTTTTTGCTAAAATCTTTTACTTGTATGTTGGTATATTTGAACTGCTGGCCTAAGCAATTTCAAGAAGAGAAATCAAAGTCAAAGTGCCACTCTCTCGAGAAACTTATCCTAATCTTTTAGTTGAATATTTGTGCGTGCTTTTGGACCTAGTACATCTTGTCATAGGAAAATCTTGTTCAGTTAAAACCTTAGTTGATCCAGTGGATATAATACTTTCTAAGTAAGAAATTCTCGTCAATACATGATTATGTACCTTCTTGAGAAAGAAAAAGTTAATTTTCTAACTCTCCAGTTTATAATTCAATTTTTTTTCTTTGTTTCAATGGAAACAGAAACTCTTTTACTGAATCCAGTTTATGCGTTCAGTTGGACCCAATACTTTCTCAATGAAATAAAGCCCTTTTATGGTGAAAATATAGTTTACATATTGTACCTTGTTATTTACTGAATCCAGTTTATGTGTTCAGTCGACCCAATACTTTCTCAATGAAATAAGCCCCTTTTATGGTGAAAATATAGTTAAAATATTGTAGCTTGTTATGTATTTACTCCTCTTTTGATTATAGCATCAGCATTGTAAAACATTTAGTGGACTTAGATTTCAGTGGAAGGAAATGAAATCAATTTTTTTTTCCTGAGTGTTCTGCTGATGTATCTTAGTCGATCCAATAGTTAGCTGAAATCACATTGTAAGCATAAATTTGTATGGAAATTGTTCAAGCTGAATATAAGTGAAAAATTCTTGTAGGGGGAGGTTGTAGCTCAGTTGACGGAGCATATAATCAACCACCTGAAAAGGCAACAAATGTTGCCTTCAATTCCCTCCCTCCAATCCACATTGGTGAAGCTGAAATATCAATGGCACTTGTCGGAGGGGAGACATCAAGATCTTGTCCATTGCCGGCCACAACTTCTTCACATTTAGAGGCACCAGCATCAAAGGGGACTGTACTTCTACCTAGTCCTGCTAAGAGAAAGTATTTTGCTCCTCATTGGTCAGAAGAGGCGGCGAAAGAGGCTATTGAGGTTTACTTTCCGTTCTCAAGGAGTTTTTAAGAACACGAAGAAGTGCAATTCCTTATTGTATGTTTTTGTTCCTTTGTGTGGTTTAATTGCAGAAAGGGAATGCGTTTGGAGCAACATTTCGTGTCAATGCACATAACCGTCTTGAGGTGCATAAAGAACATGTTTTTAGCATGAAATTTTATTGCAGCACATTATTGTTTTTTTTCCTTACTTCTAAGGACCTTTCTATTATGTCAGGCTTACTGCACTATTGATTGTGCCCCGGTGGATGTTCTGATAAATGGTGTTGTGGCTCAAAATAGAGCGGTGAGTTTCTTGATGCTTATTGCAGTTTAGATAAGGGTTGTAACTTGCATGTTACATATTTCTTGTTGAAAATAATACTATCAATAGGGCCTTTGGAAGTTTTGAGTAATTTACAAGGAATTTTGCTATACATATATGACAATGATTGATATTTGAGAAAATAGTATCAAGTCCTGTGTGATTTTCCAGAAAATCAGATGGAATATTTGTTTAACTTGATAGGACATGTATAGTCTCGATATTGCGTTAGACTGTGACATGCTTGAATTATTTTATAAGTGAATTGTGTGTTTGTCAGCTTAAGATTTACTTTTGAGAGCCTACATTCAATGAAGAATAAGGTTAACAAAGAGTAGTTTCTGTGCTTGGTAATGAAGAATAAGGTTAACAAAGAGTAGTTTCTTACTTTTGAGAGCCTAGCATTTTGTTTGTATGTTTTTTTTCCTCTTTTTTTTTTCTGCATCATGTGGGCTATGACATTCACTCATCTGGTTTGCTAATCTTGTGCTTTATTGTTTCCTTTTGTGGGTCAACTTTAAACTGTGATTCTTTTATGTATAAATTTCTTACACTGTCTGAACCTTCATATCACATTATCTTTCTGAAGTATATACTTTGTTAATCAATAGTACTTACTGGACCCTTGTGATCTTGTAGATTGAAGGAGATACCGTTGCTATAGTATTGGATCCTATTGCATGTTGGACCAAGTTAAAAGGATGGATTGCATCTAATACTTCCGTGCTAGCAGATGATACTAATATTATTCCTCAAGTTGGAGAAGTTGGCAAAAACTGCCCCCAGAAAGAACAGATAGATGCTAATAGCTTGCTTACAGCGAATGGTCATACTGGCAACAAGTTTGATGAACTGCATCAGTATACTGCCTCAGAGAATTCAGGTTCTGCCTCTGAGCAAGGAGAAGCTTCTAGAGCATTAGGGAGGATACTTTCCATGATGAATTCTTGCCCATCAAAACGTCCAACAGGCAGAGTCGTAGCAATAATTAAAAAGTCTCCCCGCCGCCAAGCAGTTATTGGTTTTCTTGTTGCTAAGGGAGAAGGGCATTTGAGGCAGAACACCGAACATTTTATGAAGAAAGCCCAGCATAAAATTTTAGTGTCAGGAGAGGATTACTTGCAATTATTACCCAAGGATCCAAAATTCCCAAAAATGTTGGTCAATATCAGGATTCTTCCAGAATCTGCAAAGGAAAGGCTGACTGGTGGTGATGAGACTATTGAAAGGGAATTAGTTGCTGCACAGATAGATGAGTGGAGTGATGAAAGCCATATCCCTCTGGCCCATGTCATTCATATTTTGGGAAGGGGAGGAGAAATCGAACCACAAATAGCTGCCATTCTGTTTGAGAATGCAATTTGTGCTGCTAAATTTTCTCCCGAGTCATTAGCTTGCGTTCCAGATTTACCATGGGAGGTTCCTGTTAAGGAATTTGAAACGAGAAAAGATTTTAGAAACATATGCACATTTACAATTGACCCATCTACTGCTATTGATCTTGATGATGCTTTATCCATCGAAGAAATAGTATCTGATGAAGTATTCCGAGTCGGGGTTCACATTGCGGATGCTTCATATTTTGTTCTTCCAGAAACAGCTTTAGATACTGAAGCCCAAATCAGATCTACAAGTGTTTATATACTACAGCACAAAATTCCAATGTTGCCTCCACAACTTTCTGAAGAATTAGGCTCACTTCTGCCAGGGAAAGATAGGCTTGCTTTGTCAGTTACCTGGGATATCAGTCGTTCTGGAAATATTGTTGGTCGTTGGATTGGCCGATCTATCATCCGTTCTTGCTGCAAATTGTCGTATGATCTTGTGCAGGAGATTATTGGCGGATCATTGGATGCTAATCAGCTTAATTCCTCTACAAGTCCAATTCCTCAATTACACTGCCTCTTTAAGTGGGAGGATATCTCTAAATCTCTTAGAAGCCTATATGAGGTCTCTATGAGCTTGAGGAGAAATAGGTTCAAAGATGGAGCTCTTTGGCTGGAAAGTTCTAAGCTTGGTTTTTTGTTTGACGAGTTTGGAATACCGTATGACAGTTTCCTTCATGAGAGGAAGGAATCACATTCTCTTGTTGAGGAGTTCATGTTGCTGGCAAACGTGTCAGTTGCAGAAGTTATATCTGCGGCATTTCCTGACTGTGCATTGTTGCGCAGACATCCTGAACCAAATTTACGGAAGCTCAGAGACTTTGAAGCATTTTGTAGCAGATACGGTTTTGAGTTGGATACTTCGTCCTCTGGTCAGCTTCACCTCTCACTATCCAAGATAAGAGAGAAACTTAAGGATGATCCTTTGTTGTATGATATTCTCGTGTCCTATGCTTCAAAACCCATGCAACCAGCTTCATACTTCTGTACTGGAGATTTGAGAGGTAGGGAAAATGAATGGGCTCATTATGCTCTGTCAGTTCCCTTATACACGCATTTCACGTCCCCATTGCGAAGATATCCTGACATAATTGTGCATCGGACATTATGTGCTACTCTTGATGCTGAGGGAACATATCTGAATCAAAGGCAGATAAACAACAGTGGAGCATCTGGTAGTGAACTTGTAAATGAGTGTTTTACTGGCCTTCTCAATAAAAAGGCAGTGGAATCTGTAGAAGGTAGGGAAGCTCTCGCAGCTTCTGCATTGAGATTTAGAGCTCCTACAAGCAAGGTTCTTACAGACGCTGCTACATATTGCAACGAAAGGAAAGTTGCTAGTAAGCATGCTGAGGTAGCTGGAGAAAAAATGTATCTTTGGGCTCTTTTGAAGAAGAAAGAGGTACATATTGCAACACCTATCTTATCTACGTTTTCATTTAATTAGCGAGCTCTCTTGGTAAACTATCTTGTGTTGGAAAGAAAGCATGAGTATTTCATATCAGACAATCTTAGTTGTTTATAAATGTACTTGGAACCTATAGCGATGTAGGCATATAATTCATTTCATGTATGCATATATGCCCATCGACAACTCACACGAGAGTGGCCTGGAAGCTTCCGTGTCCGCCGTGGGACAGATGACTTGTTTCCTGTCTCACTGCGAGCTGCGGTGTTTACGCGCTGCGAACGGTCGCCCTGTTTACGACCAGGGGAGGGGCTCCCGGTGGGAATGGGAGAGCCTTCGCTATCACTCATTACTTGTATTTAGCCTCTGTAGTCGAGTTGGCCTGCCTCCTTCATTCGTTAAGCAGTAGCTTCAGTGCTGCCTATAGACGTGAAGCTTCGCTCCCCCTCCAACGCAACCCCCCCCCTCCCCCCCCCACAAAAAAAAAAAAAAAAAAAAACTACCTTTGAAGACCGAAAAATAACGAAGAGGTACATTCTTATTTTTTTAATAAGCTCCATCATGTAGTATCAAGCCTTAGAAAAATGGTACCACTAAGATAAGTTTAGTGTTACTGAATTGTTAAAAGCATGGATAATAACTCAAATAAGTAGAGAGCTATGGAAAAGAGAGCAGAGGAGAGGTAAGGAAGCCTCTTGCACAGGTAAGAGCGGCTGCTATTTACAGGCTTGCTCAATTGGGCGTTAAGTCTTGAAACTGGGACATTAAGCTTGCTCATTTGAACACCTCCAATATTATTTCTTGATCGAACATCGTCCCGTGTTTCTCACGATTGAACCAAGGTCCCAAAAAAATGACTGAAGGTATCAGCCATTTACAATTGATTTTTCATGCGACTGATGTGAGATGTGCATGAAAAATTGTTATTGCCCGATAAAGTCCAATTATTGGAACCTTGTCTACTATAACGTTTTGGCAATATTTTTGCTTGAAGACCGGAGCGGACAGATTTTAAGAAAAGAAAAGAAAAATTAAGAAGCGGTGTGTGTGTGTTAAGGATAATTTGATAGAGAGAGAGAGAGAGGAGAGAAAGAGGAAGAAGATGCAATGTATGAATCGACCACCGGACAAATTCAAAGGCTCCTTGGCATAATCTGGTGATGATCTTGAGTGGCAACACCAGTGTCCATCGGCTGCGACCGTGTGGTGAGGCCTGCAATTTCTTCCTCTTTAGAACCTCGTCATTTTCCTTTTTTCTAGAGCATCTCGTTATGTATGTGGAAGAGTGAAAGTCCCGAATCTCCGTTTTTTTCCCGTCTAAAGCACAATGCAACCTGAATGTTGATCCATAAATATAGGATTAGGGTGGGTTGGGATTTTTTCGGTTGGGTTGTAGAGTCGAGTTGAATTTGGTTTGGGTTGTATAGATAGGGGCATTTGATTTGGTTACAAGGTACTTCAATCTGGTTTAAGTTTGATTTGTCATATACTGGAGAACTATAATTTGTATCATCCATCATTAAATTAGGCCTGGAATTGGCACCCGATAACCCGATCCATTTATTAGGGACAAAAGTATTGTATGAACCCGAGGTGTTTAAAGCCCTACGCCAAATAAAATCACACACATGAAATTATGTTAAAAATGTTATGCTAAAAAAAACTTTGGGATTATAAACATTGATAGTTCGATCCGTCGAGGCTGTTGATGACTCGATACTGATTTGAAACTTGGTTTAACCACTTAAACATCCTCCAAGTTCTCCGATGTTATTGCATGCTTGACGTTATCATTGCATGTGAAGAAGTAAGCGTCTTCTAAGATATTTGAAGAAATGAAGGCACTGTGTAAGCCTGTGACTGAAAGCTTGCTCAATTGAACATGGCCCATGGAAGAAAATAATTCAAATAACCTACCCCAAGCGATAAATGCTTTGTTGTTGTGCATCAGAGTTTGCCCAATTGAACATTCTCCACTACAATTACATTGATTTCATCACTGATATTATTAGTGCAGTAAAGGTGATTTATCTCCTGTCCAACACAATGTGATAAGGGATATGTAAACCCTATGTGTAATTAGCTATCAGAAAGTCCTCTAGCTTTTTAACTTGTACAATCAAGTGCATCTCAGCTGGAACTGCCTTGACTTTATATTGCCACGGATCTCTATGACCAAGTGTTCTTGTGCAAGTCATTTTTCATAGTATATTTCAATAGAAGTTTAATGTACATGTTATGCTATCATGTTACTTTAATTCTTAATTGTTTTACTTTATAAATTTATGTTGCCATCAATAAAGAGGCATGTAACTGATGAGATCGTGTTTTCCGATTTCAAGGCATGTAGTTGATAAGTGCTTCATTTATGAATGTCTGGAGGGTAAAAGTGGATGCAAATATGGAACAACTAGTTGAGACCTGTGATTCTAACCAACAAATTCGCTCACTTTGGCCT